>CM077084.1:177949381-178530962 GCA_039513925.1 Platanthera zijinensis
CGGAACACCCAGTAATACTATGAGGCATTACTAGAATAGGCAGAATAATTTCATGAAGCAAAAGATTATAATCTGCTATAGCTGCTAGCTTATGCTACATAATTCAATGTGCTCCATTAATTGTATTGACTCAATAGGTTAAGTCAATGCTTCATCATACTACTTGAGCAATTGCTTAAGTAATATGAACTCTCTTTTATACCGCTTAATATTTAAATGGTGCACCACTAGAGGTACTTAGCTTAAAGTATGCACTGACACCATCATGAATCAATATGTGGTCACTCATTGCATTTCTCATACTACTAGAATCTTTTTCAGTAATATGAACCTCCTTAAAATGACCTAGTCATGTCAAATATTGCTTCTATATCTCCCTCTTATGTATTGCCACACATATCTCCACCTTTCTAGTTTCTTCAATAGACATATCTTCTGTGTTGATACATTGATACAACACAATAGTGCAGCTCCTTGACTCTTAAGTGATCCAAGGATCCACTTGAGCTCGCTGCTAGCAGTTCCTCTTCTCCTGCAGCAACATTATTTTATCTGACCAAGACAAGATTATGACTGATTCATACATAGTCTCCACCTTGGTCTGTGCATTATCCTTAAGAAAAAATGATCATCAGTTGTGACAGCTGATCTACTACAACAGCTACTTGCTCCTTCTCAGCAAGTGGTTGATCTTATTCCAGTAAGTGTTGGACATGCTCCCCCTTAATTGGAGCATTTCATGTCATCATTTCTGTAGGTGCAGTGCTTGCTCCCCCTCAACTGTAGCATCCCAATCACTCCCTGTGCTGGACACTTGAGTCCATCTTAGTCTTGATACCACTTAATGGTATTTATTGTCTTGATTCAATATCAAGAACTTCTTTACCTGCAAGAAAGGTAAATCCTTAACCACAAGTATAACTTAGAGCAACTGAAGCTATACCAAGTTCAATATACCCAATCTCAATTTAGATGGTGTTTAACTTGACTTCATCTAGTGGCATGATAAACATGTCATCCACTTGTCAGTCAGGACAAACTAAGGATTGAGTTCTTCCTTATGCTTCCAAACTTATTGATACTTAATCTACATATGCATAGTCCTGTTATGATAGTTAGGATTCCTAGCAACTTAGATTATACTTGTAGAAAATTAATATATAAAAGAAATTCTACTTATCTGGAGGTTATGGTTCTGGAGCTGCGGCTAGACTCTCATCAGTTAATCACAACAGCTCCCATGCACCATGATCACTTTTTGCTGAGCCAGATCTTCTCCTTGTCTTTAGCACCTAGATTTTCCTCTAGCATCAGCTTTCTTATCACCACTTTATCAATCCCTTCTTGGTTTCTAAATAGATAGGGAGGAGCTAGTCTGTTGTGATTCTCTTCTCCTAAAAGACTTGATTTCAAGAGCCTATACACCTAGGGGGGTAAATAGGATCTAATTTTCTTTAATAATTTTAGGCAAGTAACTAGATCTATCACAGCATAGAATATACAATCCATAGAATAACAATCATAGCACATCACAGTACATCAGATTTATAGTGGTTCCACAAGTTATGGTTACAACCACTTTCCCCCATCGCTTATCCATGAGAGATTTAGATTTAGCCCAACTTACTTCCACTAACTTAGATCCACAGATCTTACAACTCAGAACCTGATAGGTTCCTACAGCTCTGACTTATACAAGTCCAACCTCAGATTCTTCACAAGAACCCTACCTCAGGCAACAGCCTAACCTCAGCCTTTATCACTAGTCTTATCACTCAGACTTTCACAAGTACTACACCTCAGGCTCTCAGCCCTACCTCAGCCTTTATAAACATCGGATTACATCTCAGATATATAAAAGATCTTACATGGAAAAGGAATATTTAGTTGTACAGAAAATTCAACCAGATAGAACTCTCATTTGGTGTGAGCTTCTTGATCAGTTCTTGAATAAACTGTATTCTTCAGATCCAACCTGACGTAGCTTTTTCAAAGCTTCTTAATTGAACAAAATGAGGTTGATCTTCACTTGGTGTAGAAGTTGATCTTCAGACAGCTCCCTTCTTAGATTCATAATTAGATCTAAATCTTTCTTGCAGACTGTTCAGGATCTGCCTTCTTAAGGGTTCCCCCTTTCTTATTGTTGAATTCCCTCTCTGGTTCTGTGTTGGTTTGTTCCCCTGTAATTTCTTAATTGCTTCTTTGGTTTTCATGGATTAGTCCTTTATATAGAGTTTCTCAATGATTACCGGCTGATCTGGTTTGTAACAACCTTCTGACAGTTCTGACAAAGGTGTGAGACTTGTTATTTATGACAGCTGTCAAGTCTACAGTCGTGACAGTTGATTCTGCAATGAATTTATATCTCAGCAGGAAACACTCAGCAAACTACTTCACATGTGTGGACACAAATAGACTAAGTGTCGATACAAGTCTTGATGATGTCAACACAGCTTCCAATGTGTCTACACAGTCATTCTTTATCTTCTCGACACAGCTTCTGTTATTTGTGTCGACACAAGTCCTATGTGTCGACACAACTGCTCCTGGTCTTGACATAGCTGTTGCTAACAAATGGCGTTGATTGTATGTTCAGACGTAATTGAGCGTGTGTCGACACAAGTACTAGGTGTCGACACAATTCCTTCAGACTCAATATAGCTGTTGTTGATAGATGGCGTTGAGTGTATGTCTAGACGTCATTGAGTGTGTGTCGACACAAGCCCTTCAGACTCAATATAGTTGTTGTTGATAGATGGTAT
Organism: Platanthera zijinensis; assembly: GCA_039513925.1. Taxonomy (NCBI): domain Eukaryota; kingdom Viridiplantae; phylum Streptophyta; class Magnoliopsida; order Asparagales; family Orchidaceae; genus Platanthera; species Platanthera zijinensis. Next base: position 177,952,144 of record CM077084.1, read on the forward strand.
TGAGTGTGTGTCGACACAAGTCTTGTGTGTCCACACAAGCCTTCTTCAGGTGTCGACACAATTCCTGGGTGTCGACACATGCCTTGATTCTAGTAATGACATAATTCCTAGGTGTCGACACAATTCCAGCTTTAGGTGTCGACACAATTCTTGGGTGTCGACACAGCTCCTACTTCAGGTGCCGACACAATTCCTTACAAGTGTCGACACATATACTTCGAAATTTTCCTGCATTTCTTAAACCTGCACACTGAAACTGAAACAACTCATCAAATGCAAATTGATGTATATCATTGATTAAGGTGAGGCTTCTCATAATTTGGTACATAGTTTCCAGGGTACCCAACAATCTCCCCCTATTTGGAGAAGTCATAACCCTTAGTCATAGATATACACCACATATAATAAATCAAAGAAAAAATAGATGTTCATACATTTTACTATAGGGTAACATAAACATAGATAATAGCTAAACTCAACACTGAACATGATGTTATTCATTAATCAGAAAATTTCTTAGGTTTACATGTTTCTTTAAAGAACAAAAATCAAAAGATTACATTGTTCTACATATTAGCTTATCTATCCTAAGATTGGCTAGGCTCCTTGATTACTATTCCTTTTCCAGATCTGATCTTATCCTGCACATTAGGTTTAGTATCATTAGCTGGTTTTTTTCTTTTTAGGTCTTTCTTCTTTAGTTCTTCAGCCTTGATCTGTTGCCTTTCAAAATAGTGAAAAGGCTTTCAGAAGTACTTGCTAGGCTCCACAGAGTTAGAAAGTAACTTCCCAGCTTTAGCACTCCTCCTATACTAAAGTATAGCCTCTTGCCTTGCCTGATACTTGTTCCACTCTTGCTCAGAGTACCATTTGCCTCTATCATATGTCTTGTCCTTCATAGCTTTCTAGGAAGTTAAAATAATGTTCCTGGAGGTAGGACTCCACTGCTCAAAACCAGGCTTCAGTTCTGCCTATTCTCTAAACCTTTTCTTGGAAAGTTGTGCCTCCCTCTGAGCTTCTTTTGCAGCCTCTGAAATTTCTACCTTTTCAATAATAATATTCTATGCCTCCTGTGGAGGGCTATACATTTGCTGAACTTCTTGCTGGACTATGTAAAAATCAGCTAGAGGTAAAATGACCTGTGCAACCTCTAGTTGATCCCCTTCAATGTAGCCAGGTTGAACCCCAGACTCAGCAGTATCATCTTCCTCACATTGGGGTGGAAATCCAAGTGTAGCTCTGATGGTATTAGATACCCATTTTGCATGATCAAAGCTGAGTTTGACTAATATTCTCTCCCCCTTTATTACTTCTCTAGCTATATGATCTCTCAGATCATTCTTCTGAAATTTTACTTGATCAGCCAGATATTCTGTACCTTCTTGGTCTTAGGCTTTGAATTTAGTCCGGTAATCAGAAATTGTCTTTTGAGAAGCTTCAATGGCTGTATGGACAACAGCTAGATCTGCTTGTATTTGCTTGGATACTTCTATTTTCAAATCAGTAGCAACACTTCCCAGTTTTTTTAGAATTTAATCATGGGAGTCTTTGAGATTTTCATTTGACCTGAATTTATTTTCTAAAATATATCCTTGCTTGACTACAATGTCCTCAACTTCAGTCTTAATCAGCTGTTGTTGCTCAGCCAAATATACTATAACATTACCTCCCTTATGGAAGTAATCTGTCATCTCTTTCTTGTTCATGTTGACTTCAAATCTGATTGATTTAATGTCTTTAGATAGCTGGAACTGCAGTTCTTTATGTGACTCATCCACATATTTCTCCAAAGACTGCGTTTGCTCATCCAACTTGACTTGCAGTTGGACCAGTAGTGAACTGATGTCCATGCTTTGAGTAGGTGGTGGATTGACAGTCTGTAAGGCTTTCTTATAGCCTGTGCTCTTTTTCTTGATTGCAACTAATTTTCTCTTTTTAGCCATAGAGGCTTCTTTATCATCAGAAGATTAAGATGAGCTTTCTAAATCTACAGTTGCTTTATTAACTAGAGCATCCAGTAGATCCTCCCCCTTAGTTCCTGGTAATTCCTTTTCTACTCTTTGCTTCTCCCCCTCAGTCCTTGCTATAGATTAATCAAGGAATAGTTCCTCCAAAGTTACCTCCTACTTTATCTGAATAGGAGGAACTATGTTGGCTTGAGAAGCAAAAGGTTCTCCCTGGACATCCAGATCTTTATCAAGGGCCTTCTCTATACAGGAGATGCTCACTTGCTCATCTTGAGTTGTATCTGTCATCTGCACATCTGGTGCTTAATTCTCAGCAGTGATCAGTGCTTCTATTTTTATGTCTGATACAATGTCCATCACTGTATCAGCAGCATACTCACTCTCGAGAGTTGCTTCAGTAATGCCTCCCCCTTAGGCAGGTAGCTCAGGTTGTTCTGTGTCTTGTACTGTTAATTCAGTGTTCTCTCCCCCTAGAGTGGAGGCCATCTGATGCTCTGGTTGCTAACTGCTCTCCACTTGAGCTTGGGATTCTTTTTCCTGTTGGTCTTCATCTGAACTAAAGACTTCTTCTTCTTCAGAATCACTAGAGGATTCTGATTCCTGAACAATTGCTTTCTTCTTCCTCTCCCTCTTGAACTATTTTTGTGGAGTAGAAACCTCTTTGGTAAAGACTCTATCCCATCTGGATAGAATTCTCATGTTCATCCTCCTCATATGATTGATCTTGGATCCTGACAGTTGATTCATTATTTCTGGGATAGTTAAAGCTAAACACAAGCTTAGGAGTCTACCCAGATTTGGCTTCTTAATTCCTTGTTGAATCTTATCAAACACTACAGATGACCAGTCTGTTTATATATTGTATATGACTCTAGTCATTAGGTTGAACATGTAGGCAGATATCCAATCATGTCCACTAGTGGTGTAGAGAATCACCTTGCCTATGATTTCTGAAAGAAACTTACCTTGGGAACCGATCCCCTTTCTGGTAATTGATGATCCTACCTTGGTATTTGGATTCAATCCACACCAATTTAGTACATCCTTTATCATAGATGGAACAATGTCATCATCTTCTTGAACCTGGGGAAGTTGAAGCGACTTCCTGATCGTCTTAAGTGTGAGTTTCACTCTTGAATCCTGAACTGTGGCTTTGATCATCTTTCCTTCATAATCCACAGTTATAGACGAATAGAATTCAAGCTCTTCCTTCTTCTAAATTCTTGTTAGTTCAGAGACCAAAAACTCCAAGCCATTTTCAGAAATTAGGGTAATCACACCCTTGATGTCCTGAGAAGCTGTCTCAAATCCACCGCGAACTAGCTCATATCCTTCATTCACCTTATCGTCCTGGTATGGTGCCATTGATGAGAGAGAGAAGTGAGTCGACAGGAGAATTTCTTTGTCGACAAAAGGTCTAGGGTCGAGAATTCTGAAAGCGTAGTCGACCAGATTTTGTCTTCTTCTATTTATAGAGTTGTGGTATAGGGTAGGTCAAAAGACACGCCTTACTTAGTAATAATACTAGTCGACAAAATTTTACACGTGTCGACATAAAAGACTTGGATCTCGACAAAACTTATTTTTAGTCAACACGTCTATGTGTCGACATACTTTTGTCAGTGTCGACACGGGCAAGTCAAGTCTCGTCAGAGTGTGTCGACACCAATTCTTGTGTCGACACAAATACTGTTTCTGTGTAGACATATCATACTGAGAGTGTCGACACAATTTGCTTGTGTCGACACAAACTTTCTTACCTACCCAAATTTCCTGAATTTTGTGCTTACATATTCTACTTAGGAATGCTTGTGTTGACGTATTCTAGGTTCAACATACCTAAATCAATTTTAAAATAATTGAATTTAATTTCATCCGGAGGTTTTGTAAACATATCAGCAATTTGATTATTTGTGTTCACAAATTCTAGACTAATATCTTCCTTCTCCACATGTTCTCTTATGAAATGAAACTTAATTTCTATATGGTTAGTTCTACTGTGTGTAACAAGGTTTTTAGCAATAGAAATAACACTAGTAAAATCACAAAATAGTTGAATTCTACTTACCTTGATGTCATAGTCTTCAAGTTGATGCTTTATCTACATCAACTATACACAGCATCTGCCTGCATCTATATATTCTAACTCAATAGTTGAGAATGCTACACTTGTTTGCTTCTTGCTGCTCCATGACACCAACCTTCCACCTAGGAATTGATAAGTTCCTATGGTACTTTTCCTGTATTCTTTGCTTCCTGCAAAGTCTGTATCTGAGAAGCCTGTTAGTAAGAAATATCTATTCTTAGGGTACCAAAGACCTAGATTAGGTGTGCCCTTAAGATATCTCAAAATTCTCTTGACAGTAGTGTAATGAGATTCCTTTGGGCATGCTTTGTACCTAGCACAGACACATATTGCATACATGATGTCAGGTCTACTAGCAGTCAAGTAGAGTAGAGAGCCAATTATCCCTCTATAAAAAGACTCATCAACAGGTTTCCCTACCTCATCTTTGCCTATAGGCATACTTGTTCCTATTGGCGTTTTCATGGTGGAGGCTGAGTCCATTCCATATTTATTAATGAACTACTTGGTTAACTTAGACTGTAATATGGACAATCCATCATCAGTCTGTCTAACTTGAAGTCCCAAGAGGAACTTCAGCTCACCCATACTGCTCATTTCAAACTTCCCTTGCATAAGTTTGACAAACTTTCTACAAAGGTTGTTTTCAGTAGATCCAAAGAAAATGTCATCAACATATATCTGGACTAGGATGATCTTGCCTTTAGATTCCCTAAAGAATAGAGTTTTATCTATCTTTCCTCTAGAGAATTTATTCTCAATAAGAAAAGCAGACAAGGTTTCATACCAAGCCCTAGGGGCTTGTTTCAAACAATATAGAGCTTTCCTAATCCTATATACATAGTTAGGATAGTGAGAGTCTACAAAACCTGAGGGTTGTTCAACATAGACTTCCTCTTTTAAGTCACCATTCAGAAATGTTGACTTTACATCAATCTTATATACCTTGAAACCTTGATAGGCAGCATAGGCCAAGAACAACCTTATATCTTCCAGCCTTGCAACTAGGGTAAAGGTTTGATCAAAGTCAATCCCTTCTTCTAGCCTGTACCCTTTTGCTACCAGCCTGGCCTTGTTCTTGATTATGGTGCCATTCTCATACAGTTTATTTCTGTAAATCAACTTGGTTCCTATACTATTATGATCCTTTGGTTTAGGAACTAGTTCCCAGACTTTACATCTTTTGAATTGATTCAGCTCTTCCTGCATGACATCAATCAAGTTTGTGTCTAGCATGGCTTCTTCAAACTTCTTATGTTCAATCTATGACAAGAAGCTTGAATATAGAACAATGTTCATGCTCTTGCTCCTGGTTAGAACACCTTGACTTGCATCACCAATGATTTGGTGAGCTGGATGATCCTTCAAGTATCTTCTTGCTGGAGGAAATCTGCCAACCTCTTGGCCATCTTCATTTTCCTCAACCGGATGCACTTCACTGTTTTCTTCTTCATCTAGTGACTCTTGTTCTCCCTCTGGACAACATGCATCTTTTTCTTCATCCAGCCTAGCAGGTGCTTCTTCATTAATAGTCATCTTGTCCAGCCTGTCCTTTAAACCTGTAAAACTACCTGAAGAGCTAGACAATTCACTGTTAATCAACTTAGACTCATCAAATAGTACATGGACAAATTCTTCTACAACTTGTGTAGTCAAGTTGTAGATCCTATATGCCCTACTATTATTATTGTACCCAACAAATATTCCTTCTAGGGATTTGGCAGCAAACTTAGTTTGCTAGTGCTTACCATTAACTCGGACATAACACTTACTACCAAAGATTCTGAAGTAAGAAATGTTTGGTTTTCTGCCTTTCAAAATCTCATAGGGAGTCATCTTATGTTTCTTATTGATGGAAGCTCTATTTAGTACATGACATGTAGTATTTACTGCATCAGCCCAGAAGTACTCAGGGAGAGAGTGTCACTAAGTATTGTTCTACTTGCCTCAATTAGAGTCCTATTCTTTCTTTCAGCAACTCCATTTTTCTGGGGAGTTCTTGGTGAGGAGAACTCCTGATGAATCCCAATTTCTTCACAGAACTTTGTCATACACTCAGACTGAACTTCAGTTCCATGGTAACTTCTGATTTTGACCACTGAATTGTTAAATTAATTCTGAATTTGTCTAACAAAAGTCTGGAAGACAGTAGGAGTTTCAGATTTCTGCCTCAAAAAGAAAACCCATGTGAATCTAGAATAGTCATCCACAATAAAAAAATGTGTATACTTTCCTACGTAGACTATGAACTGGCATAGGACCAAACAAATCCATATGCAAGAGATATAGACATCTCATTGAATCTTTGGTGTCAAGTACTTGGAAAGAGGACTTAGTTTGTTTGCCCTTTTGGCAAGCTGAACAAACACCCTCTTTAATGCACTTGACTTGAGGACCATTCCTCATTAACCCCATACTAAATAGTTATCCTATTGACTTATAGTTCAGATAAGCCAGCCTCTTGTACCATTTGACACACTGTGATGTTTTCTCACCTGCAACTAGACAAATGGGTGAAATGTTATACTCACAATCAAGGTTAAGACAATATACATTCCTTTTCCTAGTGCTAGTAAGAAAGATCTCTTGATCACTTGACCTCCTTATTTGACACTGCCCTTTAAGGAAAGAGATGTCATAACCTAGATCACTAAGTTGACTTATGCTAATCAGGTTATGTTTCAGACCCTTCATATAAGCCACTTGAGTGATAGTAATAGAATTACTAGAAATGTTACCAAATCCTTTGATGATTTCTTTTTCAGATCCACCAAAGATTACTTTGGGTCCATTCTTTCTGGGTGCATTGTCCCTCAACATTCTTCTTGTTTCAGTCATGTGCGTGGAACATCCACTGTCCAAGTACCATATAAGAGTATGGCCACTTGGATTCACCTGCATAAAATAAAGATTTACCTATCCTTAGAATCCAAATTGTTATTGGGTCCTAGTTCTTGTTATTTTTAAATCTATCATGCTAACCTGCAGCTTTTCTGACAGGTAAGCTGTTCTTATTTTTAACACTTGTATTGAACAAACAATCTATGGCAAAGTGGCCCACCTTGCCACAACACCAACACTAAAATTTGTTGTACCTTCTCTTAGATACAGACTTCACAACATTGTTTCCAGCAGTCCTTTCGAGTGTATGTGCTGGAGCAACAAACCCTAAGGATTACTTAAAACCTGATGAGTTTACTTATAGAGTGGCCTATTGGCATATACACCCTTGCCAATGAGATCTCCATACTCACAGTGACCATGAGTAATATCATGATCATACCTGTTTGTATGTTGCATCACTTTCCTAAAGAAGATAGTTGGTTTTTAGGCTAGTGGCTGAACTGGGGATTTGCCTTTTCTATGAGAATTGGTGGCCCTTGTTCTTCCCTTAAAGCCTAGATCTGTCTTTCCTTTATGAGAAATGAAATTATCTATTAAAGGCAAGACAGACTTTGGCTTAGAGAATTTAGCCACTAACTCCTTTTCTTTCTGAAGTTTTGCCTCCAGATTCTTGATGTGATTTTTCTTGAAGGAGATTGTGCCCATCTGAATAACCGTTATGTTTTTCAGTTTGGAAACCTCCTTTAGTTTCAAATCTATCAACATGGCTGAATCTGATGCAGCCTGCTTAAGAGATTCAATTTCCTTGGCCTGCTTCTTGACAAGGAACTTGCTTCTCTTCAGAGCTTGCAACAAACCACCATACTCATCAATGAGTTGATTTACATCCCCCTTAGATTCAGAACCATCCACACCTATTGATGTAGATGCTTCTAATTCTAATCCAGTATAGTAAACAGAAGCTAAGGGAAAACTGTATACCTTACTTGGACCAGGCTAATCCTGGCACTGATCATCTTCTGATAGAGCCATCAGCCTTTACAACAATAGTCTTCAACTCCATTTATGGAGTCTAGCATTTGTAAGAATTCTGATTCCCTAGAATCCTCTTCTGTAGAGAACAACCAAACTTATGCTTCTACATAATCTTCTTCTCTAGATACTAAGGATGAAGAGTCTATCCAACTCTTCTTCTTCTGAGCAACAAAGGATTTCTCCTTCTTGCCTTTTACTTGATGCTTCTTCTTGTCCTTAAACTTCTTCCTCTTGTCAGGACAGATTGCTATGACATATCAAGGCCTGTTGCAGCAATAAAAAATAATCTTAGAATTAGTTTGTTTACTAGGATTTGAGGCATACCTGTCCTCCTTGGAAGTTTTCTTTTTCTTGTAATAATCATCCTTGGAAAAGGATTTTGAAGGCTTGGTTCTCCATTTCTTCTTTTTCATAAACCTCTAAAACTGCCTTGTAAAGGCAGCAAAGTACTCATCAGAGGTATGACTATCTAAGGTACTTATGTCATGAATTTTTGCGTCTACCTCAACACTTCTTCTAGGTAGAGAAGGAGACATTCTCCTATCCTTTCTTGTGCCTTCAGCCTTGAAGGCTACTGACTTATCTTTATACTCTGACCTACTACTTTTCTCTTCCTCCTTTCTGGCAGTGAGCTGCATTTCATAAGATAACAGCTTTCCAAACAATGTGGGTGGTGGTTTAGCAGCAAGCCTGACCAACTCTTTGATGACATATATCTTTGTATCCCAGTCCTTGGTTAGTGACCTGAGAAACTTGTCATTCAATTCATATGTGCTGAAGACTCTTCCATAGGTCATCAGCTCATTTACTATTCTGAAGAACTTCTTGTAACATTTTGCTATGCTCTCAGACTTGGCTTGTCTAAAGCTTTCATATTCTTGATTCAACATAGATTTCCTATCCTCTCTAAATTCTTCAGTTCCCTCCAGGTAGACAATCAAGGTGTCCCACATCTCCTTAGAGGTTTTGCATTTAAACAAGTTCTGAAATGTGGGATCATCTGTAACACTCGCAATAATGTTTTGTGCTCTCTTGTCTAATGTTGCCAGGATGATCTCATCCTTAGTCATTTAAGAAAAGCTCTTTGGGATTTGCAGATTTGCATCAAGAGCTGATACCTTCATTGGAATGAATGGACCTTCTTGTACTGTGATGTAGATTCTTTTATCAGATGCTTGTATGACCAACCTGACCCTTTCCTTCCATATCCCAAAACTTTCTTTCCTGTAGATGGGCAGTTTCATGGATCCAAGTTCCTTCTGATTCTCATTTGAACCCATTCTTGCTATCTATTAATTGCCTCAGAGATTCACTCAGACCTTTAGGTCTATATTTGAGAAACCTCCCTCTGATACCACTTAAAAGATTTGATTTCAATAGCCTAGACACCTAGAGGGGGGGAGGGAGAATATGTTCTAATTTTCTTTAATTATTTTAGGCGAGTAACTAGATCTATCACAACATAGAATATACAATCCACAGCATAACAATCACAGCACAGCACAATACAACAGATTTATAGTGGTTCCCCAAGTTATGGGTACATCCACTTCCCCCTTCGCCTATCCAGTAGAGAACTGATTCAGCCCAAATTCCTTCCACTAACTCAGATCCACAGATCTTATAACTCAGAACCTGATAGGTTCCTATAGCCCAGACTTATATAAGTCCTACCTCAGATTCTTCCCAAGAACCCAACCTCAGGCAACAACCCTACCTCAGCCTTTATCACTAGGCATACAACTCAGAAGATCACAAGTTCTACACCTCAGGTTCTCAGCCCTACCTAAGCCTTTATAAACACAGGCTTACAACTCAGATCTATAAAAGATCTTACAAGGAAAAGGAATATTTAGTTGTCAGAAACTTCACCCAGATAGAACTCTCAATTGTTGCGAGCTTCTTGATCAGTTCTTGAATAAACGGTATTCTTCAGATCCAACCTTACTTAGCTTCTTCAAAGCTTATTGATTGAACAAAATGAGGTTGATCTTAACTTGGTGTAGAAGTTTATCTTAAGATAGCTCCCTTCTTAGATTCAAAATTATATCTGAATCTTTCTTGCAGACTGTTCAGGATCTGCCTTCATAATGTTTCCCCCTTCTTGTTGTTGAATTCTCTCTCTGGTTCTATGTTAGTTTGTTCCCCCATAATTTCTTAATTGCTTCTTTGGTTGTAATTGATCAATCCTTTATATAGAGTTTCTCAATGATTACCGGCTGATCCGATTTGTAACAACCTTCTTACAATTCTGACAAAGGTGTCAAAATTATTGTTTATGATAACTGTCAAGTCTACAGTCATGACAGTTGATTCTTCAATGACTTTATATCTCAGCAGGAAACACTCAACAAACTACTTCACATGTGCCGACACAAACAGACTAAGTGTCGACACATGTCTTGATGACGTCGACACAGCTTCCAATGTGTCGACACAGTCATTCTTTATCTTCTCGACATAGCTTCTGTTGTATGTGTCGACACAAGTCCTGTGTGTCTACACAACTGCTCCTGGTCTCTACATAGCTGTTGCTGACAAATGGCGTTGATTGTATGTCCAGACATCGTTGAGTGTGTGTCGACATAAGTCCTGTATGTTGACACAAGTCCTTCAGACTCAGTATAGCTGTTGTTGATAGATGGAGTTGAGTGTATGTCCAGACGTCATTGAGTTTGTGTCGACACAAGTCCTGTGTGTCAACAAGAGCCCTTCGGACTCAATATAGCTGTTGTTGATAGATGGCGGTTAGTGTGTGTCGACACAAGTCCTGTGTGTCGACACAAGCCTTCTTCAGGCATCGATACAATTCCTGGGTGTCGACACATGCCTTGCTTTTGATGACAACATAACTCCTTGGTGTCGACACAGCTCCTGCTTTAGATGTCGACATAATTCCTGGGTGTCGACACAGCTCCTGCTTCAGGTGTCGACACAATTCCTTACATGTGTCGACACTTGTACTTAGAAATTTTCCTGCATTTCTTAAATATGCACACTGAAACTCAAACATCCCATCAAATACAAATTGATGTATATAATTGAGTAAGGGGAGGCTTCTCCAAATCTGGTACATAGTTTCCAGTGTACCCAACATCTCCACCTAGCTGATTGCATATGAAACCATTTGTGCACCTGACAGCTTTCTCTTCTCAAGAGGCCGAATTTTCACTTGCAGCTGCTTGACTTTAAGACCACTTGAATCTCTAATGTTCTTTCAATGATTCATCCCTTCATCTTGATACCAAGTCTTTCTTTATACTACAATTCCAATAGGAATGAGCTGACTTGTATCAACAATAGTTGGAGCAATCCAGCTATTCTAGTACACTGATTGGCTTGCCTTCTTCCAGCAGGTGTCATCACTTGGGCAGTTTCCCTCTCAGCTTCTACAATGTCAATGGAGCCATGTTGATCCTCAGCAGTATTGCTGATCTATTCTGTACTGGGGAACTTTGGGTAAGATTCATGCTTGTCCAGTAACCTTGACTAAACATGCTCCCCATCAGCATTTGCACAGATCCTGTCCATAAAGCCAACTTCCTTGGACATACCTTACTGCAGGTTCAGAAAATATTGAATCCTGAGCAAATATTTCTCTTAAAATATCCTCTGAAGAGTCTAACAGTTGATGATACCACTTGAGACACTTTTCTGCAGAGCATTATGTGCTCCTTCTTTTCTACTCTCAGAAGAGCTACCTGTGCTTTCCTAAAAGATGAGTACAGCCTACTTGTTCTTCTCCTAGTTTGCTGGTGTGGTAACAAAGATTTTTCCAACCAGAAAGACCTGTTGGATGGATCCAGCTGGCTTTCATCCATGAGTGTGCATTTGTCCTTCTTCAGGATTTCACTCAACATTCTCTTACTCTTGGGCAGTAAGGGGAATATCCTAGATGGTCAATATCCATCACCAATAGTTGATCATAGGTCACTTCCTCACTGGAGTATGAACCATAAGACAACTTTCTAGTTCCAGTCCAAGTTCTGGAACATCTTCTATCAAAGTGCCAGACGGGGGATGGGCACTAAGACTAACCTACAAAATAGATTCACCTTACCTTAGGACCCCAATAGGTATTGGGTCCTAGGTTCCTGTTAGACTGAAATCTTACTTTCCTATCTACAGCATTTCTGACAGGTAGGCTACTCCTAGACACTTAATGATTATGCCAGAAATCTACAGCATAGTGACCCACTTTGCCACAATACCAACACTCATGGACATTATATCTCCTTTTCTGTTTAGGGCCAGCATTTTCTTAGACTTCTCCTTGAACAGTGGGAAGATGTGTTGTTTATGTCTCTAATTTCTTCTAGTAGCCATTTGACTGAAGATAAGTATTTTTGCTGACTGTTTTGGTCTTTTCTGAGAGCCACCAGCAATATGTCTCTTTTCAGGTAACAAGCATCTGATTGCATCAGAAACTGCGATTTCAGCATTGCCAAAAGGATAACCTTGAGTCAATACTTTTGATGGATGACTAAGATTTCTTGCAGCAGCAATATCCATGAGTTTTGGGGCTGGGGCACCAAAGACAAATAGTCCAGGATAGGACATTTGACTTTCCTCATGGGCAGCCTTAAAGGCCTTCACATAGCTATATATTCCACTTGGCTATGGGCACATTTGTCCATACCAGTGGATCTGCCATTCTCCCAGTGACCATAACAGCTTTCATGGTCATACCTGTTAGAAGGCAACATTACTTTCTGAAAAGAGATTGGAGGAAATGAGGCTAGAGGCATAACTGGTGCATTCCCCTTTCCTTTTGGATTGGGAGGTCAAACAGGTCCCTTAAATCCTAACACTTTCTTACCCTTTTGGGAAAAGAGAGTGTCAATTAAGGGAAGCACAATGCTTGGCTTAGAAAACTTGGCCACCGATAATTTCTAATTTAGGAGATCATCTTTAAGTTTTTGGATAAGTTTCTCATTTGAGAATCTTATCACAGACTCCATATCAATGATCCCCTTGAGCTTGGTTGATTGTGCAGCCATATCATTGAGATCCTTTTCTTGGCCCTCACACTTGCTCCTAAGACTGAGAAGCACTTTTGCCTGTCTCTTGGCAAGGAGCTTTCACTTCTTGAATGCTTCAAGAATTTCTCCATACTTGTCAATTATAGAATTGGCATCGTCCTCAGACTCTGAATCCCTTTCATCTCTTGATGATTGAGCTTCAGAGTCTGAGCTAGCCTAATGATTTGAAATAGAAGGTTGAGATTTAGCACTTACCTGAGCTTGTCCAGGCTGAGCCTAGATGCTCTATTCATCTGTCATTGCCATTAGTCCATTACATTGAGCATATTCTTCATCTTCATCCACTTCTGAGTCACTATTTGAATGTGATAGAGGTCCCCAGATCCCTATCCTAACAGCAGGGTATTCTTCAGGTTCTCCTTCAACAACAACCATTAGCCCAATGTAGGCTTCTTCTTTACTGTCTGACCTAGAGGAAGAGTCAGACCAGTTCTTTTAATTCTTGGCCACAAGGTACTTCTCTTTCTTCTTTCCCTTATGGTTATTCTTCACTCCTTCTCCTTTCCTCTTCACTGTGTAGTCAACAACTACAAGCCCAGGTTCTCTGCAGCAAAAACAAATAACATTAGAGGAAGTATGTTTGCTAGAGTTAGGAGCAGACTTGTCATCCTTAGAGGATTTCTTTTGTGTTGTGAGGAAGAGGTTGCCCTTCTGTTCTTCTAATGCCCCTTCTTTCTGTAGATTGGTAATTTCATGGCCCCCAGTTCCTTGTAGTTTACACCAGACCCCATTCTTATATCTTATAGCTAACCTTGGAGGTGTACTCAGATTGTTAAATCCTTTTTGAGTAACCTCCCTCTGATACCACTTGAAAGTTATTACTTGAAGGTTAGCTAGTCACCTAGAGGGGGGGGGGGTGAATAGGTCTTTGAAATTACTTAAGCCTTTTTGCTGATTATAAGTTTGGTGATCTTGAGCTTGTCCTAATTACCTGCAATAGCAGAAGGAAACAAACAACACAGCAAGCACACAAGTATTTGTAGTGGTTCACCAATTGGGTACATCCATATTCCCTCCCACCTATCCAACAGATTTTTTAGAATAGGCACAAACTCCACCAATATGCTCCTCAGAGCTTACACCACAGGCCCTCAGCCTTACACACATATTCTTTTTCAGAATCCAAACTTAGAACTACAAGGGTTCCTACCTCAGAGCTCTGTAGTGCTCCTACATCTCAGTGGTCCACTGACCACCTACCTCAGCCTTATTTATAAGGACTACAACTCAGGCTTCTCAACCATATAACTTGAGGCACACAGCCCTTCTCTTAGAGTGCTACAACACTCCTACAACTCAGTACCTTTCTAGGTACCCACCTCAGTTCCCTTACAGGCACCTACAGCTAAGACTCCTCCAAGGCCTAAAACTCAGTAACACACTTGTCACCTACAACTCGGTGACCCAACAGTAACCTACCTCAGGCACTAGGCCCTACACTAAGGCTGGGAGGACAACCCTATCTCAGATCCACACTTGGATCCTACCCCAGAGAGTAGCACTCTCCTACCTCAGGCAATTAAGCCCTACAGCTCAGATCAATACTTGGATCCTACCTCAGAGAGCAGCACTCTCCTACCTTAGGAAATTAAGCCCTACAGCTCAGATCAACACTTGGATCCTACCTCAGAGAGCATCAGTCTCCTACTATAGGCAATTAAGCCCTACAGCTCAGATCCACACTTGGATCCTACCTTAGGCAATTAAGCCCTACAACTCTGAAAAGAGGGGTTAGATCTGATTACTCTAGAGGGGGGGGGGGGTGAATAGAGTATTAAAAACTTTGTTTCTTTTTATTGTTTATATTAGAGTAAAATAGTGATACCATATAATAGCTAAGAATAAGAAACTAGGCTAACTATTCCAGCAATCAAAAACACAAAAAAGCAAAACAAATAGAAAAGGAGCAACCAGATGACACAAGAAGTTTATAGTGGTTCCCCTAAACTCTGGTACATCCACTCTTCTACCACCCTTGGTAGGAATCCACTAGCAGGTTTTGATCAGGTGACTGCCACCATAATATCTGATTCAGGTGGATCAGGAAACTTATTAGGCTTTTGATCAGGTTCCCAAAAACCAACTTCAAGTCTTTTGGAGGGAGACTTGTCAACCAGACTAAATTTTGATGGGAGTTAAAACTCTGTATAATGGGGTGGAAAGAGTTTGATGGAAGTCTTCTCTTTTCTCAATACAACATGAGAAGACTATGTGGATTCTTGTGTTGTCAAAGCATCTTCTGAGAATTTTAATGCTTCAGGGAGATGAGCTTTGCTTAAGGGTTAGTAGGTCTTCATCTTGATCTGCCAAGGTCTAGGAAATCCAGTGACTGAAGAGAATGTCTCTGTGGATTTCTGGAACAGAGGTTGAAGAAGACTCTTGATCTTGATATTCTTCTTCAAACTAGAGTGTTGGCATAGAATGAAAAGCTCTGAGAGAGAAATAAAAGCATCGACTGTCTGGATGATTGTTCTCTAGCAGTGCTTGTCGATTTCTTCTCTCTATATCTCTTACTGTATCTCGAAAAAGAGAGAATCTCTTTAATTTTACTGCTAAAAATTCTCCTTTGAATTTTGAATTCTTTCCATAAATGCTGGCTAATCTAGAGAAATGAAAGCAGCTTGAATAAATGCATTAATGAGTTTCCCAACTGCCCTTGATAGAATAAGCAAATATTTATTCTGATGAATACCATATTTAATGTAGCCAATAACGATTATATTCATAAGAATATTTGCATTAAATACTCAGAATAATACTACTAATAAATAGAGAAAATAACGAACAAAAGAAGGAAAAAACTTATTCTGGAACAGAACAGGAAACGTCAAACGCTGAACGGAATTCGTCGACCTGAGATCCAAGATCATTGACCAGAGAATTCCAGTTCGTCGACCTGAGCTTTGCGAACTTCTAACTAAGAAATACTTTCCAATTCTACACATTGAGTTCGTCGAGCTAATAATCTGTTTTAAGAAAACTAAACGTCAACCTGAGCTTGAATATCGTTAAGCTCAGCACAGAGAATTAACTCTGAGTTCGTCGATAGGAGATCGACGATCCTCGAGCTAAGTTCGAATAATTTCTAATTGATCACAGACTTCTGAAAACTTGTAAGTCTGAGTCTCTGAGGTCCTTTATTGGCTGGTCCAAGATGGTATAGCTAAAGGGACTTAGCCTACAATACTAGGACTACTAGACATGACCCTGGGTATACAATGGGGTCAGATTCAGCCTAACTTAGTGAACCTAGCCCAAATCAAACTAGGGATCCAACAATCTCCCCCTATTTGGGTGAGGTCACTAATACAAAACAAAAACAAACAATCATAAAACAGAAGCAAAAATATATCTAACAGAACAAAATATTCAGCAGATATTTACAAGATTGTGCTTCATGACATAAACAAAAATTAGAGTTCAAAAGACAATAAGAAAATCACAGAAAATAGACTCATTTTCTCTGCTTGGCTTTATCTTTGTCTGATCCTTCATCAAGTTGTTTGAAATTGATTTCCCTATTAGGATTGCCAGCTTCTTTCTTTGACATGTACATATAAGATGCTCCAATAACAGTTTGGGATGAAGTTCTGGGTACAACATCTTCTGGGTACAGTTTCATATAATCATCAACATTGAAAAACTTGTTAGAATTAGCATACCTTTTCAATTCTTCTTTTCTGTAAGATGACATAGTTGAATATTGAGATATGTCATTGCCTTCAGCTTTAGCTTTATTGATTTGAGAAAGTCCTATAAGTTCATGGAATCTGGCCATCTTGGCAGAAGTCTCCTATTCAGGATCAACAAAAGGAATAGGTGGAGACTCTGGCCTTTTTGGACAAGAATCCTGCATTGGTTCTTCAGTAGGCACTTTCTTAGAAGAATCTGGAGGTGTATTGCTTGAAGAAGACTATTATTGACTGCTTTGCCTGGGCTGTCTTTGGTAAGTCCTGGTAACAGAAGCAGAATTCTGAGAGATGTTTCTTGAGGGGCCTAAAGAAGGAGGAGGAGGAGGGTCTTTCTTGAAATGTCTAGGAGGAGATCTGTACCTTCTCCTCTTCTTCCGTTCTTTCTGCTCATTCTTTGACAACCACATCCAATATGGCATTCCTGGATAGGTAGTGATGTTCTGCAAAATGTAATATGTAGTGTCATTAAGAGGATAAGGCTTTGGAATAGCCTTAGGTGGGGCTTTCCTTTTCTTAGAACCTTTCTTTTTACTGTCATCAGAATCTGAGTCATCATCTTGATCATCATCAGAAGATCCTTGAGGATTATCATACATAACATCAATCTCAGCAATAATATCTTTTGGAATTTCCTTTTCAGTTTGAGGAGGGATAATTGGAGGAAGAATATATTCAGTAGGAACTTCTGTTTCCTGATCCATGTCCTCAATAAGGATTTTATCAAAGTTAGGCAAAGGTGATGTAGAGAAGACAAAAGTGGGAGGAGAAAGAGCCTTGGGCTCAGAGAGATCATTGATGAAGATTTTCTAGAAGTTAAATTACAACCAAACTAGAATCCCGAATAGGCAAGCGTACCTATCGAAATGTAGTATAGGAAGTGTCGTATTGTGATTCGGGGCCTGTTGAGTACTTGTACTCACAAGGAAGAGCTATTATTTTATCAAACGGAAAGGTTGGTTTGATTATACTAGATAATAAAACTAAAGCTGAAGCTAAAGAGAAATTCAAATATGAGGAAGCTAACACTTGATCTAGAATCCCCTTGGACTAAAATAAATCTTCTTGGAAAATAATGAAATGCGAGTTCTTAATTATACTCACTCGACCGTGGAGGTTCCTAAAGTATAGAAGCGTCTCTCTCGAGCTCATGCTTCTAACTAACCTTAGGTTGATCGATTAAGACCTCTCGTCCAGTCGAAACCCCTAAGCTTGCTTTATGCGGTGAACCCCACTATTGGATTTGACTCCAATCCGGAAGATTTACGTCGTCCTCTCTCGAGGAGTGCATTCAACTCCTTTTATCTTTGAGTGATCTCCTCGTATCCGCAACCTCTCGGTCAATTAGGATACGGATCTTAGATCGAAGATCATATCCGCGTAATATGAATTCGATGAAATAAAAATCAAAGATAAATCGTAGCGAGAACAATTAAGAACAAGACATTTAATAAGAAGGAGAAATATCTATTTTATTCTAAGGTTCATCATGATCAAGTGCTAAAAGAAGATTAGCTACTCATCATGATTGAGGAAATACAAAATGAAGTAGGAAAAGACATGATTGAAATGGAAATAACTAAAATTAAAGTTACGACAAAGGTAAATCTAACTTAGAAATGAGAAAATACAGCAAAAGAAACAGAAAATTACAAGACTCCAACTCCCAAAATTCGACCCCTCAGCATCTGAAGCTGTCTGGAATTTATTGAAAAATTTCTGTTTGGTCACGCCCTAGGTCACGCCCGTGACCTACGGCGTGTCAGGCTCGGAACCGTCGTCTTGAAAGCCCGGGAACGTTGGAGGAGAAACCGCCAAAATTGGTTAACTGATGGGCCACGCCCCTAGGTCACGCCCGTGACCTAGGGCGTGTCACGACTGTTTCTGGAAACGGCGGGAAGCTGAAAATGGCTGGAGTAAAAGTTGTCTTCAAGAAGGTGTCACGCCCCCTAGTCACGCCCGTGACTAGGGGCGTGTCAAGCAGGAACGGTCTCTAGCGGCAACGGCTGGAGCGGAGGAATAATTAGCTGGAAACGCCCAGGACACGCCCTGGCTCACGCTCGTGACCCAGGCATATCATTTTAATCCAACGTGGCAGCGGTCAACGATTCTTCCATGGGCCGTCACGCCCCGTGTAAGGAGTACACGGGCGTGTCTTCATCCGACATGGGCATGACAAGGCCGGTCGACGATCTTTGGGCGCGGGTCGATGGGCTCTGGCTGCAGGCTCGGTTATCACATGTCACGCCCCTGTGTCACGCCCAGGTAGGGCGTGTCACAGGGCGTGTCTAGGCAAAAAACATGAAAATTCTTCTTTTTGCTCCAAATAACCTGTAGATCTGCCCTGCAAGATTAAAAATGATTTTATTAACACAAATAGATATAAATTATATTAACAAGTTAAAATAAACTTAATATTATAAAATTAATTTAAAATATCCAACTATTAATATCGATAAATGAATAAAAAGATAGAAACAATTAGAGTTATCAAATACCCCCATACTTATCCGTTTGCTAGTCCCGAGCAAACAACTTTCTATAGGGAGTAGAAAAATTTTAAATGCTAGAAAAGAAAATTGAACCTAAGGAGTAAAATGCGAAGTCTTATGCCTATGTTTGTAGATATTTTTGTAGAAAGACTTACTCAGCATACAAATTAGGTTTTTATTTTTCTTAAAATGCGTTTTCACTATTATTTTTACTTTTAAGATGAAAATCCGGTAAATCTTAAAATTATCTTTAGGGAGAGTGTAGCGTGCGTATTAAGATAACATTGCACAAACAAAGATTAAGATACCCTCCAAAGAAATCCATCAATGTCGATGGCCATAGGCTTGCCCTTTCACACTCTCGCCACGGCACTAGTCTAACTTATAAACATAAATCAATAGAGCTTAATTAGGTTGAAATGTAGGCTTAGGTTTTTGGTGAGGGTGATCAAAGATAAACACGATGGCTAGTCACACCAAAACCTAGAGAAGCTTGCACAAAAATAAATTGTCATGGCTTTAAAGAACGTAGCCAATTCCTAAATTCCTTTGTTTCTTTTCTTATTTTTTTTAACTTTCTCATCATATTGAATTTTTTTTTTCTACCTCTTCATTTTTAATGATAATTTTTTTATTTATTTTGAAGAGGAGAGAAAAATAAATCAACCTTTTTTTTATAAGAAAAGAGCCATCAAAAATGAAAAGGCTCCTAATCACTCACAAAATATTTCTACATTTGTTCTTTCAAGCTCGGGTTTAGGTGTATAATTAGGATGCTTTTTAGGCTTTGGTAAATCATTTGGTGGAGCTAAAAAAAAAAGGAGAAGGTAATAGACTCAAATTGTCTAAGCAAAGTTAAAATTTTAGGTGCGGGTACAAAATCTCAAACTTGCCAAAAGAAGTGCCTAAATCATATTTATGCTAATGAGTTTAACTTATGCAAAGTCTTGAGAATAGTTAGAGGGCAAGTTCTAGACATCGAAAAAGAATAACTCTCTCTTGGTCCGTGAAATATCTCTCTAGCAAACTTCTACTTACTCACCTAAATTATTTTAGAGTTTTATCGGTTTTCATAATTGAAGTAAAATAAGTTGTTTCTACGCATTTAGAAAAATGAAAATCTAATTATATGCTGAATATTTAGATCTACTAAAAATTCTACTTACACGTGCACTTAACTAGAAACACAGCATGGCCAACAGTTCTTACTCCAAAATTCAACATTCAATTAAAACATCAAAATTCTCTAAACACTATAAACAAAAATTGAATTACTTGGAATTTTGCATGTGAATAAATATAGAAATAACGACTTCTCTAATTTAATTTTTGATTTTCTATTTTTTCATTTTTTTTTTAATTTTGGAAAAACAAAATTTTAAGATGAAATAAAATTTTTTTTTTTGAGTTTTAAATTTGTTTTAAAATTTTTTTTTGGTTTTTGTTTTAAAAATTTTTTGTAAAATTTTTATATGTTTTGCTTGAGAAATATCCCTCCCCCGTACTTAAGCAATACATTGTCCCCAATGTAAAAATAAAGAAGAAAAGAGAAGAGAGGAGACTTCCCTGGAAATGCAAGCCAGCATCAAAAGAGACCTATACAAGATGATGAAAACAAAACATAATATTTTATAGATTTTTTTTTGATTTTTTTGTTTCATCATAATAATAAAAACAGATACAGAAGAATAAAAATATAGATACAAAGGGGTGACCCTCTACAAATCCACAGAAATGAAAAGGCAGCTACTCCATTGTCAGAAACGTCCTCGTGCTCCTGATAGAAAGTCCGCATGTTCGCGAACTCGCGAGTAATATGCGCTATGGAGGAAGTATGGTTTTGCTCGAGCACGGTGAAGCGCGCATCAAAAGTAGCGAAGCGACCGTTAAAATGGGTTTGCATCTGGTCTATGCGAGTATGGAGCAACCCAAATTGTCGGTCCCAATAATTTGGAGGATCGGGCGCTGGAGCAGAGTGCAGCGGTTGTGGCGGAATCTGCGGGGAAGGATGAGTACCGCTGGGACCGACACCATGATCAAGATCAAGATCACCGCCACCAACGAACGGGGGAATAGCCTCAAACTCGTCGTCGCACCGGCGAGCTAAACTAAGCGCCTGAAGGGTCGGGAACTGAAGAGGCTGCGGCGTTTGCATGCAAGTGAGCCGCGGAAGAGCAGCCCACACGCCGGTCTGCTTGGCGAGGAAAGTGATGAAATTCCCGCCGTGCACCGCTCCCAATCTCACATTTTCGGCCTGGTGCCGAAAGAAAATGGCGAGCATGTAACCAAGGTTGAGTGGGACCTGGTAAAACATACTATACAAGTATAGTAAGTCTGCCCGAGTCACCACGCCGTGGCTATCGCCGCGCCCGGAAATGGTAAAAGAGAGAAGGTTGTGCAGAATACGTAAAGAGAGGGAGATGAGGTGGCTACCCTTAGATTTCTTTGGAGTATAGGGGGCGACGTCATTACTAATTTCCGACCAAAAAGTAGGGAGACTGAAGTCGGGAGGGAAATCAGTTTTTTGGTCGGGGTAGGCGGGGGAAGTGGAAAAGGCCTCCGAGCAAAAGTCCATGACAACATTGAGTTGGCGGATGGTGAGCTGGTGCATCATCCCGCCCAAGAGAAAGACGATGAAATCATCTTGCGCTGCCCAATGGAACTCAAATGAGGCCAAGAACTCAATGGTGAGCTCGAGGAAAGTAGGCTCAGAAATGGAGAAAAGGGGAGCCCACCCTTGGGTTGAGAGGACCTCCCGAACTAGCTATACTGCTCCGAATTGGGCGAGGATGGCCCAATCCAAGATCCGGAACACGCCAAAGGGTTTGGCGCTCAGTCTCTCGCTTCGATCTTGTTGGGTTGCATTCTCGAAAAGAAGCATGGCCTCCGCCGAGGCTGGATCAGCGGGGTGCTCGGAGGAGGAAGTGGTGTATCGAGCGTGGTGGCGAGGCATGGTGAGAAATGTGGATGAAATTTCGGCCAAGGGGAGGAGAGAAGAGAAGGGTGGAGGTGTGAAGAGAAGAGGAGAAGAAAAAGTCCTATTTATAGAGTGCTGGAACACCCTATTACTGATTTGGGTAAGGATCACTATGCTTGTCTTAGGAATCCCAGTTGACCTAGTTGTATAGTTGAGAAGGTCAACATTAGAATGAGTCTAGGGCTTAGAACTTAGGTTTGGAGCTGCTCCCAGGACCATTCCAAGATCAAGGTTGAAGAGCTAAGTCTAACGCAATTTTCGTCGAGCTCAGGTCGACGAATCGTCGAACTCCGTTCGACGCTCTCTGAGCTCAACTTCAATAAATCGTCGAACTCCGGTCGACGATCTTCGAGCTCAGATCGACTATCTGCTTTTGGCTAGCTTCTGCTTAGTCGTCGAACTCCCCTCGACTATCTTCTAGCTCAGTTCGACGATCCCTCCTTCATGTTATTTCTTAGGTCTCTGAGCTCGGTTCTACGATCTTCGAGCTCAGATCGACGTTTTCTGTCTGCTTGTCTCATTTCATCTCTGAGCTCAGTTCGACGATCGTAGAGCTCAGATCGACTTTTTTTTTGGAGAGATCGATGCTTTCAGGAATTCAAATGCTGCTGTTCTTTGGAATGTTTTTGAATATTATCAGCATTTATGTCAGAAGATCTCCCAGCCGTTTGTCTTTATTCTGGAGCAAGTTTCAAGGAATTATTCAGAGAATGTTTGCTGGACTTTCCTCTAGAAGACAAGACTCTTTTTGGAAGACATTTATGACTCCCAACGGCTATTTTGGATAAGGAAACTTCAGAAAATTTCAATTCCTCTCTTCTGTGGATTTAAGATATACTAAATAAACAAGAGAATAGATACACAGATTGACAAGAAAGAAAGTGAACATACAGAATAGAGAATACTGATAGCAGAAGAACAACAGAAGAACTGTGACTTCAAAAATCTTCTTGCTGACTGAAAAGTGTTCACAATCTCATCTCAGAACTCCAGACACCTCATTTCTCAGCCTTCTTGCTGAAACCATCCTTTGCTGGAGATCAAAGTTCTGAAGACCTATCACCCTAGAGCAAAGCTTCTTTTCCTGAACCTTTCTACATCTCAGGGGGAGCTTTGACATCATCAATCCACTTGTGCTTCTCTCATTTGATTGAGAACAGAGAAGACACCCTTCACTCTTATTTTTCTTTTCCTGCTGTAAAAGGGTTCTTGAACTCCCTTCAAAAGTTCTGTCTGGTTCTGAGAGCCTTGTCAAAACTCAGTGGTGGCAAGACACCTTATCAAAAAATCTAGTTTTGGTTTTTGGGCACCTTATCAAAAGCTCATTGGTGTTAGGACACCTGATCAACTCATCCTGAGTGGATTCCTACCAAGGGTGGTAGAAGAGTGGATGTACCCAGGTTTTTGGGGAACCACTATATTTCCTTGTGTCTTCTGGTTTGTTTATGTGATTTGTTTGTTGTGTGCTGTGCTCTTTACTTCTTGGTTTATTAACCTCTTACTAGCACTCTACACTATATCATAAATTGAATTTTATATGTGCTGTTTATTTCAACTGTGAAAATTATTTTAAAATACTCTATTCACCCCCCCCCCTCTAGAGTTGAGATAGATCTTACCCTCACTTTCAATTGGTATCAGAGCGAGATTAGTTGCTCATACAGGCTAACACCTGAACCAAAAGATCCTTGATAAGATCAATCTCTTAAGAGGATTATTTTCTATACATCTAGCTTTTTATTTAAAGACATGGCACAGAACAAAGATTATGCAAGCACCAGACCACCAATGTGCAACCTTTCTAAGTTTGCACTCTAGAAGGCAAGGATTAGATTATACATGAATTCTATTGATGAAGACATTTTCAATTCTGTCTTGACAGCTTGTCCAACTCCACCAGCAAGCTCAAGTACAAGTGCTGTTCCACCTCCTTCTGGAACAGATGCAGATATAAAGAAGTGGAAGACTGCAGATGCTAAGGCTATGAACATCTTAGCCCAAACAATGTCTGATGAAATTTTTCAGAAGGTAGCTGAATGCCACTCAGCCAAAGAAATCTGGGACAAACTCTCTAAAATTGTCTCAGGATATGCTGATGAAAGGAAAGATAGAAGATCTCATCTGATAAGCCAATATGAGAACTTCAAAAAGGGAGAAGCTGAATCAGTGGCTGACATGTACAATAGACTAAGTCTAATTGTCAATGAGCTAAAATACCTAGACAAAGAAATCTCACTGACTGAGCTGAATGACAAAATCCTGATGTGCTTCCCCAGCACTTGGGATTCAAGAATCTGGCCAATCAAGGATGCCAGAAGTTTAAATGAGATTACTACTGAAGCTCTCCTGGGCAAGCTCAAATCCTATGAGCTGCTCATTAAAAATAGAGAAGAAGAACAAAATGCTACCTCTCCAGCCACAAGGAAAGAAAAGACCATAGCCTTCAAAGCTGTAGAAGAGGAGCCTGAAGATAAAGCTACAGGAAATGAAGAGCTCATAAGTCTACTGGCCAAAAGATTCTACAAGATGGCCAGAAAAGACTTCAGAAAGAGACCATACAAGGGTCATGATAAACCAAGGTATGATAAATCAAACAACAATAAAGAAATTATATGCTTTGGTTGCAGGAAACCAGGCCACATTGTGCCTGACTGTCCAGAAAACAAGAATAAGGACAAGAAGGAAAGAAGAGAAAGAAGAAAAGAAAAGGATTACAAGAAGAATAGCTCAAACAAAGCCTCCTCCAGCAAGAACAAACATACAAGGAAGGGCTTTGTTGCTGAGACATGGAGTGAGACTGAAGAAGAATCTGAAGCCTCATCCAGTTCCAGTGATGATGAGGATGATGCAGATGAAAAAGAATTTTGCATGATGGCTGTCAATGCCTCACAGCAAAACTCTGATGAAGAATCAAAATCAGACTCAGAAACTCAACCTGATGAAGATCAGGTAATCAACTCTTTTGATTTTAATTCTGAGGACTTCAAAGATGAATTTAAGACACTGTGTCTAGATGTATTAAAATCTGAGAAGGAGATAATCTCTCTCAGGAATCAATTATCTGAGCATAGTGTCCTAAACTCAAAGAACCTCAAACTCTCTGAGGAGTTAGAATGCTATAGGGAGGAGATAGCCTCACTGAAAAGTGAACTATCAAAGGCCAAAAAGTTTGAAGAATCCCTAAATGGGAGAAGTATCAGACTGATGGACATCACAAGCACAGTGAACTCTAGATTTAATAGCACACTGGGCTTGGGTGCCTCATCCAGCCAACCTATAATTTTGACAACTCCAATCAAGTTTGTCTCTGACAAAGGAAAGGGAGTAATAGAGGTACCCAGGAAGAATGCAGATCTGTCAGAGAAGAATTCAGTTCAACAGATGGTGTCGAGCAGAGCTCGACGATCGTCGAACAGAGCTCGACGATCTAACTACAGATCGTCGACCTCAGCTCGACGATATCCAAACTCTGAACTTCAGCATAATCGATCTTCGAACAGAGATCTACGATCTGACCCAAGATCGTCGACCTCAGTTCGACGATCGTCGAACAGAAATCAGGACTGTGAACATTCCTTCAATGGCACATCTAAATTCAATCCTAGAAGTCCCACATCCCAAGGCTTTAATCCCTATACTGAATGGATAGTACCTCCTAGGAGATACCATCCTGAAGGTTATAAGGATCAACCTGGGATGTCCTTTATTTCAGAATTCAAGGGATATCAACCTAGGCCCAAGGTTAACTGGGTCAAAAACAAATAAGCTATTTTTGTGCAGGTGAAGACCTATCCAGCATCAAACCATCAATGGTATCTGGATAGTGGGTGCTCAAAGCACATGATAGGGGACAAGGACAACTTCACTTCCTTCAAAGCCAAGCTTGGACCCAAAGTAATTTTTGGAGACTCAAGCTTTGGAACTACAAAAGGATATGGTGCAGTCCAAATTGGCTCAGTCACATTCAAGAAGGTGGCATATGTTGAAGGACTCAAGCACAACTTGATAAGTATCAGTCAACTGTGTGATGAAGGATATCAAGTGACATTCAACAAAGCCATATGCAAGGTCAAGTCAGAGGACAACACAACTGTGTTGACAGGTAACAGAAGAGGTAACATTTACTTAGTGGATTTTCATTCACCTATAGTAGATATTTGCCTGTTCAATTCCATTTCAAAATCTAATATTTTATGGCATAAGAGACTAGGGCATATTAACCTTAGAACCATTGCTAAGCTATCTAAAGACAACCTTGTTAGAGGACTACCTTCTGGTCCCTACAAGAAGGAAGAACTTTGCAAGGCTTGTCAATTAGGCAAGCAAACTAAAAGTAGTTTTAAATCAATTAATAAGAGTGATTCACCTAGGATCTTGTACCTATTGCACATGGATCTTTTTGGACCCATATCTGTACAAAGCCTAGGAGGGAAATCCTATACTCTAGTGGTTGTAGATGACTTCTCAAGATTCACTTGGGTATTCTTTCTGAGGAAGAAGTCTGATAACTTCAAGTGTTTGACAGATTTTCTCAAATGCATTCAGATTGAGTTCAACACTCACATTGCCCTGATCAGAAGTGATCATGGGACAGAGTTTGATTCTCTTCTCATGCAAGAGTTCTGTCAAAGTGAAGGGATCAGGCACACTTTCTCAGCTCCTAGAACTCCTCAACAAAATGGGGTAGCTGAAAGGAAAAATAGAACACTCATTGAATCTGCAACTACATTATTGGCAGATGCTCACCTACCTCTATCCTTTTGGGCTGAGGCAGTGAACACCTCCAACTATGTGTTGAATAGAAGCCTGATACACAAGCTGAAGGGCAAGACTCCCTATGAATTGCTCAAAGGGAAGAAACCTAAAATAGGCTATTTTTAAGTTTTTGGTTGCACTTGTTTTATTCATAATAATGACAAGAAATATCTAGCAAAATTCCAAGCTAAAGCTGATGAAGGAGTGTTTCTGGGATACTCCATGATCAGCAAGACCTATAGGGTTTATAATAAATCTTCCTGTAAAATTGAAGAATCTGTTCATATTATTTTTGATGAAGCTAACATGTCTTTCAAGGAGAAGAATGCTTCTACCATAGAACCTTTGCAGGTACATTCTCTAGCTGAAGACTTGAACAAATTGCAAGTTGTTGAAAAGAATGAGAGCAGTGATGATGAAGAAGAAGTTCAACATCTTGAAGAAAATCATCCTGAAGAGCCAGTTGCTGCTCCACTAGAGGAGACAACAACACGGGCTGGTGAACAATCAACACTCCCTGTTGACTTAGTAATAACAAGAGATCATCCAATCACCCAAGTAATTGGAGAAATTTCAGCTGGTGTGCAAACTAGAAATCAGGTCAACCAGAACCTGATGCACACTTGCTTCCTATCTCAAATTGAGCCTCAATCCATACAAGATGCAGAGCAAGATCCACACTGGATCATTGCAATGCAAGAGGAGTTGCATCAATTTGAAAGGAACAAGGTTTGGGAACTAGTGCCTAAGCCAAAGGATCATCCCATTGTTGGAACAAAGTGGGTATTCAGGAACAAGCTGGATGATCAAGGAGTTATAGTCAGAAACAAGGCAAGGCTAGTTGCTCAAGGGTACTCTCAACAAGAAGGAATAGACTATGATCAGACATTTGCACCAGTTGCAAGGTTGGAAGCCATCAGAATATTCCTAGCCTATGCTGCTCACAAAGGTTTCAAAGTGTATCAAATGGATGTAAAGAGTGCATTTCTCAATGGGGACATCAAAGAGAAAGTCTATGTTAGACAACCTCCAGGTTTTATCTCTCTAACTCACCCTGATTATGTTTACAAATTGCATAAAGCATTATATGGTCTCAAGCAAGCTCCTAGAGCATGGTATGAGACCCTAGCATGCTTTCTTCTGGAAAATGATTTTGTTAGGGGGAGAGTAGACCAAACTCTTTTTATTAGAACCCATAAGTCCCATACCCTACTAGTGCAAATTTATGTAGATGACATTATTTTTGGTTCTACTGATTCAAAATTGTGCAAAAAGTTTTCCAAGCTTATGCACTCTAAATTTGAAATGAGTAGCATGGGTGAGCTGTCCTTCTTCTTAGGACTGCAAGTCATGCAACATGCTGAAGGCATATTTATTTCTCAAACCAAGTATGCAAAAGAATTGGTTAAGAAATTTGGTATGTCTGATGCATCATGTATGAAAACACCCATGCCCTCAAATGCTGTAATAGATGCTGATGAACATGGGAAACCTGTTGATCAGACAACATATAGAGCAATAATTGGCTCTTTATTGTACCTTACAGCTAGTAGGCCTGATATAATGTTTGCTACATGTATTTGTGCTAGATTCCAAGTTAGCCCTAGAGAGTCACATTTAATCTTAGTTAAGAGAATTCTTAGGTATGTAAAAAGTTGTCCAAATCTAGGTCTCTGGTATCCAAAAGATTCAGCATTTGATTTAACTGGATTTTCAGATGCTGATTATGCTGGATGCAGAATAGACAGGAAAAGCACCAGTGGAACATGTCAGTTCCTTGGTGACAGACTTGTCTCCTGGTTTTGTAAGAAGCAAACATCTGTGTCAACCTCAACTGCTGAAGCTGAGTATATGGCTGCAGGCAGTTGCTGTTCACAAATATTGTGGATACAGAATCAGCTCTTAGACTATGGCTACAACTTAGAGAAGTCTAAAATTTTCTGTGATAATACTAGTGCTATCTCTATAGCACAAAATCCAGTCCTCCATAGTAGGACAAAACACATAGAAATTAGGCATCATTTTCTAAGAGATAATGTAGAGAAAAATAAAATTGAACTTCAATATATTCCTACTGATTTGCAAAGGGGAGATATTTTCACCAAACCTTTGGATGAAAAGAAACACAGTTTCTTCCTAAATCAGTTAGGCATGTTAGATGGAGGAAGCCTTAATTAAATTACAAGATTTTGAAAAGCTAAAACAGACCAAGACTAGGCCAAAAATCCTTCTTTTTATGTCTGTAGAATGAGCTTAGACTCTGAACTGCGCTCGACGTTTTCCCCAAAATCGTCGACCAGAGTTCGACGATTTTCCAAAAATCGTCGACCAGAGATCGACGCTTTTGCAGTCGTCGATTTGAGTTCAGAGCCCTCGCTAGAGCTAGGCTTTCTCTCTTTCTGATCAGAGGCCGTCGAGCTGAGCTCGACATTTTTCAACATCGTCGAACGAAGATCGCCGATTTTGAAGACTCTTCAGATTCCCTCTGTAGCCCAAATCGTCGAGCTAAGCTCGACGTTTCGTCGGGCTGAGCTCCACGATCTTCCTTTTCGCCGTCGAACCCTAATATAAAATCTTTTTTTCAGCCGTCGTTCTCCTTTTGCGCTTTCATACTCTGCAACTTTCTTTCTTTTCCCTCCAAATTCTCTACGCTTGGTCGTTTTTGGTTTTCTGTTGCAGGTGAATATGGCTGAATCAAGTGCTGCTATTGCTAAGATGAAGTTCGACACAGGCTTTGACATCGACATAAACTCCTTCGATGGAAGCGACCAGCGCTTCAAGGACATCCTAAACTTATTCAGAGAACAACAGCTGACTCCAATAATGACTACAAGGATGAAGATCGCCGCAGAAGAAATTAAAGAGTGGTGTTATACCGCAACAGACGAGACTGAGAATTCTGTTGTCGGCACCATTAAGGGGACTCAGGTACTTCTATCCCCGGCTCTTTTAACAGAAGTTTTTCAACTCAGTACTGGAGAAGACTCCATTCAACTGTCTGGAGAGGAGTATGACTCCATGCTGGATAGGATGGGTCACAATGCAGTCAACCCTCATAAGCTATTGAAGAAAAATCTGGCTATAGAATTTCAATTCCTGGCTGATGTAGTTGGGAAGGTGCTGTTGGCCAAGCACTCAGTCCATGACACCATATCCAGATATCAGTTCTGCCTGATGGGAGCTTTATTAGAGAAGAAACACCTTGACTGGGGCTCCATCTTCTACACTTTGATTAAGAAGAAGATCAATAAGAATGCAGTTAGTTATGGGAGAATATTAGGGGTTTATCTACACAACAGGTGCCCTGACCTTTTAACCTCCTCTGGCATGTTCATCAATGCATCCAAGAGGCTTTCCTGTGCCCTCTTCAGTAAATGGGACAGGCAGATCATAAACCCCTCAAGGGCTGCTGCACCACTTCATTCAGGCACAAGGACTATTTCAGTCACTCCTCCAGCAGAAGAGCTGCCTGCTTCTTCCCCTCCTCCAGCCATATCCACCCAAGCCGTCACCTCCTCACCACTAGTCACCTCCATAATCATCTCATCCCCAATTACCATTTCCTCACCTATGTCATCCCCTCCTCTATCCACCTTAGAGGAATTCCATCCTCTCTTTTCCTATTCAACCTTCACCCTACCATCCTTCTCACTTATAGATGATTCCTTCATGGATGATTCACCCTCTACTCCTCCTGAGCCACCCTCAACTTCCTCCTTTCAACAAATGCTCCATGACATTCTCTCTCAACCCTCCTTCACACCATCTCTTACTTCCCCTATCTCCACCTCAACCTCCTCTATCTCCATAATTCCCTCTTCTGAACCAACCATTCCCTCTCCACCTTCCTCCACATTTTCAGTTTCAGCCACCATCCCTCCATCCATCTTTGCTCCTACCTCTGCTCAAGCCCCACTTGAGCATGTGGATCTTCCTAGTTTGGCAGACAGGCTGTATGAGTTGCCAGCTCCCAAGCTGACATCTCTACTGGAGTCTTCCCTGGCTCCACTCCTGAAGCAAGTCTAGGAGCTGTCTACCAAGCTTGCCTCCCTTTCCTCCTCCCAGGCTATCTCTTCTTCTGGGTGCCTTGATTCACCTCTCTCTGAACCAAGGCAGGGGGAGATGCCTTATGAAGAAGTGGATGCACCAGCTGCTGATCATATGTCTGCTCCAGCTCCAGCTCTTGGATGTGCTTTTGCACTGAATCTGCAGAGGCTGCTATCTATATTTGATACAATCCATTTCAGCTGTCTGCCTGCAACTCCTGCTGAAGATTTGTCTAAGGCCATTGTGCCTGTATCTATCTGTGATCCCAGCCTTATTGATTCCTACATCAAGTCCTGGAAGGCTGTGGATATCTCTGATGCTGCTACTAAGGCCACTGTACCTCTTTCTGTTGAAATTGCTGCTGCTGCTACTGCTGACATAGAGATGATTCCAGCAACTGATGCTAATGAAATTGCTGTTGAGACTGCTGATGAAGAGCTTGCCTCATACTTAGTAGATCCCACTCCTGCTGCTCCTGCTCTAGTGTCTGCTCCTGATTCTGTCTGCTCTGCTGCTGCTCTCTCTCCTCCTGCTCCTGCTGTTTCTGCAAAACTTAAAGCTCAAGAAGAGCTTATCAGAAGAATTGATGATCTGTATGATCAACCTCAAAGTTCTGAGAGTGATCAGTACAGGACTGATTCTGATGATTCTGCTAGCACTATTTCCAAGAAGAGAAAAGCTAGAAGTAAAGCAATGATGTCAGTCCCTCCTGCCAAAGCCAAAGACTCCAATGATATTCCATACTACATCCTGCATGACTGCCCCATCTCTGAGCCTTGGATGCAATACTCCAAAAATCAACTGAAAGCTATGAAGAAGAAGAGGAAGCTAGACAAATATGAAAAAGGATCTTCTCAATATCAGCCTCCTCCTCCTCCTCCAGATTCTGGCTCAGGCTCAGCCCCTCAAGCTCCAGTTTCCAGACACAGTTCTTCCCAGTATTATCAAAGATCATATCAAAGGGGACAGCATCAAAGGGGATATCAATCAAGAAGAGATCAATTTAGAGGAAGCCAGAGAGGGCATAGACTTCATCCAAGGGAAGGGCAAGGTCACTCTGACCCTTCTTCAGGTCCTTTCCCTTACAAGCTGAAAGACACAATTGTCTCCAGGACTCCTTCTACCTGTTCTGAAATCATCAACAGATATGAACCTCCTATTCCTTTTGAAGATCCTGAGAACAACCCTGTGTCCTGGACAGCCAGAATGAAAGAATTGGCTGCCCTTGATCAAATAAAAAAGGCCAGAGAACAAGGCAAGGATACTTCAAATATAACTACTTTATCAGAGCAGAGAAAGAAAGAACTGGAAAGATATGCATCAAGGAAATTTTTCAACCCAGAAGATTACATGAAGCTGCACCCAGAGGCTGTTGTTCCAAGGCCCAAATCTCAAACTTCTCTAGGTGCAGAGGATGACAGAAGGTCAAAGAAAGAAAGTCAGAATCCTAATAGAGAAATTTTATTTAAAAAGGGAACTGAAAGGAAGTGAACTGTGTAAGCTAAACATTTCATCCACCTTTGGATATCTGCTGCTATATATCTTCTCTGCAATTTTGTATTAGCTTCTGTATTGTTGTATGCTTTTTATTTCCTATGATTGTCTGTAAATAGTAATCCTAACCCAAATAGGGGGAGATTGTTGGAACACCCTATTACTGATTTGGGTAAGGATCACTATGCTTGTCTTAGGAATCCCAGTTGACCTAGTTGTATAGTTGAGAAGGTCAACCTTAGAATGAGTCTAGAGCTTAGAACTTAGGTTTGGAGCTGCCCCCAGGACCATTCCAAGATCAAGGTTGAAGAGCTAAGTCTAAGGCAATTTTCGTCGAGCTCAGGTCGACGACTCGTCGAACTCCTTTCGACGCTCTCTGAGCTCAACTTCAATAAATCATCGAACTCCGGTCGACGATCTTCGAGCTCAGATCGACTATCTGCTTTTGGCTAGCTTCTGCTTAGTCGTCGAACTCCCCTCGACTATCTTCTAGCTCAGTTCGATGATCCCTCCTTCAAGTTATTTCTCAGGTCTCTGAGCTCGGTTCGACGATCTTCGAGCTCAGATCGACGTTTTCTGTCTGCTTGTCTCATTTCATCTCTGAGCTCAGTTCGAAGATCGTAGAGCTCAGATCGACGTTTTTTTTGGAGAGATCGACGCTTTCAGGAATTCAAATGCTGCTGTTCTTTGGAATGTTTTTGAATATTATCAGCATTTATGTCAGAAGATCTCCCAGCCGTTTGTCTTTATTCTGGAGCAAGTTTCATGGAATTATTCAGAGAATGTTTGCTGGACTTTCCTCTAGAAGACAAGACTCTTTTTGGAAGACATTTATGACTCCCAACGGCTATTTTGGACAAGGAAACTTCAGAAAATTTCAATTCCTCTCTTCTGTGGTTTTAAGATATACTAAATAAACAAGAGAATTGATACACAGATTGACAAGAAAGAAAGTGAACATACAGAATAGAGAATACTTATAGCAGAAGAACAACAGAAGAACTGTGACTTCAAAAATCTTCTTGCTGACTGAAAAGTGTTCACAATCTCATCTCAGAACTCCAGACACCTCATTTCTCAGCCTTCTTGCTGAAACCATCTGTTGGAACACCCTATTACTATTTGGACCAGGATGACTATACTTCTATAGGGGTTTTGGTTTGTGACCTCCTTGTTATTATAAAGGTCACATAGGCTAGGTAGAATAATCTTCAGCTCGACGTAGAGTCGACCTCAGCTCGACGCTGAGTCGACCTCAGCTCGACGCAGAGTCGACCTCAGCTTGACGCAGAGTCGACCTCAGCTCGACGTAGAGTCGACCTCGCTCGACGTTCCGTCGAACCCAGTTCTACTTACAGAAAACACTCTCTGGCCGACGTGTGTCGTGCTCAGATCGACGTTTTATTGTGAGCTCGACGCTTTTCAGACCGCCGTCAGTTTTGGATAGGAATTCGAAATCCCTCTGTCAGACAATTAATGCTGAAGATTTATTGGCCGTTACAGCATATCTGGTGCATGGCTCAAGGAATTTTCTAAGGAATGTCTGCCTGTCATTTCCTTGGAGACATGGACATTTAAGGAAAGCAATTAATGCTGACTTCCAACGGCTATCAAAGTAAAGGAAGAAGAAGACTCAAGTATATAATTCATTTTCTTTCAATTCTACAAAAGACACAGAGAATATACAGAACAAAAAGAGAACAACAATACAAGACTTCAGATCTCTTTTCTCTCTGTGAAATTGTTTTGAAAGACTCACTCATAGGAATTCTGATTGCTTCAGACACAACCATCCAACCTTCTTGGATCATCACTTGCTGGAGCAGATCAGATCTTTTGAAGACCTGTCACCCTTGTGCAGAGCTCTCCTTCCTGAACCTCTTCTTGATCTCAGGGGGAGCTTTGATAACAACTGCAGATCCACTTTTGCTTCTCTCTGCTTGTTGATAGAGAAGACAACATCATTCTTTTTCTTTTCTTTCTGTACAGGGTTTTAACTCCCTTCAAAAGTTACTTTTGGTTTTGCTGAAACCTGGTCAAAATCAGCTCCTTTGGTTTGTGAGAACCTGATCAAAAACTCTCTGGTGCTCAAGACACCTGATCAACTCATCTTGAAGTGGATTCCTATCAAGGGTGATAGAAGAGTGGATGTACCCAGATTTGGGGAACCACTATAGCTCCTTGTGTCGTCTGGATTGCTTGTCTTTTTGTGTTTTGCTTTGTGCTGTGAATTTCCCTTTACTCTGATTATTTGCTATAGCACCATACACTAAGTAAATACAAATTTTCTCTGCATACAAGTTTTATTTGCAAAATTATTTTAAATAACTCTATTCACCCCCCTCTAGAGTTAGGATTGATCTTATCCTGCACTTTCACCATCCTTTGCTGGAGATCAAAGTTCTGAAGACCTATCACCCTAGAGCAAAGCTTCTTTTCCTGAACCTTTCTACATCTCAGGGGGAGCTTTGACATCATCAATCCACTTGTGCTTCTCTCATTTGATTGAGAACGGAGAAGACACCCTTCACTCTTATTTTTCTTTTCCTACTGTAAAAGGGTTCTTGAACTCCCTTCAAAAGTTCTGTCTGGTTCTGAGAGCCTTGTCAAAACTCAGTGGTGGCAAGACACCTTATCAAAAAATCTAGTTTTGGTTTTTGGGCACGTTATCAAAAGCTCATTGGTGTCAGGACACCTGATCAACTCATCCTGAGTGGATTCCTACCAAGGGTGGTAGAAGAGTGGATGTACCCAGGTTTTTGGGGAACCACTATATTTCCTTGTGTCTTCTGGTTTGTTTGTGTGATTTGTTTGCTGTGTGCTGTGCTCTTTACTTCTTGGTTTTTAACCTCTTACTAGCACTCTACACTATATCATAAATTGAATTTTATATGTGCTGTTTATTTCAACTGTGAAAATTATTTTAAAATACTCTATTCACCCCCCCCCCCCCTCTAGAGTTGAGATAGATCTTACCCTCACTTTCATAGAGGTTGTCGGGTTTGTCACGCCCCCCTGTCACGCCCATGACAGGGGGCGTGACAAGCACGGGTCAAAGCGGAAAGGAATCCGAGGCAGACTGCCTCGGATTCGGGGGTCACGCCTCAGAGTCACGCTCGTGACTCTGAGTGACACACCCGTGACGTCGGGCGTGTAGGGGAATCTGAAGAGAATCCGATGCTAGGGCATCGGATTCTTCAGTCACGCCCCAGAGTCACGCCCGTGACTCTGGGCGTGTCAGTCAAATCTGACTTGTTAAGAAGGAATCCGAGGCGTGACTGGTCAACGCCTCGGATACTCGCGACACGGGCTCGACACGCCCGTGACAAAAAATGTCACGCCCGTGTCATATCCGAATGACGGGCGGGAAAACCGAGGGAGGAGGAACCTGTCGCAGTCTTGGCAAAACACGCGCGGGACACGCCCGTGACCAATGGGTCACGGGCGTGACGGACGCGTGCACGAAAATTTTTTTTTTTCCTTTTTAAAATATATATTTTTTATATATATAAATATTTTTTTTATTTTTCTGTTTTTTTTATAACATCATTATGTTAAAGAGCCTAATAAAAATAAATTAAAATTTACCGACCTGTAGAAATACGAAGATGCGACGTTCGTCTCGACCCGATCGTCATGCAGCGATGTCCTTTAGGTCTGTAAAAATAAACTTAAAAAGAAAATTAGAAAAAAAAAATATCTGTGGGGTGCCTCCCACGAGCGCTTTGTTTATGGTCGGTGAGCTCGACCATAGTGGTGCGCGCTTATTATGGGTTTGACAACATTATGTTGTCTAATTTTTCGTTAATATTATCACCGGCAAAAAATAATTTTAGCCGGTGCCCATTCACTTTAAAATTGCCTTTTTCCGGGTGTGAAATAAGAACCGTCCCGTAAGGCCAAACCTCCTTTACGACGAAGGGGCCGGACCAACGAGACTTAAGTTTACCCGGAAATAAGCGTAAACGCGAGTTATATAAAAGGACTTGGTCTCCCGGTTTAAAGTCCTTTGGGTGCTTAATTTTCTTATCATGATAAAATTTGGTGCGCTCCTTATAGAGTTTATTACTCTCATAAGCGAGGGAGCGCCACTCATCGAGCTCGTTAAGTTGGAATTTATGGAGCTCGGAGGACAAATTTTCATCAAGATTTAAAAATTTAAGTGCCCAAAAGGCACGATGTTCAAGCTCAATCGGTAAGTGGCATGCTTTCCCATAGACCAATCGATACGGCGTACAACCGATAGCGGTCTTATATGCGGTCCGATAAGCCCATAGAGCATCATCAAGCTTGACCGACCAATCTTTTCTATTAGTAGAAACCGTTTTTTCTAGAATACGTTTAATTTCTCGGTTAACTACTTCTACCTGGCCACTAGTTTGAGGGTGATAGGGGGTGGCTAACCTATGTGTAACGCCGTATTTAGATAATACTTTAGCAAATTGTGCGTTACAAAAGTGGGTACCCCTATCACTAACTATTGCCCGAGGTGCTCCAAATCGTGAAAATAGTTGTTTAAGAAATCGGGTCACGACTCGGGCGTCATTGGTGGGGAGAGCTTGCGCTTCCGCCCACCGTGACACGTAGTCAACCGCTACCAGAATATATTTATTTCCAAAGGAAGTTGGTAGCGGGCCGACAAAGTCGATTCCCCATAAATCAAAAACTTCAATTTCTATAAATAAATTTAAGGGCATTTCATCTCGGCGGGAAATATTACCTGAGCGTTGGCATTGTTCACAACGACTTACATGTGCGTGAGCGTCCTTGAAGATGCTCGGCCAATAGAAGCCTGCTTCAAGTACTTTCCGAGCCGTCCGATTAGCTTTATAATGCCCACCGACGGGTCCCTCGTGATAATGTTTTAAAATTTCTGCGCCCTCCTCATGAGAAACACACCTCCGCACTACTTGGTCCGCGCAAACTCGGAAGAGAAATGGATCCTCCCAAAAATAATTTTTCAAATCTGAAAAGAATTTCTTCTTTTCTTGATAAGAAAAACCATTCGGGAGGAATCTTGCAACAAGAAAGTTTGCAAAATCGGCGAACCAAGGAGTGGGGAGAGTGATTACCTTATGCATAGCGAGGATGCGCTCCTCAGGAAATGTATCATCGATGTCCTCCTCTTTGAGCTACTCTGAATTGGGGTTCTCCAACTGAGAAAGATGATCCGCCGCTAGATTTTCCGCTCCTCTTTTATCCCGAATCTCCAAGTCAAATTCTTGGAGAAGCAATACCCACCTAATCAATCGAGGCTTTGCATTTGTTTTGGTTAGTAGATAACGCAAAGTCGAATGATCGATAAAAACAATAACTTTGGATAAAGTAAGGTAAGAACGAAATTTATCAAAGGCAAAAATTACGGCAAGAAGTTTTTTTCGGTGGTTGTATAATTTTCTTGTGCGGTGGTTAGTGTTTTGCTCGCATAATATATCGGATGAAAATTTTTATTGATGCATTGTCCTAAGACCGCACCAACGGCAAAACTACTAGCATCGCACATAATTTCAAAAGGAAGTTCCCAATTGGGAGCTATTACGATTGGTGCGTTTATCAATTTTTCTTTAATAAGAGAAAAAGCGCGCAAACAATCTTCATCAAAAATAAAAGGCGCGACTTTTTCTAATAAGTGGGTAAGGGGCTTAGTGATTTTAGAAAAATCTTTAATGAACTGGCGATAGAAACCGGCGTGCCCCAAGAAACTACGAACGGCCTTAACATTTGAGGGTGGAGGTAATTTTTCTATAATTTCAATTTTTGCTTTATCTACCTCTATACCCTTGCTAGAAATTTTATGACCTAAGACCAAACCTTCCCGCACCATAAAATGGCACTTTTCCCAGTTCAAGACTAGGTTCGTGTCCTCACATCTTTGGAGTACACGGGAAAGATTTGCTAAACATAAATCAAAAGAGTCTCCAAAGACGGAGAAATCGTCCATGAAGACCTCCATGATATCCTCCACTAGTTCATCAAAGATCGCTAGCATACACCTTTGGAAGGTTGCCGGCGCATTGCATAAACCAAAAGGCATCCTTCGATAGGCGAAGGTGCCAAACGGACAAGTGAAGGTTGTTTTCTCTTGGTCTTCGGGTGCGATTGGGATTTGAAAATATCCCGAGAGACCGTCAAGAAAACAATAAAACGAGTGCCTGGATAACCATTCAAGGATTTGGTCAATGAACGGCAAAGGAAAATGATCCTTTCGGGTTGCATCATTTAATTTACGGTAGTCGATGCAAACCCGCCATCCGGTAACGGTTCGAGTAGGAATTAATTTATTTTTTTCATTAGGAACTACCGTTAAGCCTCCTTTCTTAGGCACCACTTGGACCAGACTCACCCAAGAGCTATCTGAAATCGGATAAATGATGCCCGCATCTAATAATTTAATCACCTCGGCCTTGACTACCTCCTTCATGCTAGGATTTAGCCGGCGTTGAGGTTGAATTGTTTTGTGAGCTTTTTCTTCCAATAAAATTTTATGGGTGCAAAAGGAGGGATTAATTCCTCTCAAATCCGTGATCTTCCACGCAATTGCGCGGCGATGACGTTTTAAAATATTAGATAATTTAAATTTTTCATCATCGGTCAAGTAGGCCGACACAATTACAGGAAGTTTAAAATCCTCCGCTAAAAATAAATATTCTAAATGTTCAGGCAATTGTTTGAGTTCAAGTATGGGAGGTTAATCATAAGATGTTTTCAAACGATCACTACTAATTTCCAAAATTTCAAATGTAGGTGTGCGAGTGATCGAATCCTTATCACTATTTTCATAAGTAATTAAATCTAAATTTTCAAAATATGTGTTATGATCAATAGACGATAAAGAATGTTCAGAAAAAGGAATAAAGTCTTCTTCAGGAGAAGCCTCTAAATAGTAACATGAGTCGTCATTGGAGAGCGAATTTTTCATAGACGTGTCAATAGTAAAGGTAACTTCTTCATCTCCGACTCTAAGGAGAAGTTTACCGTTACTAACGTCTATAACGGCGCGCGAGGTGGCAAGAAATGGGCCACCGAGAATGAGTGGTACCTCGGTGTCCTCTTCGATGTCAGAGATGACAAAATCTACCGGAAAGATAAATTTGTCAACTTTGACAAGCACATCCTCAATAATACCCATCGGATATCTTATAGACCGATCCGCCAATTGAATGCTCATTCTTGTGGGTTTAGGTTCTCCTAAACCCAATTTCTTAACTAAAGAATAAGGCATTAAATTTATTGAGGCACCTAAATCGGCTAACGCACGTTTTACCAATAAATCGCCAAATGAACAAGGTATAGAGAAACTACCCGAATCAGGTAATTTCTTAGGCAATTTATTAAGTAAAACCGCCGAGCACTCCGTGTTCAATTGAACCGTGCAGATATCCTCAAGTTTCTTTTTATTTGATAAAAGATCCTTGAGGTACTTAGCATATTTCGGCGTTTGTGCTATCACTTCGCATAACGGTAAATTTATTTGGATTTGTTTAAACATATCTAAAAATTTACCGTGATGCTCATCTATCCGGTCTTTTTGCATTCTAGACAGATAGGGAAGAGGTGGTTGATAAGGTTTTGGTTTAATATAACTAGAAGGCTTAATCGGAGAAGAAGATGAAGAAATCGTTACCTCCGTATCAACCGGAATTGGAGAAGTTTCAACTGGAATTGTAGAATTGGTTACCTCCTTCCCGCTTCGTAAAGTGATGGCTTTGGCTTGCTCCCTTGGGTTGGGCTCTGTATTGCCCGGTAGCGCTCCTTGTTG
The DNA here is from genome assembly GCA_039513925.1 of Platanthera zijinensis. Lineage (NCBI taxonomy): Eukaryota > Viridiplantae > Streptophyta > Magnoliopsida > Asparagales > Orchidaceae > Platanthera > Platanthera zijinensis. The sequence continues at coordinate 177,992,331 of CM077084.1, forward strand.
TCGATCGGAGAGCATCTTTGCAATTTGCCCAATTTGAGTCTCCAAACTACGAAGAGATCCGGTGAGATTCCGGATATTGGCATCATTTGTACTCGTATATTTGGATAACAACTCCTCGAGATTGGGAGCTTTTGGAGCTTGTGGTGGAAAATATCCTGGTGGGATTGTGTTTGGTGGGCGAGCCGCGTTCCCCGGATTACTCCAAGAGAAGTTGGGGTGGTTCCTTATACCTGGGTGATAGGTATTACCATAATTAGTATTACCCGGATTAAAGGGTGGCCGATTCGGATTTCCCATATAATCCACATGCTCGGCCAACGTAGTGGGAGATGGGGAAGAAGTAGGATCCCAGGTAGGTATAGAAGAGGGAGCAGACATCTCTTCTAATCTTTTGTTTAGCATCTCAACCTGGAGAGATAGATTGGAGACCGTATCAATTTCATAAAACCCGGCCGGTTTAGGTGATTTAGACCGTGGTGTACTCCATTGATAGGTATTCAAAGCCATACCTTCTATAAGCTCTTGGGCGGCCGCCGGTGTTTTGTTATTAAGCGTTCCACCGGCGGCGACATCAATATGTTGCCTAGTTTGAGAATTTAGGCCGTTATAGAAGGTTTGGATTTGTAACCAATCCGGAATTGCATGATGAGGACATCGACGAAGCAATTCCTTGAAACGCTCCTAAGTATCATATAACGTTTCCGAATCAAGTTGGTAGAAATAAGTAATATCATTGCGCAATTTAGCCGTTTTAGCCGGCGGAAAGTATTTCGTAAGAAATCTTTCCGTCATTTCAGCCCATGTTGTGATTGATCCTCTTGGTAGAGAACTCAACCATTGCTTGGCTTTAGTGCGCAATGTGAATGGAAATAACCTTAGCCGGATGGCATCATCGGATACACCATTAATTTTAAAAGTATCGCATATTTCTAAGAAATTAGAAATATCCGCGTTTGGATCTTCATCTTGAAGCCCATCAAATTGTACATATTGTTGTACCATTTGGATGATGCTTGGCTTCAACAAAAATTATTGGGGGCAATAGCGGGGCGAACAATACTAGATTGAGCCTCGTCCAAGTTTGGACGGGCATAATAGGACATAGTTCGTTGTTCGACCGCATTTGGCTCACCCATATTGGAAGAAGAAGAAGAAAGAGATCTAGGAGAATGAGAAGAAGAACTAAATGAAGAAGGAGAAGGGGAAGACAGTGACGGAGAGAGAATTAAAGAAGGATTAGGAGTGTCTCCTAAGGATTCCGTATCTTGAAAATTCGGAACTCGAAATTGTAAGCGGTGCCGAAGGGTTCGCTCGATTTCTGGATCCAAATCAAAAAGAGGTGACGGATTCCCTCGGGTCATACACAAGAACAAAACAAAAGAAAAAAGTTTTAAGGTTTAAAAATTTATAAAATAGAATTTCCCGGACTTCCCAAGGGCTACCCAGTGACGGGTTCGCAAGGTACTAGGCGGTATTGCGGGATGAAAACCCGACGCGGCCTTTTCGCAAGAAATTTTAAATATAAAAATTTAAAGATAAAACTTTAGAAAGAAAAAGTTTTTTTTTTTGAAATAAAAGAAAAAGAAAATGATAAAACTAATAGATCCTTGCTTTCAAAATATCAACAAAGAAAAGTCCCCGACAACGGCGCCAAAAACTTGATGAAGATTTTCTAGAAGTTAAATTACAACCAAACTAGAATCCCGAATAGGCAAGCATACCTATCGAAATGCAGTATAGGAAGTGTCGTATTGCGATTCGGGGCCTGTTGAGTACTTGTACTCACAAGGAAGAGCTATTATTTTATCAAACGGAAAAGTTGGTTTGATTATACTAGATAATAAAACTAAAGCTGAAGCTAAAGAGAAATTCAAATACGAGGAAGCAAGCACTTGATCTAGAATCCCCTTGGACCTAAATAAATCTTCTTGGAAAATAATGAAATGCGAGTTCGTAATTATACTCACTCGACCGTGGAGGTTCCTAAAGTATAGAAGCATCTCTCTCGAGCTCATGCTTCTAACTAACCTTAGGTTGATCGATTAAGACCTCTCGGCCAGTCGAAACCCCTAAGCTTGCTTTATGCGGTGAACCCCACTATTAGATTTGACTCCAATCCGGAAGATTTACGTCGTCCTATCTCGAGGAGTGCATTCAACTCCTTTTATCTTTGAGTGATCTCCTCGTATCCGCAACCTCTCGGTCATTTAGGATACGGATCTTAGATCGAAGATCATATCCGCGTAATATGAATTCGATGAAATAAAAATCAAAGATAAATCGTAGCGAGAACAATTAAGAACAAGACATTTAATAAGAAGGAGAAAGATTTATTTTATTCTAAGGTTCATCATGATCAAGTGCTAAAAGAAGATTAGCTACTCATCATGATTAGGGAAATACAAAATGAAGTAGGAAAAGACATGATTGAAATGGAAATAACTAAAATTAAAGTTACAACAAAGGTAAATCTAACTTAGAAATGAGAAAATACAGCAAAAGAAACAGAAAATTACAAGACTCCAACTCCCAAAATTTCGACCCCTCAGCATCTGAAGCTGTCTGGAATTTATAGAAAAATTTTTGTTTGGTCACGCCCTAGGTCACGCCCGTGACCTAGGGCGTGTCAGGCTCGGAATCGTCGTCTTGAAAGCCCGGGAACGTTGGAGGAGAAACTGCCAAAATTGGTTAACTGACGGGTCACGCCCCTAGGTCATGCCCGTGACCTAGGGCGTGTCACGGCTATTTCTGGAAACGGCGGGAAGCTGAAAACGGCGGGAGTAAAAGTTGTCTTCAAGAAGGTGTCACGCCCCCTAGTCACGCCCGTGACTAGGGGCGTGTCAAGCAGGAACGGTCTCTGGCGGCAACGGCTGGAACGGAGGAATAATTAGCTGGAAACGCCCAGGACACGCCCTGGCTCACGCCCGTGACCCAGGCATGTCATTTTAATCCGACGTGGCAGCGGTCAACGATTCTTCCATGGGCCGTCACGCCCCGTGTAAGGAGTACACGGGCGTCTCTTCATCCGACACGGGCGTGTCAAGGCCGGTCAACGATCTTTGGGCGCGGGTCGACGGGCTCTGGCTGCAGGCTCGGTTATCACGCGTCACGCCCCTGTGTCACGCCCAGGTAGGGCATGTCACAGGGCGTGTCTAGGCAGAAAACATGAAAATTCTTCTTTTTGCTCCAAATAACCTGTAGATCTGCCCTGCAAGATTAAAAATGATTTTATTAACACAAATAGATATAAATTATATTAACAAGTTAAAATAAACTTAATATTATAAAATTAATTTAAAATATCCAACTATTAATATAGATAAATGAATAAAAAGATAGAAATAATTAGAGTTATCAATCATCCTCAGCCACTTGGATAAGCTCAGCCACTGGAACTAAATTGAGTTCAGACTCATGAGCTTCCAAACTCTTTTGAATCTGCTGCAAGGTCTCTGAAGTGATGGGGGCAGAATAACAAACAATATCTGTGCATAATTGAAAATAAACAAAAGGAAGACAGTCTCTGAACAAAAGATCAAAATGATTTAGAACTGATGTGAGGTTAAAGTCTGGAGAAATGAAGAAATCTCCATAAAGAATTTCCAAGGGTTCTTCAGGAGTTCCAATATTATTTTTCAAGAATTCAAAAAGATCGGCATCTGTAATTTTTGTATCAAGAATTTCAATATCGACATCTGAAACTGCTGCTGCAAAATCTTCAACTACTGCTGCTGCTGGAGCTGCTGGGGCAACTTCTTCACTGAGTATCTCCCCCTTCCTGGTTTCAGTGCATGGCTACTAGAGCCAGGCCCCTGACAGAAGAAGATGGGACAGGGAAGAAAGCAAGTTGAGCAGCAAGGGTTGAGATAGAGGAAGCAAGAGGTGAGATGGCCTCTGCTATCAGCTATTTCAGAAGAGGTATTATGGATTCCAAGATGGAAGAGATGGAGGGGGAAGGGAATTCTAAGAATTTTAGTGGGGTTTGGGTAGAGATAGATGGATTGAAGATTGAAGATGATGAGGGATGACAATCTGTCATTGGTTCATCTAAAGGTGATAAAGAATTGCTTGGAGAGGAAATAAGATTGAAAGAAGGTAACGAAGTGAGATTTGGGAGTGGAGTTATGTCTACAAGGTGAGATGGAAGGGGGGAAAGTGGTGGAGTAGCAGAATTTGTAGATAAAGGTTGTTCTAGAAGATGTTTTTGATGTTGTTGATGAACTGGTTATGAAATGGGGGACTTAGGAGGTGTAGGATGATGTATTGGTGAAAAATGGTTGATGGGGCTAGCACGAGGTGTAGGTGTAGGTATGGGTTGATGTTCTGGAGCTGGAGAAGGTTGTTGGATGGATGTGGAAGGAGTTGGAATGAGGGGAGGAGGAGGAGGAATTGAACTGTCCTCTACAGGGTTGGGAGTGGTTGTAACTGCCCTTGTACTCTCAGAAGTTTTGGAGGAGGAAGCCCTGGAAGGCTTTGGGATGCTCCTCTCCCACTTGGCCAAATAAGGCATAGGTCAGCCTCTTAGAGGCGTTGATGAATATGGTCGGGGCGACTAGGGATTCAGCTGCCTTGGCATAAAGGAAGATTCGAAGAATCCTTCCAAAACAAACTTCCTTCTTGTTGTTCTTCTTCCTAATCAGATTTAAAAAAATCTTAGCCCAATTAATGGCTTTCTTATTCACCACAGAACACATCACGAAAAATTGATGTCTAGTAATATGACCATGGGCTATATGCTTTCCCAACAACACCTTACCGACTACATCTACGAGAAACTTATACTCAGTAGATAGGTGCTTCTTTAGCAATTTATTTGAGTTGTCTCCACAATAACCCATAAATGTCAACATTTCATCATATTCAGAAGATTCAAGTTCAATATCTTCTTCCCCATTTAATAGTCCAAAAATTTCAGTAAGAATGGCTGGTGTTAAAAGAATGGTTTTACCTGATATTGTTCCAACCATAGTGTCAGCATCTGGAGTAGATGAAGTACAAACCCATTCTCTTATTTTAGTAGCAGCAATCCTCATTCTGGTAGTCATTAGGTTCTTCAAATTGAGGTCTTCAAATAGCTGTAGAATATCTATGAAGATCTGGTCTGATTGTTGAAATGAATCGAAATCGATGTCAAATCCCATGTCGAATTTCATTACAGAAAGAGCGCCTGCTGGAATCGCCATTAGTCGTCTGCAACAAGAAAGCAGAAAGATCAAGTGCAAGGGAACAGAAAGCACAGGATGGAGGTCAATGAAAACCTAGATATAAGGTTTTTTCAGAATATGAAATAACAAACTCTGTCCTGCGAAACAAAAGAAATCTTTAATCTGAGGTCGATGATATATTTTATTGTCAAAAGAGTTCGTCGATCTCAGTCAGAAGAAGTGGAAAACTTTTCGTCGTACTCAGGCCGACGAAAACTTTTCTAAAGCCAGGTCGTCGATCTCAGGTCAACAAAAAATGACTTCCATAGAAAGATCGTCGATCTCAAGTCGACGAAAAATCTCAAGAACTTCCCTTAGTTTGTTGAACTTCGTTCGACGAAATTTGGCAAATTCTTCGACCACAGATAGAGAATTAAATTAAGGTATCACCATTCATCATGCCTAGCTGATTCATAAAGGATAGATGTTTCTTCTCATCCAAGGGTTTGGTACAGAAATCTGCCCTTTGCAAATCAGAGGAGATGAAGGTAATATTTATTTCATTGCAGAAAGAGCGCCTGCAGGACACGGGTAGAGACACGGGCATGTCCCTACCCGTGTTCCATGACGTTGAGTGCCATGGCTTTGAGTGGCATGGCTTTGAGTCTAGCCAGAGAAGGACACGGGTAGAGATACGGGCGTGTCCCTACCCGTGTGCTCCAAGGCAAGCTAAACGAGAAGTGTCCCGACTAGGACACAGGTATTGACACGGCCACAACCATGACCGTATCACCTGGACATGGGTACTGACACGGGCATGTCAGTACCCGTGTAAGGGCACGAAATGGTAGTCGAGTCGCTTCACTAGAGCAGGACATGGGTAAGGATACGGCCGTGTCCCTACCCGTGTAACTTCTGTATAAAAAGGAAAAGTAAAACCCTAGCCGTTTTCACTCTTTATTCCATCCCTTTTTCCTAAGAGAACTTCTTGGAGGAGGAGATCTTGCTGGAGCAAACCTTGGAGGAGGAGAAACGCCACCGCCATCAAGGAAAAAGCGATGCCTCCGAGGAGGATGACAAGATCCATGACCGGAAATTGTGGTACTGCTGGAAATGAGGTGAGCTTCCTCCCTCTCCCTTGGTGCTAGATCCTTAGATATTCTTAGGCAATACATCGACTTAAATGAGTCTTGATGTGTGAGGAGAAGGTTTCTTAGGAAGGCCTATCTAGAACTTTTGTTCTAATGACTACTCATCTTCAACCTCCCCTTCTTCAAAGTGATGATGGGGGTGGATTCGTGAAGAGGAATGGCCTTGAGAGGGATAATAAGGGTGGAGGAACTTCTGGTTGCGATTTGGGGTGATCGGCTTGAGGAGGAAGATGAGTCGATGGCATTCATTCCGCTTCAAGATGCAAGCAGAATCTGTGTTCTGCACGTAGAGACCTTCTTGGCTATTTTCATGCAAGAAATGATCCGATCTGGGCTTTCAACTAAACACAAAAATTTAATCCCTTGAAATTACCTTTCCAACGAGTGGTTACATGCCTTTGGGTGAAGTCTATAGCCACAAGAATGTCTGATCGAAGTAAGGGCTGTAAGCTAAGCGCACAGAAATTATATTCTGTACGCTGCATGCTTTGGAGACAATTTCATGTGGGTTATAGCCTAATCTGGGTTGCAGGCTGAACATGAAGGTTATAGCCGATGGAAAGACTTTTCCATCGAGGGGTTACACGCACTCACCGGATTACTGTAGCCACAGGATTCTTCAATTGATGTTGATGTCCAGATTTATTCTGCACCTAAATTTCTGGGTAGTGTATTACATGGATTTAGATTCGGTGGAATTAATGTTGCAATCTAATTCGAGGTTCGGATGAACTCTTTTATGATAACCGTCGTAGTGTTTTGAAGGTTGAAGTTTGTTAATTTTAATTTGTATAATGAGTTGTGAAGCAAGCTTGAATCGAACGAAATGGCTTGAAATAAATTGGTAGATTATCATTTATGCGCATTTTATTTTATATTGTTGAAATCATTCGGTATGACATATAAATGAATAAACTATGGCCATATGTATGTTGGATTGATAGAATGAAATTTGGTAGTCCAATGCTTAGAGTAGTCTCCCTATGGGTAGCATTGTGGAAGTTATTAAGTGCGGCGTTGGCCGTCACTAGTCAGAATGGTGTTGAGAGGAGTAAAGTTGGATGGTTGGGCTTGTCCCTCGGTTTTAATGTCCCGGGGATCCTTCCATGCCAAGTGGATGGTTAGGCTTGGTCCTGGTGCTTTCTCCGAGTCTCCTTCCATTCCACGGTGTTGTGGAATTGCATGCGGTGTGAGTCGACACGCGGTGTCGTAATCCTTGGTTAAGGATTGTATGGCAGGTCAACGGGCTCGCCAATCGTCACACCAATGGGAGTTGACAGATAGACTTTGGGAGGTTGGGCTTGTACCTCATTGTTCATGTCCCGGGGTGCCATCCGTACCAAGTGAACGGTTGGGCTTGACCCTCATGCTTATTTCCGAGGTTCCTTCCGTGTCATACATAGGCCAGTTCGGGGCTAGGATCTTGGTGCAAATCTACCTAAGTGAACCCGCTGGGATGTAGTACGCATGGGCTCTGCTGTTGTGTTCTTAGCATTGACGCATACGAAGGCCTAAGTGAAGTAGTGTGGATACCCACTTAGTAGTAGAAGTGCATGTTCTTATGTCACCGTCTAGCCACGACAGTTGGCACCTGAGAGGTTAGCTACCTGCTCGAAAAGTGGGAACTACTTGTTTGTGTCGACATAGCAATTGCATGTGCGTGAGCATGGGTGAGTCATTGCATCACATACATAACATTGCACCTCATTACATACACAAGACCCTTATCGTATAAGTTTGTATGGGCACTCCTATACGATGAGTTACTTACTACTGAACGACCTTCAACTTATATGCTTGTATGGGCATCTATATAAGTTTAGTTACTTTCTGTTATAACTCTATATTCATATGCTGTGATAGATGGTTGAAATGTTAGAATATCTTACTACATGTTATACCACTTTGTTGTTTATACTCCTGCTTATATACATATATTTTACACAGTTTATTTCTCCACCCGGTGCCAAGGAGTTGTCGGGGGAGCGGATGTGAAGCCACTTAGTCTTTATGACTAACTATTGCTACGTCTTCGTTTTTAGGAGGAAATCACACAGATGGATCAGTAGGTCATGGAGCCGATCAGCCAGGCCAGGACGACCGGGCCTGATGGAACAGTGCCGTTACTACCGTGTGTTGCAGACGTGAGTATATGAGGGTTTTTTTGTAGCCCTTCGGGGAAATTTTATAGTTGTACTCTGATTTTGTAGAATCATGTTTATCCTCTCTATTACTGTGCTTTTGGACATATAGCTTGTGTGCATTTGATTTCTTATATTATTTTGGTTAGTTTGGCATATATATTGATATTGGTTGTAGCCGGCAGAATAGGCGTCTTGTGGTACAGGCTAGCCCGAGTGTTAGCGCTACCCCAAGGCAGATGTTCTGGGCATAAGATCCCTCTCGTGCCGTCTCTTGTGTTTCAGGAGGGGGGGGGTCTTACACTAAATCATGCCCGTGATAAGGGGCGTGACAGTTCTGTTAGCGTGCTGAGACAAAATGGCATTTAATGCAGCGGTAGGCAGAGGGCAGAGGACGACACACCCCGGGTCACCCCAGGGATACGCCCGGGGAGGGCATGTCATGGGGGCGTGACAGCCATTTTTCCCGTTATTTTCCTCTGACTTCTGGAATCCTCTATAAAAGGTGACACGCCCGAGTTCATGCCCGGGGAGGGCATGACAGGAGGCGTGTCAGGTCATTTTTGAGAAAAGCTGAAAAAAGAGAGAACAAAGTTAGGGGCGATAAAATTAACATAAGAAAGATAAAAATAAAGCTTAAAATACAAGATTTGTACATTATAAACTAGAAAAATACTATAATAGTTAAGACTACAAAACGTATTATCAAATTCATCCAAACTTAGCTTTGCTTATCCCCAAGCAAAAATATAAAAACTAGATAAAAATAAAATAGGACTAATCAAAAAGTTCTTATCATGCTAACACAAGTACTATGCAAAATTCTAAGTAGGGAAAACGTAAATCTAAAACAATTATTTAGGTACAGTTTGACTTTTATAAACTTTACTAACAAAAATAAATCATCCAAAATTTTAACAAAAATCTTTAAATAGATTTATGCAGAGCAACGAAAATTAAAAAATGCATTGAATTGTTACCAGATCCAAGCAACTAATTATAATTATATCAATTCAATTAACAAAAATCTAAGTTTAAATCCAAAACTAAAACTGATTTACTTTTCTTCTTTTCTTTGTTATTAAATAAAATTCAAAAGGCGTGAATCAAAAGAACTTTAATAGGACAAAAACATTTAGTTTAGGAATATGATTAGAAGTGGAATTCAAAGATAAACGTGAAGGCTTAAAATCACACTAAACGCAAAACAAAGAGTTTCAAAAATTTTCATTTAAAATAAAAATATATTTTTTCTTTCTTTTCCATTTTTTTCTTTTTCTTTTTTCAAAACAAAGGCCATAAATATTTTTATTTTCATTTTGAATTAGCCAAACAAAAACAAATATCTCTTTTGAACATACTTTTTTCAAAATCTTTCTCCCAAATATATCACAAAATATCATATCATAATCATGAAAATATTTTATGAAACTTAAAAAGGCTAGTGTGATTAGATAGGTTGGAAATTTTGGCCTTGGTGAAAATGATATGAAAAGAGGAGTTTTCAAATGAATTTGGAAAAAGACTCAAAAGTGGTTAACTAGTGGTCAAAGTTTCTAGGTTGGCAGGAAAGCTCAAACGAAAACAAAAATAGCCTAAATCATTTTCACACTTTTAAATTTATTTAAAACAAAGATTTGAAAATTTTTAAAAAGCAAGTACTAGATAATAAAATAAGATTGATGAAATTATCTTGAAAATAGAAATAATAAGTGACTTGTAACATTCACATCTACTACGCTATTCAAAAGTTGACATTACAAAAATTATCCAAAAACAAAAAGGAAAATAATGGATGATGAATTTTTGAGAAAGTAAAGGAAATTAAGAACGAAAAACCAAAATAGAAATGCGAGTTTTAGAAAAATATGTCACCTTCACATGCTACCGTGAATTAGAAACACAGCATGACCAACATTTTACTTGTGAAATATAATTAAAAGGGACGATTAGAAATATTATAATTAACTAAGTTGTTTATAGGAAATTTTGAGTAAAACAAAACAAAAACTAGGGGTACTATTGAGATACCAAAATGTCTAAACTATTAAAGTAAGAAAAAAAAATCAAATATATTTTTTATATTTTTGAAATATTCTCTAGTTTTTTTATTTTGGAAATATTTTCTTTTTTTGGAATTTTAAGATATTCATTTTTTTGGGTTTTTTTGAAAAAAATATACACAAAAAGAAAAATTATTTACACTAAGAAAAAAGAAGGAGGAAGTCCTCCCCCAAGCTTAAAATGGACATTGTCCTCAATGGCAAAAGAAGGGGATTTGAGAAAGAGAGAAAATTAAAGTACAGAATTGAAAGAAAGAATTGAAAAATAGGTACATCCCCGGATTTATTTGCCGCAAAAGCTGAGTGATGCCGCTCCCCCAAGCTTCTTCTTTGGACTTCGTGATGGATTCAACACCGTTGGAGCAGGCGATCGCAAAAGCTTCAGCTTGTAGGAGCCGTCCGGGGCAAAAATTGTAAAATAAAAAAAACTAAAAAAGATAACTTGGGTTGCCTCCCAAGAGTGCCATTTGTTTAAAGTGTCATTGAGCTCGACGCATAAAAAATAATATTGTCCAAAAATTTTATTGTCCAGAAATAAAATAGTTTTTAATAAAAAAAAGTTCAAAGCTAGAGTTCGTGCAGCAGATACTTAATAATGTTTGGACTGACATCATCATCACTAGAGAAATAAAGTTTATGACACTGACCATTCACTTTGAAATTACCCTTATCAGGGTGCGAAATTAAAACAGTTCCATACGAGAAAACTTCTAAAACAGAAAAGGGCCCAGACCAATGAGATTTCAATTTGCTCGGAAATAAACGTAATCGAGAATTATAAAGAAGAATTGATTGCCTGACTTAAAGGTTTTAGGGTGCCTTAAGTGCTTATCGTGAAAACGCTTCGCCCGCCCTTTATAAATTTTGTTATTTTCATAAGCGTAAGAGCGCCACTCGTCGAGTTTATTAAGTTGAAATTTTCTAAGGTCACTAACAGAGTGGGGATCGAAGTTTAAAAATATTAAGGCCCAAAAAGCGCGGTGCTCTAATTCTACAGGTAAATGGCACGATTTTCCATAGACCAACCGATATGGCGTACATCCGAGGGTGGGTTTGTAAGCTGTTCTGTAGGCCTATAAAGCATCGTCTAATTTGGCTGACCCGTCTTTCCTAGAAGTTGAAATAGTCTTTTTTAATATACTTTTTATTTCTCTATTTACTACTTCGACTTGTCCGTTAGTTTGGGGGTTGTAGGTAGTTGAAAGCTTGTGTAAATTTTGAAAATTGTGCATTACAGAAATGGGAACCCCTGTCACTAACGATGGCGCGTGGCGTACCGAATCTAGAAAATATTTTTTTCAAAAAGGTGACCACAACTCAGGAGTCATTCATAGGAAGAGCTTGGGCTTCAGCCCATCGTGAAACATAATCAACGACAACTAAAATATACGTATTTCCAAAGCTAAAAGGAAGGGGGACAACTAAATCGATTCCCCATATGTCAAAAATTTCGCACCCAAGGAAATAATTTTGCGGCATTTAATTTTTATTTTAAATGTTGCCCGACAGTTGGCAACTATCAATCCTACTTACAAAGGTTTGCCTGTCTTTAAATAGGCTAGGCTAGTAAAAACCCGCGCAAAGCACCTTGTGAGCGGTGCGAGCAGCTTCATAGTGCCCACATGTCAGACCTTCTTGTAAATGTTTTAAAATATCAACTCCTTCTTCATAAGAAACACATCTCCTTATCAATTATCCGCACAGACTCTAAAAAGGTGCGGGTCTTCCAAAAAATAGTTCTTCAGCTTAGAAAAGAATTTCTTCTTTTCCTGAGAGGAGAACTCTTTTGGGAGCACCCGGGCCACTAAATAGTTGGCGATATGTGCGAACCAAGGAGAAGTAGATGTGTTAATTGAAAGCAGCTTCTCATATGGAAAATAATCATTAAAAGATTTTTCATTTAATTTTTATATAAAGGGATTGTCTAATCTGGAGAGATGGTCGTCGGCCATGTTCTCGGCTCCTCGCTTATCACGGATCTCTAAGTCAAACTCCTTGAGGAGTAAGACCCAGCGAATCAAGCGCGGCTTGGCATCCATTTTGGCAAGAAGATATTTGAGGGATGAATGGTCTGTAAAAACAATAATTTTCGAAAGTATAATATAAGGATGGAATTTATTGAAAGCGAATACTATAGCTAGGAGCTCCTTCTCAGTCGTGGTGTAATTTTCCTTTGCAGATGTGAGTGTTTTACTAGCATAATAGATGGGGTGGATGTTTTTAGATATGCATTGACCTAATACAGCTCCCACCGCAAAACTACTCACATCGCACATTATCTCAAATGGAAGGTCCCACACCGGAGCTATCATAATCAGTGCGTTTATTAACTTTTCTTTAATCAATTCGAAGGCCGAAAGACAAGAGTCATTAAAAATGAATGGGGCGTCTTTTTCTAGAAGATGGGTAAGGGGCTTGGTGATCTTGGAGAAGTCCTTTATGAAGTGGCGGTAGAAACCAGCATGATCTAAGAAACTTCTTGTAGCTTTTATATTCGTAGGAGGCGGCAGCTTATCGATAACTTCTATCTTTGCAATATCTACCTCAATAACTCTCGCAGAAATTTTATGACCCAAAACTAACCCTTCCCTCTCCATAAAATGGCATTTTTCCCAATTTAGGGCAAGGTTAGTCTCTTCGCATCGTTCTAATACTTTTTAGAGGTTTTCTAAACATCTTTCAAAGGAATCTCCGAACACGGAGAAATCATCCATAAATACCTCCATAATGATTCCTATGTACTTGTAAAAGATAGCGAGCATACATCGCTTGAATGTAGCTGGCATACTTCACAATCCAAACGACATTCTTCGGTAGGCGAAGGTGCCGAAGGGACATGTAAATGTAGTTTTATCTTAGTCCTCGGGAGAGATGGGGATTTCAAAGTACCCCGAGAGGCCATCGAGAAAACAGTAAAAGCTATGGCCGGATAATCGTTCTAAAATCTGGTCGATAAACGACAAAGGAAAGTGGTCCTTGCGGGTGGCATCATTCAGCTTCCTATAATCTATACACATACGCCAACCCGTCAGCGTATGTGTTGGGATTAATTCGTTACTTGCATTACTAACTACTGTTATCCCTCCCTTCTTTGGTACTTCCTGAACAGGGCTAAACCACTTACTATCTGATATAGGTTAGATAATTCCTGCGTCTAATAATTTTATAACCTCTCCTTTAACTACTTCTTTCATGTTTGAGTTTATACGACGCTGAGGTTGAATGGAGTTACGCGAATTATCTTACATTAAAATTTTATGAGTGCAGAAATATGGGCTTATGCCCTTGATATCAGATATCTGCCTAGCAATAGCTCGGCGATGTTTACGTAAAACTAATAGAAGTATTTTATTTTGCACATCCGTGAGGTAGGCAGAAACTATAATTGGCAGCTTGGAGTTCTTCTCTAAAAAGACATACTTGAGATGTTCAGGAAGTTCTTTAAGTTCTAGGGTAGGGGGTTCTTCATAAGAGGTTTGAGAAATTCTTTCTTTTTCAAATACTAAATCTTCTTAGACTTTTTATATGGAAAATTAAAAGGGGTGGTGCTGGTGGCCAAGGAGGCTTCTTGAAGCGAATCAGTTGGAAGAGTAGAAGAGAAACAAAAATCAGAAAATTCTTTTTCAAAATCAGATAAAAGACATGAGGATTATACACTCTCTTCATCAAATACTTCACATTCAAGAATAAATATTTGTGGCATTTCTTGTAATTTAGAGATATTACCAGATTTTTGACAAGAATCACATGAAAGTACATACCTTTGGACATCCCTGAATAGAAGGGGCAACGGAATCAAAAACCTTTTTAGCTGAGCAGTTTGCTCCAAAGTGACCACCAGTAGGGCAAGAATGACACTGCTCCAAGATTTTCAAGCCCTCTTATACTGATACGCATCTACGTATAATAGAATTTGCATATATCCGGAAAAGAAAGGGGTTGTAACGCCCTCGATTTTTCTGCGATTATTTAATTCTCGTTTGGCGTTACGTCGACGCGTTTTCTTGGCTTGTGTCATTTGCGGAGTGTGGTCTTAACTCCTTAGAACTGAGTGGCCTATTTTGTAGCCTATTGGCAAGATCTCCCTAGCAAGCCGAGTCATTTTGGGTGACCCGGTGTGGCCTCTCGGGGGATGCTTGTATTTTGGATTCGGGTGGGTATAACTCGAGTTCTATTCATTGAAATTTAATTTCGACTTCGCCGTTACGTTTGTAGCATGGCTATTTAGCTACGGTGCGAATTTCGTCGAATTCCGAGGTAGTTTGGTTTTCGCGTCGTTTTGGGTGTGCTAATAGTAAATGTAAATAAGTAATATTTTAAGCTATTTAAATGATTCTTTTCGGTCAAAAGCTTTGAGAGTGAATCGGCGGCTTAGGAGGCAGTTAAGGCTGTATAGGCGTGTTTAGATTTATTATAAAGCCTTAAGACAAATTAGCGGGCCCAATCTTCTTCTTCCCGAAAACCGTCGCCTGCTCCTGTTCGCGGAAAAAAGAGGAAAACCGCCGGACCTGCTATCCCTTCGGACGGCGATTCCGGGAGCGTTTGTGGACGGATTTCGATTTCGAAAGTGGATTTGGATTGCTCTCTCTTAGATCTTCATTTCTACGGTAAGAGATTTTATTTTCGTGGAGTTTTTAGGAGATTTGGATTTTCGGTTTTTGCTCTTTCCGCCATTAAAGGTCGGGATATGCTGGCTAGGTGTTGCTGCTGCTGGTGCCGAGGGAGAGGAAGGGCTCGAGTGAAACTTCGCTGAAAAAACCGAGGCAAGTGGTTCTTGCACTTGCTGTTTTGATCTTTCCCCTTTTAACTACCTGGTTTTCCCTAGGATTGAAGCCAAGTTTTTCTCTTTTGCTTTGCTAAAACTTTGTGCTTCTGTTTTCCTTTATAAGCCCCCCCCCCCCCCCCCCGTGTGCTGTTTTTGCTCAACCCGCTGGTTGTTTCCACCATTTAGACTCCAGATTTTTACTTCTGGTTTGGTGTTATTGCGGGTGGAGCCGAGAGAGAGAGAGGGAGATTTCTGTGGTAGTGCTCTGGTTAGAACCAGTCTTGGTAGGCTCTCAGGATTTGGCATTGAGTGTGGTTCACACACTCAAAGCCAAAATCCGACCGGGTTTGGTGTTGAGTGTGGTGTACACACTCAAAGCCATTGTTTGGTCGGTTTCATTTTCAGCTAAGTACTAGGGCGTTGAGTGAAGTGGACTCACTAAACGCCGCAGCCCCTGCTAGTGGCTAAGTACTTTGGCATTGAGTGAGTCGACCTCACTCAATGCCATTTCCGTTTTGGTGTTAAGTGAGGTGAACTCACTCAACGACGTGGCTTTCTGTGTGGCCAAGTACTTTTGCGTTGAGTGAGGTGGGCTCACTCAACGTCACAGCCTTTTTTGAGGCTAAGTACTTTGGCATTGAGTAAGTCGACCTCACTCAATGCCATTTCGGTTTTGGCATTGAGTGAGGTGAACACAGTCAACACCGTAGCTTCTTGTGCGGCCAAGTACTTTGGCGTTGAGTGAGGAGGGCTCACTCAATACCGCAGACTTTTCTTAGGCTAAGTACTTTAGCGTTGAGTGAGTCGACCTCACTCAACGCCATTTCAATTTTGGCATTGAGTGGGGTGAACTCACTCAACATCGTTGACCTGTTTGCGGCCAAGTCCTTTGGCGTTGAGTGAGTGAACCTCACTCAACTCCATTATTGTTTTGGCGTTGATTGAGGTAGACTCAATCAACGCCGCAGCCCTTCTTTTCGGATAGGTCCTATAGTGTTGAGTGAGTCAACCTCACTCAACGCCATTGCTGTTTTGGCGTTGAGTGAGGTCAGCTCACTCAATGCCGCAGGCATTCTTTGTGGCTAAGTGCCAGGGTGTTGAGTGAGTGAACCTCACTCAACGCCTTTGCTGCTTTGGCATTGAGTGAGGTGGACTCACTCAATGCTACAGTCTCTATTTGCGGCTAAGTGCCAGGGCGTTGTGTGAGTGAATCTCACTCAATGCCATTGCTGCTTTGGCGTTGAGTGAGGTGGACTCACTCAACGCCGCAGTCTCTGTTTGCGGTAAAGTGCCAGGGCGTTGAGTGAGTGAACCTCACTCAACGCCATAGCTATTTTGGCGTTGAGTGAGGTTAGCTCACTCAATGCCAGAGTTTTCTTGCAGGAGGCGTTGAGTTAGTTAACCTCACTCAATGCCATAGATTTTTTGGCGTTGAGTGAGGTTAGCTCACTCAACGCCAGAGCTGCTCTTGCGGAGGGCGTTGAGCGATTGAACCTCACTCAACGCCATGGTTGTTTCTGGCGCTAAGTGAGGCTAACTCACTCAATGCCAAGGTCTAGTTAGGCATTGAGTGAGTGGGGCTCACTCAATGCCAAACCGTGTAGAGTCATCTCAATGTTGTTCCCTTACCTTGATTTTCACTCCCGAGTGAATTCCTTTATTTTGATGTTCCTTGTCGGCTATGTTTTCTTTCCCAAAGGCCGAATCGTGGGTCGTGGTTAGTAGTGGTGGTTTGAAGCTCTTATGGGGGGTGGTGTTGTGTAATTTATTCATGGCTACCCTTTTCTTTTATCTTGCTCCAGGTACGGGCTGGGAAAAGTGGTGGGAGGTCCCTAGTGCTTTCACATGTAGACCCTTAAGCTTTGTTTGCTTGGAAATGGTGAATGGGTGAATGAGTTTGCCTCCATCCCGGATCTGCGTTGTTTATTTTGCTACTACCATCTCTCACAGCTTAAGGTGTTAGACGTTTCTTCCTTGGTAGACTGCAGCATTTGGGCTCATGGTAGCCTTGTAGACTCTGCAGCATTTGGGCAGAGTTACTGTTGTGTCCTTGCACTTAGTGCACTTCCTTTTTGCCATGCCTTGGGAAGTTGTGACTATTACTGCATTGTTTTCCTCTTTTACTTATCTTCTGATTGACACTTTCGAGCAGTTTTCTTGTTTTGCTTGCTGAGGTATTCTTTGTTCTTTGAATGCCTCAGGTTCTGTATAGTAGCCTCTCTGACGGCTAGTGGTGCTGTGCAGTTATTGGTGGTCTCTGGTGCTATAGAGATCAGTTCCTTTTTTTGTGAGGTAGTTTTGATGTTGTTTTTCTTACAGACAAACATACTTGCCAGTGGGTTCGTGTTAGTTTGTTGGCGCCCACTGGTAGTTTTACCTTGATACTGGATTTGTTATCTTTTTACTGCTACCTTTTTTTGGAGATTGTCTACTTGCTTTTGGGATGATTTAAGCTAGGTTGCTAGTTACTTTTAAACCTAAAAATACTATTATAAGGATATCGCATGATCAACATGTTTTATAAAACTCAAACACTATTTTTCAAACAACGTAAAAAGAATCATTTTCTTATATATGGTATAAATTAAATATAGGGTCTTGCATGGTATAAGTTGTCCTCTAGGGGCATTTATGCACTCTTTTAGGATGTCAAACCTGAATAAAGTATTTTCCGCAGCGTATAAGTATAGTTTTTAAACTGTGGACTAGATGATCCACCGCGCCGAGGGATACGGCCTTTAAAAATATAACTGATTTTCTAATCATATAACTTATGAATTTTCATAAAGTATAGTTGATAGTGGTTTGCCTGAGCGTCGGCAGTTATCCCCTGCTCGAAGTGGCATCATGACGCGTGTTTTCTCCTACTCTGATAATTTGTTTTCCTCGAAGAAAATGCGGGTTGTGAAAGTTGGTATCAGAGGGAGGTTGCTTGACAAGCTAGTCGAGCAACCTTCCCTTTTGATTGCTTTAGTAGATCAGCATCATGTCATTCACACACCGATATGTCATCAACACGTCTTGGCAAAAGCATGAACACTACACTCATAGCATAACATGAAGTATACGGGGCATATTATGTAGTATGGGATGCATAATATATGTTCGTATATGGATCCACCATAGGGGCAACATGTGAGGGTTATGTAGTATGGGATGCATAACCTCACGACATGGCTGCGACTAGCTCGTTTTCTTTTTCGTTGCACGAGGATGTTATGTAGTATGGGATGCATAACATTTTCATGTGTACGCCGCTCATAACATGCATTAGGGCCTTTTTAGAATGCATAGCACAAACATGCATAACATAACATTACATAAGAACAACGTGCCAAGCTAAAGACTGGCAGGATGACCTATGTACACACATAAGTTTTCGAGTCAAAAATAATATAATGTCATGCATTCCCGACAT
The DNA here is from genome assembly GCA_039513925.1 of Platanthera zijinensis. NCBI lineage: Eukaryota > Viridiplantae > Streptophyta > Magnoliopsida > Asparagales > Orchidaceae > Platanthera > Platanthera zijinensis. The sequence continues at coordinate 178,011,013 of CM077084.1, forward strand.
AGGCACAAGAGTTAGTATGGTGGTGGTTAATTATTATAGGTTAAGGCATAACATCAATTTTTGTAAAAAAAAACTCCCAGAGCAAGTTTAGCAGCTTTAAGTTCATATTTATGTATGTATTGTCTGTACTTGTAGATAGTTGCAGCTGTTGTACTAGGATCTGACTAACGTTATTATGAATTTAGGATGGAAAGACGTCCTTCGACTAGATCAACTACCCTGTCTGAGGGTGAGTCATCTGGAGCGCAGAATGATGCGGTGATCGAGAGCCTGCGATAGAGTAGCGATTCCTAGAGCAGGAAGATGGTGGAGGTGCGAGCCCAGATCCAGTCTTTGGTGGCAGTTGTGGCAGGACAGACTTAGGGAGTGCAAGGCCCTGCATGGGGGATTGATGTTCCTCCTCCTCCTGCACCCCTGAGACCTCCAGTGGTTGTGCCAGCGGAGATGGCATTTATCTAACAGTTTCAGAGACTTATCCCTCCTACTTATGATGGCAAGGCAGATTTCATGGTCATAGAAGATTGGCTGATCTCCATGGAGGAGATGTTCTCGTACTCCGGTATTTCAGATGATCAAAGAGTGATGATATCCACCTATCGGCTAAAGGGTTTGGCTAAGAGTTGGTGGTTTAGAGAAAAGGAGAGCTTTGTAGCTGGTTGCTCTTGGGAAGTGTTCAAGGAAATGTTGCTGAGGAAGTTCTTGCCTTTGGTCGAGCGTGACCGTCTTATGAACGACTTCCTCCACCTGAAGCAAAGGCAACTCACGGTCGGTGAGTATGAGATAGAGTTCTGCAAGTTGAGCCAGTTTGCTCCTGGGTTGTTGAGTGTTGAGGCTGATCGAGTCATGCGGTTTCTTGGTGGCTTGAGGAGCGAGGTGCAGCAGTTGACTAATGCTTATGGATCAGAGACTTATGCGGGGGTAATAGAGGCTGCTTTGAAAGTGGAGGCTATCGAGATCTCAAAGAGCAGAGGCCATAAAATGAGGAAGGACAAGAGGAAGTCCGTCGATGAGAAGAAACCCCAGGTACCCGGTGCTGCTTCGGGAAAGAAGAGCAAGGTGGTGTGTAGCTTCTGTGGTCGTTCGGGCCACCCTGTCGAGAAGTGTTTCAAGAAGGCAGCAACTCAGAAGAAGGATCAAGTTCATGCTATTCAAGGTACTCCTAGGAGGGATGTTTCTGGTTCTATTTGCAAGCGACACGGGCACGATGCCGCCCAGTGCTTGTCCAAGGATAAAGTCTGCTATCAGTGTGGGCAGAAGGATCACATAGAGTCTAGGTGTCCTCAGGTCCAGCCTGCTCTTCATGCAGTTCCACTTCAGGCGCTACCTCCACCTCAGCGTGTGGACAAGGGCAAGGGAAAGCTGAACGTGATCTCTTCCGAGGAGGCTCAAGCTTTGACTCAGGTCATTTCTGGTTAGTTGTTTTACTAGCCTGAAGGTTTTTTTTACTAGAATGTTTGCAGTTTTGTTTTGGTAGTTCCTTAGTTGTATATACTCCTATAGGGAAATTTAAGGTGAAGAACAGATGGGTGCGTGTTCTGTTTGACTTCACCGCTACCCACTCATTTGTTGCTAGAGCCTTTGTGGAGCAACATTGGTTGACTCTAGATCGAGTTCGGGATACCTTCCTTGTTAAGTTCCCCTCTAGTGAATCTGTGTTATCAGATTTGGGCATTCTAGATAGCCCTGTTTTGTTGGGAGACTTTCTTGCGATGGCATACTTAAAGATGATTGATCTGGAGGACTTCGATGTTATTCTGGGCATGGACTGGCTGTCTAAGTATGATGCGGTTATTTAGTGCAAAGGGAAGCGGTTGGATTTCATCAAGGACAACGGTCAGCCCGAAAACGTGTATGCTGATCCGTGCCAGGATTCTCCTATCATCTCTGCGGTATGTGCTCAGAAGCTGTTTCATCTTGACTGTTTTGCTTATTTAGTCTCGGTGGTTGGAACCGCTGTTAGCATACCACGCTTGGAGGAGATTCCTGTTGTTCGTGATTTCGCTGATGTTTTTCCTGATGATCTTCCTGGTCTTCCTCCCGATCGGGATGTTGAGTTTGTTATTGATTTGGAACTGGGTACGCGTCCTATTGCTAAGGCGACGTATTGGATGGCCCCCCGTGAGTTAGAGGAGTTGCGAGTCCAGTCGGATGAGCTGTTGGCAAAAGGGTTTATCAGGCAGAGTTTGTCATCTTGGGGTGCTCATGTTCTGTTTGTGAAGAAGAAAGATGGGTCGATGCGGCTTTGCATCGACTACAGGGAGTTTAACAAAGTCAGTATTAAGAATAGGTACCCTCTGCCGAGGATCGATGACTTATTTGATCAGTTGCACGGTAGCACAGTGTTCTCAAAGATCGATCTTCATTCTGGCTATCATCAGCTCAGGAACCGTGAGGCAGATATTCCGCGGACTGCGTTTAGATCAAGGAATGGATATTTTGAGTTCTTGGTGATGTCGTTTGGTCTTACCAACGCACCATCAGCTTTCATGGATATGATGAACCGAGTGTTCAAGGATTTCCTAGACAAGTTCATTGTGGTTTTCATCGATGACGTGCTGGTTTATTCCCGCAGCACTGAGGAGCATGAGAAGTATCTGCGCTTGGTTCTATCGGAGTTGAGGAATCACAAGTTATTCGCCAAGTTGAGCAAGTGCGAATTTTGGTTTCCTCAAGTCTCGTTTCTGGGCCACGTGGTGAACAAGGATGGGATCTCGGTCGACCCAGAAAAGATCGCAACAGTGATGGATTGTAGTAGATCGGGCACGCCTAAGGAGATCAGGAGCTTTCTAGGGTTGGTCGGCTACTACAGGAGGTTCGTGGAGGGTTTCTCTACCCTAGCTGCACCTTTGACCAGGTTAACTCAGAAGAATGCGACCTTTGTTTGGAGCGAGAAGTTTGAAGAAGCCTTCCTTGAGCTAAAGAACAGATTGTGCACTGCTCCCTTTCTAACCCTACCTACTGAGGGCGTGGAGTATGATGTGTACGTGGATGCTTCGCATGTTGGTCTGGGTTGTGTGTTGATGCAGGTTGGAAAAGTGATTGCATATGTGTCAAGGCAATTTTAGACTCATGAGAGAAATTACCCTACGCATGACCTTGAGTTTGCAGCGGTTATTTATGCATTGAAGGTGTAGAGGTATCTACTTTATGAGGCTTTGTGCATGATCTTCACTGATAACAAGAGCCTAAAGTATGTGTTCAAGCAGAAGGAGTTGAATCTTCGCCAGTGTCGGTGGCTAGAGTATGTGGCCGATTATGATGTAGAGATCCAGTATCATCCAGGTAAGGCCAATATGGTGGCCGACGCCCTGAGTTAGAAGACGGGGAAGATCTTTAATCTCTCCACCGACTGTTTAGTGGAAGAGTTCCTCCTTATGGATATCTCAGTGGGAGTGCTGTGACATGCAGAGTAGTTTGCTAGTGGCAGAGCCATCTTGGATTACTCTTACTAGATTGCACTAGTAGGATGATTCGTACCATCTGCACTTATACTCCAGGACTGAGAGAGGGGAGTTGCCGGATTTTTCTATCGATGATGCGGGTACTTTGAAGTACCGCGACAGATTTTGCATCCCCGCGGTTGGGGACATCACGGGTATGATATGCAGAGAGGCTCATGGATTTAGTGTTGCCTACCATCCAGGATCTACAAAGATGTATCGTGATTTGAAGCAAATTGCCTTGTGGTATGGGATGAAGAGTGTTACAGCCCGATTTGTTGCTGAGTGCCACACTTGCAAGCGTTTGAAGGCCGATCACGGAAGGCCTGGTGGAAAGTTGACTCCGTTAGAGATCCCGACTTGGAAGTGGGAAAGTATTTCTATGGACTTCATCACGGGCTTACCGAAATCTCCAAGGGGATATGATTCTATTTGGGTCATAGTTGATAGACTGACGAAGTGTGCTCACTTCGTGTCATATAAGATTGACTATCCGATGAAGAAGATAACAGAGTTGTACTTGAATGAGGTCATCAGATTGCACGGTGTGCCTGTTAGCATCATTTCTTATCGAGACTCCCGGTTTACTTCTCGTTTTTGGCAGAGTCTGCAGGAGGGTTTGGGTACAGATCTGAGGTATTCTACTGCTTACCACCCACAGACCAATGGGCAGATAGAGCGGGTGAACCAGATAGTTGAGGATATTATCAGATGCTACATTCTAGGCCACGGTGGAGCGTGGGATGAGCGGTTTCCATTTATGGAGTTTGCATACAACAACAGTTATCAAGAAATTTTGCAAATGGCTCAGTTCGAAGCTTTGTATGGGAGGCGCTGCAGAACTCCCCTATTTTGGGCTGAGGCAGGTGAAAGACCCTTGTTGGATCCGTATGCGCTCGAGGAGATAGAAGTCGCGGTGAAGCTTATTCGAGAAAAGCTTCTTATAGCTCAGGAGAGATACGAGAAGAACGCCAATCGGCGTAGGTCTGACTTGGAGTTTTTTGTAGGGGACCTTGTGTTTCTTGAGGTTTCCCCGATGGTTGGTGTTAAGAGGTTCGGTAAGAACGGAAATTGGACCCGAGGTATATGGGCCCGTTTAAGATTGTTGAGCGGATTGGCGTGTCATCTTATAGGTTGGATTTGCCAGCAAACATCCTAGGTGTTCATAATGTATTTAATGTAAGCCAATTGCGGAAGTGTGTGCGCTGTAGTGGGCAAGTCCTTGATGTTGTGCCCCAGTTGGTGCCTAATCTCTCTTTTGTTGAAGTGTCGGTCCACATTTTGGATACTCAAGACCGGGTGCTGCGAAGGAATTCCATCCCGATTGTCAAGGTTCTATGGAAGAATCTAGATTTGGAAAGCACGACTTGGGAGTTAGAGTCGGCTATGAGGGAGGCTCACCCTCAGCTGTTTCCCTGATTGGATTGGTTTGTTTCCTTCTTGTAATGTTTGGCTTGTTACTTTTCCTTCTATAGTAGAAGTGTTGTGCGTAAAGTTTCGGGACGAAACTTTCTTTTAGGGGGAGTGACTATAACGCCACCGATTTTTCTACGATTATTTAATTCTCATTTGGCGTTACATCGACGCATTTTCTTGGCTTGTATCATATGTGGAGTGTGGTCTTAACTCCTTAGAACTGAGTGGCCTATTTTGTAGCCTATTGGCAAGATCTCCCTAGCAAGCCGAGTTGTTTTGGGTGACCCAGTGTGGCCTCTCGGGGGATGCTTGTGTTTGGCTTCGGGTGGGTATAACTCGAGTTCTTTTCGTTGAAAGTTAATTTAGACTTCGCTGTTGCATTCGTAGCATGGGTATTTAGCTACGGTGCGAATTTCGTCGAATTCCGAGGTAGTTTGGCTTTCGCGTCGTTTTGGGTATGCTAATAATAAATGTAAATAAGTAATATTTTAAGCTATTTAAATGATTCTTTTCAGTCAAAAGCTTTTAGAGTGAACTGGCGGTTAAGGAGGCGGTTAAGGCTTTATAGGCGTGTTTAGATTTATTTAAAAGCCTTCAGCCAAATTAGCGGGCCCATTCTTCTTCTTCCCAAAAACCGTCGCCTGCTCCTGTTCGCGAAAAATAGAGGAAAACCGTCGGACCTGCTATCCCTTCGGACGGCGATTCCGGGAGCGTTTGTGGATGGATTTCGATTTCGAAAGCGGATTTGGATTGCTCTCTCTTAAATCTTCATTTCTACGGTAAGAGATTTGATTTTTGTGGAGTGTTTAGGAGATTTGGATTTTCAGTTTTTGCTCTTTCCGCCATTAAAGCTCGGGATGTGCTGGCTAGGTGTTGCTGCTGCTGGTGTCGAGGGAGAGGAAGGGCTCGAGTGAAGCTTCGCTGAAAAAACCAAGGCAAGTGGTTCTTGCACTTGTTGTTTTGATCTTTCCCCTTTTAACTACCCGGTTAGCCCTAGGATAGAAGCCAAGTTTTTCTCTTTTGCTTTGCTAAAAATTTGTGCTTCAGTTTCCCTTTATGAGCCCCCACTTATGTTGTTTTTGCTCAACTCGCTGGTTGTTTCCACCATTTAGACTCCAGGTTTTTACTTCTAGTTTGGTGTTTTTGCGGGTGGAGCTGAGAGAGAGAGAGAGAAGGAGATTTCTATGGTAGTGCTCTGGTTAGAACCACTCTTGGCAGGCTCTCGGGATTTGGCGTTGAGTGTGGTGCACAAACTCAAAGCCAAAAGCTGCCCGGGTTTGGCATTGAGTGTGGTGTAAACACTCAAAGCCATAGTCTGGTCGGTTTCTTTTTCGACTAAGTACTAGGGCGTTGAGTGAGGTGGACTCACTAAACACAGCAGCCCCTGTTAGCGGCTAAGTACTTTGGCGTTGAGTGAGTCAACCTCACTCAACGCCATTTCCGTTTTGGCGTTGAGTGATGTGAACTCACTCAACGCCGCGACTTTTTGTGTGGCCAAGTACTTTGGCGTTGAGTGAGGTTGGCTCACTCAACGCCGCAGCCTTTTCTAAGGCTAAGTACTTTGGCGTTGAGTGAGTCGACCTCACTCAACGCCATTTCGGTTTTGGCGTTGAGTGAGGTGAACTCACTCAACGCCGTAGCTTTCTGTGCGTCCAAGTACTTTGGCGTTGAGTGAGGTGGGCTCACTCAACGTCGCAGCCTTTTCTTAGGCTAAGTACTTTGGCGTTGAGTTAGTCGAACTCGCTCAACGCCATTTCGGTTTTATCATTCAGTGGGGTGAACTAACTCAATGCCGTTGACCTGTTTGCGGCCAAGTCCTTTGGCGTTGAGTGAGTGAACCTCACTCAACGCCATTGCTGTTTTGGCTTTGAGTAAGGTAGACTCACTCAACGCCGCAACCCTTATTTGCGGCCAGGTCCTCTAGCGTTCAGTGAGTCGACCTCACTCAAGTCCATTTCTGTTTTGGCGTTGAGTGAGGTCAGCTCACTCAACGCCGCAGCCCTACTTTGAGGCTAAGTGCCACGGTGTTGAGTGAGTGAACCTCACTCAACGCCATTGCTGCTTTGGTATTGAGTAAGGTGGACTCACTAAACTCCGCAGTCTCTGTTTGCAGCTAATTTCAAGGGCGTTGAGTGAGTGAAACTCACTCAACGCCATTGCTGCTTTGGTATTGAGTGAGGTGGACTCACTCAACGCCGCAATCTCTGTTTGCGGTTAAGTGCTAGGACGTTGAGTGAGTGAACCTCACTCAACGCCATAACTATTTTGGCGTTGAGTGAGGTTAGCTCACTAAACGCCATAGTTTTCTTGCGGGAGGCGTTGAGTGAGTGAACCTCACTCAACGCCATAGCTATTTTTGCGTTGAGTGAGGTTAGCTGACCAACGCCAGAGCTGTTCTTGCGGAGGGCGTTTAGTGAGTGAACCTCACTCAACGCCATGGTTGTTTCTGGCGCTGAGTGAGGCTAGCAGATTTCTGTGGTAGTGCTTTCACATGTAGACCCTTGAGCTTTGTTTGCTTGGAAATGGTGGATGGGGGACGGAGTTTGCCTCCATCCCGGATCTGCGTTGTTTATTTTGCTACTACCATCTCTCACAGCTTAGGGTGTTAGACGTTTCTTCCATGGTAGATTGCAGCATTTGGGATCATTGTAGCCTTGTAGACTCTGCGGCATTTGGGCAGAGTTACTGTTGTGTCCTCGCACTTAGTGCACTTCCTTTTGCCATGTCTTTCGCAGTTGTAACTATTACTGCTTTGTTTTCCTCTTTTACTTATCTTCTGATTGACACTTTCAAGCAGTTTTCTTATTTTGCTTGCTGAGGTATTCGTTTTTCTTTGAATGTCTTAGGTTCTGGATAGTAGCCGCTCTGATGGCTAGTGGTGCTGTGCTGTTGCTGGTGGTCTCTGGTGCTATAGAGATCAGTTCCTTGTTTTTGCGAGGTAGTTTTGATGTTGTTTTTCTTACAGACATACATACTTGCCAGTGGGTTCGTATCAGTTTATTGGCGCCCACTGGTAGTTTTACCTTGGTACTGGATATGTTATCTTTTTGCTGCTACATTTTTTTGGAGATTGTCTACTTGCTCTGGGGATGATTTATGCTAGGTTGCTAGTTACTTTTAAACCTAAAAATACTATTATTAGTATATCGTGTGATCAACATGTTTTATAAAACTCAAACACTATTTTTCAAAAAACGTAAAAAGAATCACTTTCTTATATATGGTATAAATTAAATGTAGGGTCTTGCATGGTATAAGTTGTCCTCTAGGGGCATTTATGCACTCTTTTAGGATGTAAAACCTGAATGAAGTATTTTTCGCGGCGTATAAGTATAGTTTTTAAACTGTGGACTAGATGATCCACCGCGCCGAGGGATATGGCCTTTAAAAATATAACTAATTTTCTAATCATATAACTTATGAATTTTCATAAAGTATAGTTGATAGTGGTTTGCCTGAGCGTCGGCAGTTATCCCCTTCTCGACATGGCATCATGACGCGTGTTTTCTCCTACTCTGATAATTCGTTTTTCTCGAAGAAAATGCGGGTTGTGACAGGGGTCCTCCCAAAAGTAATATTTCATGTCAAAGAAAAATTTCTTTTTCTGCTGATATGAAAAATCTTTTGGAATGACCTTAGCCACAATATAGTTTGCATAGTCAGCAAACCACGGATAATCAGTATTTATATTTATAGATAATGCAAACAGCGATTCAACCGAAATGTGTCACTAATCTCAGACTCATCTAACATTGTTCGTAGTGGATTTTCTAAACGTTAGAGATGATGTGTCGCTAAGTTTTTTGCTCCTCGTTTATCCCTAATTTCCAAATCAAATTCTTGCAATAAAAGAACCCAACGGATTAAACGAGGTTTTGCTTCCGCTTTGGCAAGTAAATATCGTAGGGAAGAGTGACTTATGTATACTACCACCTTAGACAATGTTAAATAAGATCTAAATTTATCGAAGGCGAAAACCACTGCTAGGAGTTCTTTTTCCGTAGTTTTATAATTCTCCCGTGCATTATTAAATGTTTTGCTAGCATAATATATAAGGGAAAAAGTGTTTGTTTAGACATTATCCTAAAACAAACCCTACCACAAAGCTGCTAGCGTCACACATGATCTCGAAAGGTTGAGCAAAATCAGGTGCGATTATAATAGGAGAATTAAATAATATTTCTTTTAAAAACTCAAAGTATTGCATACACTCTTGTTCAAAAATAAAATGTGTCTTTCCCTAAAAGCCTAGTAAGTGGTTTAGTTATTTTAGAGAAGTCTTTAATGAACCAACGATAGAATCCGGCATGACCTAAAAAGATTCTCACTGCCATAACGGAGGTTGGTTGTGGTAACTTTTCTATGGTTTCAATCAACGCTTTATACACTTGAATTCCTTGGCTTGAGATCTTATGGCCAAGTATTAACCCTTCTTGCACCATAAAATGGCACTTCTCCCAACTAAGTACTAGATTTGTCTCCTCACATCTCCTCAGAACATTTTCTAAATTTCTTAAACACAAATCAAAAGAATCACCCATGAACAATCTAAAATTGGGTATATCATTCTAGCATCTAACAACTTAATAATCTCAGCTTTCACTACCTCTTTCATATTTGGATTTAGCCTACGTTGTGGTTGAATATAAGACTTATAGTTTTCTTCCAAAAGTATCTTGTGGGTGCAAAAACTAGGGTTGATACCTTTTATATCAGTTATTTGCCATGCTATAGTACCTTTATACTTTTTTAGCACAGTTTTTAACTTTTGATTTTCAGTTTCAGAAAGATTAGAAGAAATAATAATAGGGTAAGTAGAATTAGATCCTAAGAATACATACTCAAGATGATCCGGTAATTTTTTAAGTTCTACTATCGGTGTATCCTCAGTATTATTCTTAAGAACTTCAAGATCTCCTTGTTGAATCAAACTATACTTAATCTTCCTATTCACCAAAATAGTGTTATCTAGATAATATAAATGTTCAATAATATCTTGATTTTTGTCTTCTTCTAGATTATTGTTAGTGATACAAATCTCTAAAGGATCTCTATAATATAATTCAGAATTCAAAGAAGTCATAATATTATCAAGACCATGACAAAAATAGCAACAATCATCATTAACCAAAGATTGCTTCATTATATTGATGATTTGAAAAGTAATTTCATCTTCCCCTACTCGCAAAACTAATTTACCATCAAAAACATCGAATAAGAGATCTACATGTGGCTAAGAATGGATGACCTAGTATGAGTGACACTTCTACATTTTTGTCCATATCTAGAATAACAAAATAAGAGGGGAATATAAACTTATCTACCTTAACTAATACATCCTCTGTGATAGCTCTAGGGTACTTTACCGAACAATCTGCTAATTGAATACTCATTCAAGTAGGGATAGGTTCTCTAGACCTAGTTTCTAATATAGTTTATAAGGAATTAAGTTTATAATAGATCTTAAGTCCGCTAAAGCTTTATTCACTTGTAAATCACCAATTAAACATGGAATTGAAAATGAACCAGGATCCCTAAGTTTTTGTTGTAATTTATTCTGTAAAATAGCGGAACATTCTTCACTAAGTGTTACTAAAGATAATTCTTCTATTTTGTTTTTATTTGAAATCAAGTCCTTTAGAAATTTAGAATACTTCGACATTTGAATGACTTCATAAAAAGGTAAATTAACATGTAATTGTTTAAACATAGATAAGAACTTACCATATTGTGCATCCATGCTCTCCTTGTTCAGCTTCGCTGGATAGGGTATTGCTGGTGTATACTCCTTCGATTTTTAATTCGTCTCATTCTATACTTCTCCACTAGACTCCTCTTAGGGTGCTTACTTTGTAAGCCTTTAGTCTTGTAATTCCTTTCCACTCCTCAATTGGATTGATTTTACATGCTCCTTCGGGTTTGTTTCGGTATTACCCGGAAGTGTTTCTTATTGTCTTTCAGATACCATCCTTGCGAGCTGACCTATCTGATTCTCCTAATTCCAAATAGAGCTCTCTTCCGGAAAGCTACATCAGTTGTTTGAATGAACTTGGTTAGTACATCTTCGAATGATGTCTTCCTTTGCTTCGGTTTTTGTTCTTGTCCAAACACAGGTTGCTTGCCTTGATTTCCTTATCCTCCCCAAGAGAAATTGGGGTGTTTCCTCCTTCCAGAATTGTATGTAGAACAATATGGGTTTTTTGCCTTGTTGAAGGGAGGTCTGGTATTGTTTCCCATATATACAATATGTTCATGCACTTGAGGTTCACAACCAGACATTCCACTAAATGAAGAGTCCCATTATTGAGGTACGATGGAGGGTGATGCTAAAGGTAGGTTATCCATCTTCTGATGAAGCTTCTCCAAATGAATAGCTAAGATAGTGACTGCATCCACTTCATAGATTCCTGAAGGCTTATTAGGATTTTGTCTTACGGTAGTCCATTGATAGTTGTTTATTGCCATGTCTTCTATCAACTATTGAGCCGCTTCTGGTGTCTTATTATTCAAGGTGCCTCCACTAGCTGCATCGATCATCTGTTTAGTCGCTGTATTGAGACCATTGTAAAAGGTCTAAATCTGAAGCCATTAAGGTAATGCATATGGAGGACACTTCCTTAATAGCTTCTTGAATCGTTCCCATGTGTCATACAACGATTCAGATTCTAATTGAGCATATATTGAAATGTCATTACTTAGCTTTACAGTCTTGGCCGGTGGAAAATACGTCATCAAGAACTTCTCAACCATCATTTCCCATGTAGTGATCGACCCTATAGGTAATGAGTTTAACTATTGATTCACCTTGTGCCTTAGTGAGAACAGAAACAACCTCAATCGAATGGCATCATTTGTAACACAATTGATCTTGAATGTATTACATATCTCCAAGAATCCAGCTAAGTGTGTGTTGGAATCTTCATCTTGCAGGCCATCGTATTGGACATACTGTTGAACCATCTTAATAATGCTAGGCTTCAATTCGAAATTGTTGGCGTCAATTAGTGGTCTAACAACGCTTGACCCAGTAACTTGGATATTAGGTCTAGCAAAGTAAGACATATCTCCTAAGTTTACTGTTTTGACTTCTGAAAGTGCATTTGAATTATTTGTGATATCAGTTCTCAAGTCCCTTTGTGAGGTGTTACGAATAATCCATTCTGGGTCAGGATGAAATGGTGTTATCCAAGAATTTCTCTCCTGGTCATAGACTAACAGACTACCAAACAGAGATTAAGTGATATTATTATGCAATAAACTAATTTACAATTACATGTTAGTAATCAAAAATTGGTAGATTAATAGAGTTTAGGCTTTAAAAATATTGAAAATGATTCCCCGACAACGACGCCAAAAACATGGTGTTCAAAACTTGATGCGATAATTTCTACTCTAGTATAAACTATGTAGATAGGTATAAGCTAAATTGATTTTAATCTAAGGCAAGTGCACCTATAAATCATAGTATAGGAGAAATCTACATCTTATGTCATATTCCTCAGGGTCTTTTCAAGTACTCGTACTCACTCTCACTCTATTATCATACCGATATTTAAAATTGGTTTTTACTCTAAATTAACATGACTAGGACTAATTGGATAAAGTAACATTGGAGGATTAAGGACGGTAGAAAGCAGATAGTCTAAGAGTAATCTAATTGGGTAAATTGGAGATTGTGTACCTTTTTTGGAGAAACCTCACCTAACTCAATAATATACATCAAGTTGTATTTGATGGTGCATTGAGTTTGTTTGTGCAGGCAGAAGAATGAAGAAAATATTCTAAGTACAAAAGTGTCGAGACATTTATAATGTGTCGACATCTTTGAAGGAGCAGCGTCAAGATCAGAAGCAAAGTTGTGTCGACACACAGGACTTTTGCCGACACATGAAATTTTAGTAAACAATAGTTGTGTCAACACTCAAGACTGGTGTCGACACACTTAGATTTGAAGTGCTGACATGACTAAAAGGGTTTTGTTGACACACATGATTTGTGTCGACATTCAAAGTTCAAGTCTACATCAGCTGTATTGACACACAGGACTTGTGTTGACACATAGGACTTGTGTCAACATTCAAATTTCAAGTCTTAATCAGTTGTGTCGACACACATGACTTGTGTCTACATTCAGAGTTCTAGTCACAAACAACTATGTCGACACACGGGACTTGTGTTGACATACAGAAGTTGGGTCAACATCAGTTGTGCCGACAATTCCTGAAAAGTGTCAACATTATCAAAAGAAGTTTGTCGACAAATTCTACAAAGGGAGTGTAGATATTGGTTGAATTGCTGTGCCGACAGTTCCTGAAGTATGTTGACAACATCAAAGAAGTTGTGTTGACAAATTGTATAAAAATTGTGTCGATAGTTTCTGAAGGTTGTCGACAACACCAGAGGATGTGTGTCGACACCTGTGTAATTGTGTCGACACATACTTCATCTGTGTTGACATATACTATCCTTGTGTCTCGACACATTCAGCTGAGTTAAATAACTCTGAGTGCCAGATCTCCAGGCAGAAGACTTGACAATTGCTATGATTGTCAAGGCCTGTTAGACATGTCAGAACTGTCAGATGTTAGTCATCCACCGGATCAGCCGGTTGCCTCTTATGTGATCAATAAACAAAGTCGAGCAATCAGAGGAAAAGATAGATGCACAGTAAAATAGAAAAATTAGTGGGAAGTCAAAAAGAATGAGGATTACTCCAAGAAGAATTCACAGAATTCTATACACAAAGAAGGTTCTGATTCAATATCAGAGAAGGATACAACATCTCTCTGGATCTGTCAAGGTTTGTAGAATCAAGTCAGTAAGAAAAAAGAAGTTGTGTCTATATCAACTTCTCAAGAAGATTCAACCTAGGTTCTCTATTTCAAGAAGCTTTGAATAAGCAAAGTAAGGTTGAATCTAATTCATTGCAGCAATGATCTGAAGAAAGCAGATTAATCAATATCTGATCAAGATTACTTCACTCCTCTTTTCTCTCTATCTTGGTGAAGGAATAAAAGTAATTCTTTATAAAATTTTTGTAGGATCTATTTATAGATCTGAGTGTTGTAAGCCTGTAATTATAAAGGCTGAGGTTGGGCTATTTTTCTGAGGTAGGAGATTAAGTTCTCTGAGTTGGAGGCCTGGTGATAAGGGTATAGGTAGGGCTTGATAGACTGAGTGGTAGGAGTGTGGATTCACTTTAATGTAGGGTTCTTGGAAGAACCTTAGGTGTAGGACTTGTTGAATTCTGAGTTGTAGTAACCAGTTTGGGTTCTGAGTTGTAAGATCTGAGGATCTGAGAAGGTGGAAGGAAGTTTGGTCGAATCTAGTGTATTGATAGATAGGTGAAGTGGGAAAGTGGATGTACGAATCTATTGGGAAACCACTATAAACCTGTGTGTCTGCTGTGATTGATGTGTTGTATGCTGCGATTGCTATAGAATTTAATCATACTGTGAATAATCTATTAACTTCTTAGGAATAAAGAATTGAACCTATTCACTCCCCCCCCCCCTCTAAGTGTTTAGATATTCTAGAAACCTATTATTTCAAGTGGTATCAGAGGGGGGTTACTCAAAATAGACTTAACAGTCTGAGTATTTCTCCAAGGTAGTAATAAGATAGCCAAGATGGGTTCAGTTGAAAATCACAAAGAACTTGGATCCACGAAGCATCCTATATGTACAAAGGAAACTTTTGGCAAATGGAAAGAGAGGGTCAGATTATTCATGGAGGAATCTGATCCAAGAATTTACATCATAGTTTTGGAAGGTCCATTCATCCCAATGAAGACATCAGTTCTTGATGCAAATTTACAAACTCCAAAGAAATTTTCTGAAATTACAAAAGATGAGATCATCTTTGCAAATTTGGACAAGAGGGCACAGAACATAATTGTCAGTGCCATAGATGATTCCACTTGTAAAAATTTGGTCCACTGCAAAACCTCAAAGGAAATGTGGGACAAAATAATTGTCTACATGGAAGGGACAACAAAAGTAAGAGAGGATAGGAAGTCCATGCTCAATCAAGAGTATGAAAGCTTCAAACAAACTAAGACAGATAGCATAGCCATGTGCTATGAAAAGTTTTTCAGAATTGTCAATAAGCTGATGACTTATTGAAGGGTCTTCAGCACTTATGAACTGAATGATATGTTTCTCAAGTCTTTTACCAAGGACTTGGTTACAAAGGTCTGTGCCATCAGAGAAGTGGCCAGACATGCAGATACTCCTCCACCAACCTTTTTGGAAAATTGTTATTTTATGAAATGCAGTTGATTGCCAGAAAGGAAGAGGAAAAGAGCAGCAGGTCTTACAACAAAGATAAGTCTGTGGCTTTCAAAGGTTAAGTTACAAAGAAGGGAAATAGAAAGACTCCTCCTCCCAGAAAAGTTGTTGATACTAATTCAGAATGTTCAGACTCAAGTACATCAGATTGTCATAACTCTGATGAGGATTTTGCTGCCTTTTCTTGGCAATTCCAGAGGTTCCTGAAGAAAAATAACTGGACGAGCAGTCCATCCTCTTCTTTTACTCCAAGGGTGATTACTATAAGGGAAAGGAGAAAACCTTTAAAAAGGAAAGGTATGGCTCTAACCTGGTAAACAAACTTATACTAAAATTGTTTGTTATTGTTGTAGCAATCCAGGACATGTAATAGCAGACTGTCCTGTCAAAAGAAAGGAGTCTGGTGAGAAAAAGAAACACCAGCATAAAAGCAAGAAGGAGAAATCCTTTGTGGCCAAGAAGAAGAAAACATGGCCTGACTCTTCTTCATCAGAGTCAGAAAATGAAGAGGATGCTAAGGCCTACATTGGGCTGTTCTCAACTGAGGAAGATTTTGAAGAAATAGAATTCTTGTAGTTGTTGAATTATATAAATAGAGAAAAAGACAGCCAATACATTGGGCTGATGGACAAAGCTGAGGATGGACACAACAAGGAGATGCCTGGTCCTAGTTAGGTATAATTATCACCTTCAGTGTCAGATTATGTTTCTAGCCCAGAGTCAGAAGAAGTTTCATCAAGAGATGAAGGTAGCTCTGAATCTGAATGAGACATCAATCAACTGATTGATGATTATGGATAGCTCCTGCAAGCCTTTAAGGAAAGCAGGATCCTAGCTAAAAAATAAGCAAAGGAAAATGCCACTCTTAAGTTGGCTGCCTCAGACTCAGCAAAAGTATTTGATCTAAAGTTAAAAGAAATTAGAAAATTGAAGAATATAACTTTATTTCATATGGATACCATTACTTTCAAGAATAACCATATTAGGAATCTTGAAAGTAGACTCCAAAAGGAAAGGGTGCTGGTGGCCAAGTTCTCAAAACCCAGTTCCGTGTTACCTTTGATAGATAACTTCTCTTCCCAAAAGGGTAAGAAGGGATTAGGTTTAAAAGGAAGAACAAGAGTTGCCAATTCTTAAAGGGAAGGCAAAGCTCCAGTTCAGCCACTTACTTCCAAGCCTCCTATTTATTTTAAGAAAGTGGTTCAACCTTCTAATAAGTATGACCATGATAGTATAGTTTATCACTATGAGCAAGGTATTAGAGATGGCAATGGTGTTAGTGCATATTAAGCAGTCCATGAGAAAACCAAAATCGCCCATAATGGACCATTTGTTTTTGGTGTACCAGCCCCAACACTCAAGGACAAAGTATCAGCTGACTCAAAAAATCTATCAGTCTATCATCAAGCTAAGGGAAAATCTGTTAGCAAAGCAGACTTAGGAATATCTGAAGCTATCAGAAGTATGCATTCTGAAAAGAAGGCAGTTGTTGATAGAGTTCAAGATATCCCAAGGACTTCTGCTGCCAGACAAGTCCCTAAGCATGCCCTGGCTGAAAGACTTAAGAAAGGAGCTGAAGTACCAGCTGATTTAAGAGCTGCAAACAACATTACTATTAATCCAGTTCTTAAAAGAAGGTACAATGTGCATGAGTGCTGGTGCTGTGGAAAAGTGGGCAACTATTCCATTGATTGCTGGCCCAATAAGAGTGTTTAGAGGAGTAATGGTGGCCTATCTATCAATAGAACTAATGGTAGACATGTTCAGTTTAGATCTAACTTGCACCTAGGACCCAATAAAATTTGGGGTCCTAAGGTTAGATAATATATTTGTTGCAGGTTACTCCAAGTGGCCATACCCCTATATGGTACTTGGACAGTGGATGTTCCAGACACATGACTAGAATAATAATCATGCTAAAGGAATTAAATCCAATTGAGAATAGTCCCAAAGTTATGTTTGGCGGCTCAGAAAAAGGGGTATTTAAAGGTTTGGGTAAGATAATAAATGATATTGTAACTATCACACAAGTAGCTTTTGTGAAAGGTTTTTAACATAACCTAATAAGCATAAGTCAACTTTGTGATCAAGGCTATGACATTTCCTTCCTCAAGGATGAGTGTCAATTTAGAAGGTCAATTTACCAGGAGGTTATCTTGACAGGCACTAGGAGCGGAAATATTTATTGTCTAGATTTTGAGTGTGAGAGTGAGGACACTCCTATTTGCCTAGTTGCAGATGAGAAAGTTTATCATTATGTCAAATAGCATAAGAGGCTAGCTCACATGAACTACAAGACCATAGGTAGACTCTTTAGTGAAGAGTTGGTAAGGAATGGTCTTGAAGTTAAGTGCATTAAGGAGGGAATTTGCTCAGCTTGTCAAAAGGTAAAGTAGACCAGGTCTTCCTTCCATATTCTTGATACCAAAGACTCAGTGAGGTATTTATACCTCCTACATATGGCTCTATTTTGTCCTATACTAGTTAATAGTCTAGGTAGGAAAGTCTATACTCTTGTGGTGGTTGATGATTTTTCCAGGTTTGCTTGGGTATTCTTCCTAAGGAGAAAATCTGAAACCACGGATATCTTCCAGACTTTTGTCAAGCAAATTCAGAATGAACTTAATCGTTTTGTGGTTAAAATCAGAAGTGATCATGGAACTGAGTTTCAGTCTGAATACATGACAAAGTTTTATGAAGGGCTTGGGATTCATCAAGAATTCTCCTCACCGAGAACTCCAAAGCAAAATGGAGTTGCTGAAAGGAAGAGTAGAACTCTAATTGAGGCAGGTAGGATCTTATTAAATGACACTTTCCTCCCAGAATATTTCTAGGTAGAGGCAGTAAATAATGCTTGTAATGTTCTCAATAGAGCTTCCATCACCAAAAGCCACAAAAAGACTCCCTATGAGATTCTGAAAGGCAGAAAACCAAATTTATCCTATTTTAGGATTTTTGAGAGCAAGTGTTATGTACTAAACAATGGTAAGTCTCATTTGACCAAGTTTGTTGCCAAGTCCCAAGAAGGGATATTTATTGGGTACAATAACCATAGTAGAGCATATAGAATCTATAACTTGACTACTCATGTTGTAAAAGTATCAGTCCATGTTGTTTTTGATGAGTCTAAGTTGATTAACTGTGAGCTGCCAAGTATTTCTTCAAGTTCTATATGTTTAGAAGACAAGATTAAATATCTGACCATCAAGGAAGATAAACCAACATGGCAAGAGATTGAACATGATGGATGTTGTTTAGGGGGAGCTCAAGACTTACAAACTGAGAATGAAGAACCACCAACTAAAGACATTGAGGATCAGCAAGCTGAAGGAAATGAAGAACACCTAGCTGAACATAGATTTCCACTAGCTATGAGACATTTAAGAGATCATCCACCTCACCAAATCATTGGTCAAGTAAGTCATGGTGTGATGAACAGAAGAAAGAGCTTGAATTCAGCACTATGCTCAAGCTTCCTGTCTCAAATGGAACCAAAGAATTTTTAAGTGACTATCCAAGACTCACACTGGATTGGTGCTATGTAGGAAGAGCTGAACCAATTTAAGAGATGCAAAGTCTAGAAACTAGTTCCCAGACCTCAGGGACATAATGTCATAGGGACTAAATGGATCTACATGAATAAGTTAGAGGAAAATGACATTATTGTCAAGAACAAAGCCAGATTGGTGGCAAAAGGCTACAGGCAGGAAGAAATAATTGACTTTGATCAGACCTTTGCCCCAGTAGCAAGGCTGGAAGCAATACGACAATTCCTTGCCTATATAGCCCATAAAGGATTCAAGGTCGTCCAAATGGATGTCAAGTCAGCATTCCTGAATGGAGATTTTCTGCTAACAGGTTTTTCAGATGCAGACTTTGTAGGCTGCATGGAAGACAAGAAAAGTACCACTAGTACATGCCAATTTTTAGGTGGAAGACTGGTGTAATGGAGTAGCAAAAAACAGACAAGTGTTTCCATATCCATAGCAGAGTCAGAATATATAGCAGCTGGAAGCTTCTGTGCACAGTTGCTTTCGATACAAAATCAACTTGAAGATAATGACATCAAGATAAGTCAAACTCCTTTATATTGTGATTCAACAAGTGCTATATCAATTGCTAGAAACCCTGTTTCTCATAGCAAGACAAAACACATTGAAATTAAATATCATTTTATTAGAGAACATGTTGAGAAATGGGACATAAGTCTAGAGTTTGTTTCTACTAACAATCAAGTACCAGACATATTCACTAAACCTCTAGATGAAAGTAAATTCAACTATTTTAAAAATGAATTAGGAATGTTGAACCTAAAATTAGATGATAGGTCGAAGGAAATATTCTTTTCAACATATGACTAAGTGACATTACAAGTTATAAATGTCGAGTCCTTAGTAGTCGGTGTCGACACAAAATAGGTTAGTGTGTCGAGACACTAAACCCTTTGTCGATACTTTAGAAGTCTATCTCGACACAAAGAAAAAGGTGTCGACACATGGAGTTGTCAAGACTCAAAACCCTTAGTCGACACTTTTAGAGGACAGTGTCGACACAACCAAATTTGAGTCAACATACAAAACTCTAATTTCAGCCCGCCTTTTGAGCTAACCTATTTAGAAAAGTATAAATAGGAGGTAGTGAGACCTTGTTGACTATGCACTCGGAAATTTCGAGACTAAACCATTAGTGTCGACCAAGAAACTCAATTTCTCACTCTTTAACTTTCACTTCTCTCATCTCTAATGGCACCTAAGACGGACAACAACATCAATGAAGGTTATGAGCATGTTCGTGGTGCATTCGCTGATGCAGAACATGATATTAAGGTGGTAGTGGACCTAATCCAAGAAGCAGGTCTGAATTACGTAGTTTCAGAACCAACAAGGATATGGAAGAAAGAAGTATTAGAATTCTATTCCAATGCAACAATAAATTCGAAGGGGAATAAGATCAAATCCACTGTTCATGGAGAAACAGTAAAGATAACTTCCCAAAATCTGTGCAAATCCCGTCACCTACCAAGGGTTAGAGAAGAATTGGAGATTGAGTCTTCACTGATTGTAGAAGCCCTCAAATGGTGTAGGCTGCCCACAAACACAAACATTGGATCATCCCAAACTAGGAAAGGGATGAACTCCAAGGGGAAGTTTCTGTATGAAGTTATAGGGAAAGTTGTCCTTTACAAAAGTGGGAGACATGATAAGATTTCATCCTGCATGTTCAGCCTAATGACAATAATCATCTTCAAGATAAAAATTTATTGGAGTACTGTTATCTTCAACAAGGTTAAGAAAAGCATTAAGAAGCCTAGCCTAGGAAGAATTCTGAGTTTGTATCTGGCTACAAACATACCTGAGGTACTGAACCAAACTTCTGGTTCAAAGATTTATCACATAAGAAGAATGGATATAAGAATCCTAACTAGATGGGACAGATAATTGTCCAAAGAAGACTTTGCACCTAAGAAGATGACCAAATAGGTAAGAAAATCTAAGAAAGACACAATGGAATTTGAGGAGTCCTCCAGTGACTTAGAAGAAAGGGTTGAATTCAGCTCTGATGAAGACACCACTGAACTACCCAGGAAGTCTCCCACTCACACCCCTAGAATTGAAGCTCATATCAAGGGGGAGACAACCCATCTACCAGATAATCTGTAGATATCAAACCAAGGCGTATATATTACTATATCTGAGCTAGATAGTGAGACTGCAAACCTTACTATGATGGAAGTAGTTCAGCACATCAACACAGCTGCATAAACTTCTGAAAAAGAGGCACAAGATGTGCATATTCCAGATTTGTCAGAGAAACCCTGACTCCTGAGAATGATGTAATCCATGGATTAAAGACTGACTTCTAGAGGAAATAAGAAGAGGATCACAAGGAAGATGTTTCTACTAATCAACACACTGCTATAGGGGTTGACGGAGAGGTGCAAGACCTAGCCCAAAGACTAGATATAGATATTCAAGGCACACCAATTGAACTAGAAATATCTTCTAATTCTGAAAGGGAGGAAGAAGCCTCAGTCCTTAAGAAAAGGAAGATATTAGAGCTCAGGAAGAAGAGTGCAGGCTACAAGAAAGGATTACAGGCTGGGAAAACCTCTCTAACACCAGAAGTAGACTTCAGTTCCCTACTGGTGAAACTACAAGAAAAACTTGATGAGCAAAGACTTACACTTGAAAAATATTTGGATGAAAGCCACAAGGAGCTGCAGTTTAGGCTGGTATAGGACATCAAATCTATCAGATTTGAGATAATTCTGCTTAAGAAAGAAATGACAGACTACTTCCATAAGGGAGGCAATGTTGTAGTATATATTGCCCAGCAGCAACAATCTACTAAGACTATGGTTGATGACCTGGATGTCAAGCAAGGTTTTGTTCTTGAAAATCAAAAAAAAGATGAATGACAATTTGATGGATATACATTCTATCACACTGAATAAATTAGCTGAACAGACCATTGCCCTACAAACAAATATGGACAACAAAGACTCTGCAATAGCAGTTTAAATAAAACTAGATTTCCAAGCAATTAACACTGCTATTAAGACTTTTTAGTCTGCTATTTCAGCTCAAATAAAGAAATTTAAAGCCTACTATACTACTGGAAATTATCATGTGGTAGATAAAGTAAGATTTCCGAAGACTGATCTCAGAGATCATATTGCCCGAGAAGTCATAAAGAGGGAGAGAGTGCTTATAAAGGCTAGCTCTGATCATGCCAAATGGGTATCCAATAGTATCAGAGCTACTGTTGGAACACCCTATTACTAATTTGGGTCAGGATCACTATGTATATAGGATAATTGCATTGACCTTGTTGTATAGAGTAAAGGTCAACTAGTTAAGGTCTAAGGCATATGACTTAGGTTTTAAGCTTTCCCCAAGACCTCCTAGTTCATATGAGAAGCCAAGATATAGAGTTCAACTTGTCGTCGAGATCAGATCGACGAAGCGTCGAACCCAGTTAGACTATCTCTGATCTAAGTTCGACGAGGCGTCGAACTCAGTTCGACGATCGCTGAGCTCAGATTGACGCTTTCTATCTAAGACTAGTTCAGATATCTCTTAGCTCAGTTCGACGATAGTTGAGCTCAGATCGACGATTATCTTTTGAGATCAACGATTTCTAGAATTCTGTCATTTTGTTAAGGATTTCAAATGTCTTCAAGTCAGAGCATTTTTTGAAGAAGATTTTTAGCCGTTATATTAAATCTGGAGCAAGTTTCAATGAAACAAAGAAGGAATATTATTTAGGTTTTTCCTCCAGAGATAGTTTACACTTAAGGAAAGCATTTATGTTTTTGTTAACGACTATCTAGTAGATTTGAACACTGGATTTCATATTATGATACAGAGAAGAAGAAATATAGACAGATAGAAGAAGAAATAATAAAAAGATCAATAATACAGAACAAACAACAAGCTTCTATTCTTTTTGATTCCATCTGATTCAAAGTTTCTCAAGTCATCATCATTCATACTCCAGACAACACACATTTCAGTTCTTGTTAAAATCATCTTTTGCTGGAGCATTCTTTCCATTGAAGACCTATCACCCTTGCAAAGCTTCTATTCTTGAACTCTTGCTAATCTCAGGGGGAGCTTTGACAACATAAACATCTACTTGTGATTCTCTCTGATTGTTGACAGAGAAGAAAACCTAACCTTTTTATTTTTCTTTCCTGTAAAAGGGTTCTTTAAACTCTCTTCAAAAGTTTTGTTTTGGTTTCTTAGACCTGAAAAAAACTCAGTGGTGGCAAGACACCTGATCAAGAAATCGTGTTTGGTTTTTGAGCACCTGATCAAAAGCTCATTGGTGCCCAGGACACCTAATCAACTTATCCTGCAGTGGATTCCTACCAAGGGTGGTAGAAGAGTTTATGTACCAAGGTTTATGGGAACCATTATAGTTCCTTGTGTCTTCTGGTTGCTTGTTATTTTGTTTGCTGTGTGCTGTGGATTTGCTTCTTGTATTTGTTTTATTCTGATTACTGTTAAGCACTCTACACTAAGTAAATTAAGTCTTCCATTGCTAAAGTAATTTTTAAATTTGCAAAATTATTTTAAAACACTCTATTCACCCCCACCTCAAGAGTGGAGGGTTGGTCTTACACTCACTTTCAATTTGTATCAGAGGGAGGTTGGATGTTCATACAGGCTAACACCTGAACCAAATGATCTCTCTTAAGATCCATCCTTAATAGAGGGTTATTTTTATTATATTTATTTTAATCTAAATTCATGGCACAGAATAAAGATTATGCAAGAACCAGACCTCCAGTGTGCAATCTCTCCAAGTTTGCACTTTGGAAGGCAAGGATTAGATTATACATGAATTCTATTGATGAAGATATTTTTAATTCTGTTTTGAAAGATTACCCCAAGCCTCCTGCAAACACAAGCACAAATGTTGTTCCACCTCATTCAGGAATAGATGCTGACATAAAGAAATGGAAGGTTGTTGATGCTAAAGAAATGAACATACTAGCTCAGACAATGTCTGATGACATCTTCTAGAAGGTAGCTGAATGCAACTCAGCTAAAGAGATTTGGGATAAGCTATCTGAGCTTGTGTCAGGATCAGCTGATGAGAGAAAAGATAGGAGATCTCATCTCATCACTCAGTATGAGAATTTTAAGAAAGTAGAAAATGAATCAGTAGCTGACATGTCCAACAGGCTAAGTCTGATTGCCAGTGAACTCAAGACATTTAATATGGAGATCTCTCTCACAGAGATAAATTACAAAATCCTAATGTGCTTCCCCAGTACTTGGGATTCAAGGATCTGGCCCATCAAGGATGCTAGATGTCTAAATGAAATAACTATAGAATCTCTATTGGGCAAGCTCAAATCTTATGAGCAGCTCATCAAGAATAGAGAAGAAGAGCAGAAGACAACTTCTCCAGCACTCAGGAAGGAGAAGTCAATTGCTTTCAAGGCAACAGAAGAATAACCTGAAGACAAAGTCACAGGCAATGAAGAACTGATGAGCCTCCTAGCCAAGAGGTTCTACAGAATGGCAAGGAAGGACTTCAGAAAAAGGTCATCCAGAGGCCAAGAAAAGCCAAGGTATGATAAATTAAATAATAAAGAGATTATTTGTTATGGTTGTAGGAAACCAGTCTACATACTGCCTGATTGTCCAGAAAGTCAAAACAAGGACAAGAAGGACAAGAGAGAAAAAAGAAAAGATAAAGACTCTATAGGAAATCAATATGACAGATCCTCTTCTAGAAAGAACAAGCACACAAGGAAGGGATTGTTTGCTGAAACATGGAGTGAAATAGAAGAAGAATCTGATGAATCATCAAGATCAAGTGATGATGAGGATGATGCACAAGAAAAAGATTTCTGCATGATGGCAATCAATGCATCTAAGAACAACCTTGATTTTGAGTATGAATCTGAATCTGAATCTGAACCAGAGCTAGAAGAAGACCAGGTAATTGATTCATTTGATTTTAATTCTGAGGACTTCAAGTCTGAATTTAAAGCACTGTATTTAGATTTACTTAAGTCTGAGAAAGAAATTATCTCTCTCAGAAATCAGTTATCTGAATACAGTACCTTCAGTTCAGATAACCTCAAACTCTCAGATGAGTTAGAATGTTGTAGGGAGCAGATAGCTTCACTGAAAAGTGAACTATCTGAGGCCAAGAAGTTTGAAGAATCCATCAATGGAAGAAGTATCAAGCTGATGGACATCACAAGCACAGTGAACTCAAGATTCAATAGTACACATGGCTTGGGTGCTTCATCCAGCCAACCTATTATGTTAACAACTCCCATTAAATTTATCTTTGATAAAGTAAAAGGAGTGGTGGAGGTAGCTAGAAAAAATTATGATCTACCGAAAAAGAACAAAGTTCAACAAAAATCATCGAACGGAGCTCGACGATCTCCGAACAGAGCTCAACGATTTCATGCTGAATCGTCAAACTCAGGTCGACGATCTCTTATCTCTGAGCACAGACAAGATTGATCGTTGAACGTAGCTCGACGATCTGACCCAAGATCGTCGAACTCTGCTCCACGATCGTCGAACGGAGCTCAGAGATATGACAAGTTCTGAAGGGGTACAACAAAAATTAATTCTAGATATCCTAGATCTCAAGGGTTCAACCCTTTTACTGAATGGATAATTCCTCTTAGGAGATATCATCCTGAAGGTTATAAGAGTCAACCAGGGATGTCTTATATTTCTTATTTCAAAGGTTATCAAGCTAGACCCAAGGTAAACTTGGTCAAAAACAAATGAATTGTTATTTGTGCAGGTGAAGACCTATCCAACCATAGACTAGCATTGGTATCTGGATAGTGGGTGCTCCAAGCACATGACTTGAAGAAAGGGTAACCTAGTATCCTTCAAGGCAAAGCATGGACCCAAAGTGATGTTTGGAGATTTAAATTATGGACAGACCAAAGGATATGGTGTAGTTAAAATTCAGTGACACTAAAAAAGGTAGCATATGTGGAAGGACTGAAGCACAACCTTATTAGTATCAGTCAGTTATGTGATGAAGGTTACAAAGTCACATTTAACAAATCTTCATGCTTCATCAAATTAGAAGACAGCACAACTGTGTTGATATATAACAGAAGAGGTAACATCTATCTAGTAAATTTTCATTCAACCAAGGTAGATATCTATTTATTTAATTCTCTTAGCAAACCTAATGAATTATGGCATAAGAGATTAGGACATGTTAACCTTAGAACTATTGCTAGGATATCCAAGGATAACATTGTTAGAGGATTACCTTCTGGCCCCTTCAAGAAGGAAGGACTCTGCAGGGCTTGTCAATTAGGCAAGCAAACTAAAAATAGCTTTAAGTCACTTAATAAGAGTGATTCACCTAGGATTTTGTACTTGTTACATATGGATCTGTTTGGACCCATTACTGTACAAAGCTTAAGAGGGAAATCTTATACTTTAGTAGTTGTAGATGACTTCTCTAAATTCACATGGGTGTTCTTTCTGAGGAAGAAGTCTGATAACTTCAAATGTTTGACAGAGTTTCTCAAATGTATAGAGATTGAGTTCAATACTCACATAGCCCAGATAAGAAGTTATCATGGGACAGAGTTTGATTCTCTTCTTATGCAAGAGTTCTGTCAGAAGGAAGGGATCAAGAACACTTTATCAGCTCCTAGAACCCTTCAACAGAATGGTGTAGCTGAAAGGAAGAATAGAACCCTTATTGAATTTGCCACAACATTATTGACAGATGCTCACCTTCCTCGATCCTTATGGGCAGAGGCTGTAAACACTTCAAATTATGTTATGAATAGTATTTTGATACATAAGCTAAAGGGTAAGACTACCTTTGAATTACTCAAAGGGAAGATACCTAAAGTTGATTATCTTAGAAATTTTGGTTGTATTTGCTACATTCATAACAATTACAAGAAATACTTTGTAAAATTTGAAGCCAAAGCTGATGAAGGAGTGTTTCTAGGATACTCCATGATCAGTAAGGCCTATAGGATTTATAATAAATCATCTCATAAAGTTGAATAAACAGTGCATGTCTCTTTTGATGAAACTAATATGTCTTACAAGGAGAAGAGCACTTCTACCATAGACCCTTTGCAGGTACATTCTCTATCAGAGAATTTGGACAGGCTGAATATCATTGAAAAAGATCCATCACCTTCATCCACTCAACAAGAAGCTGAAAGTTGTGAAAATGAAGATGACAGTCAGATTTACCAAGTCATGGTGATAATCAAAATGAAGAGCCAGTTGTTGTTTCACAAGAGAAAATAACAACACAGGTTGGGGAACAATTTACACCCAATGTTGATTTAGTAACAACAAAAGATCATCCAATTTTTCAAGTGATTGGAGACATCTCAACAGGTGTGCAAACTAGAAATTAGAACAATCAACATCTTATGCACACTTGCTTTCTTTCTCAAATTGAGCCTCAATCCATACAAGATGCAGAACAAGATCAAAACTGGATCATTGCAATGCAAGAGAAATTAAATCAATTTGAAAGAAACAAAGTTTGGGAGATAGTGCCAAAGCCAAATAATCATCCCATTGTTGGAACAAAATGGGTATTTCGAAACAAGTTAGATGATCAAGGAGTTATTGTAAGAAACAAGGCAAGGCTGGTTGCTCAATGATATTCTCAAGAAGAAAGCATAGACTATGACCAAACCTTTGCACCAATTACAAGGTTAGAGGCCATAAGAATCTTCCTAGCATATGCAGCTCACAAGAAGTTAAAAATATATCAAATGGATATCAAAAGTGCATTCCTCAATGGTGATATCAAGGAAGAAGTTTATGTAAAACAATCTCCAGGTTTTATCTCTCTAACACACCCTGATTTTGTTTATAAATTGCATAAAGCATTATATGGTCTCAAACAAACTCCTAGAGCATGGTATGAGACCCTAGCTTGCTTTCTCTTGGAAAATGATTTTAAAAGGGGTAGAGTAGACCAAACTCTTTTTATTAGAACCCATAAGTCCAATATCCTACTAGTACAAATCTATGTAGATGATATTATTTTTGGTTCTACTGATTCAAATTTGTGCAAAAGGTTCTTAACCTAATGCATTCCAAGTTTGAAATGAGTAGCATGGGTGAGATATCCTTCTTTCTAGGATTGCAAGTCAAATAACATGCTGATGGCATCTTTATTACTCAAACCAAGTATGCAAAAGAATTGGTTAAGAAATTTGGTATGTCTGATGCATCCTCTATGAAAACACCCATGCCTACTAATGCTGTATTAAATGCTGATGAACATGGGAAACCAGTTGATCAGACCACATATAGAGCAATGATTGGCTCGTTATTGTATCTTACAGCTAGTAGACCTGATATAATGTTTGCTACATGCCTATGTGCTAGATTCCAAGTCAGCCCTAGAGAGTCACACCTCACATTAGTTAAGAGGATTTTCTTAGGTATGTGAAAAGTTGTCCAAATCTAGGTCTCTTGTATCCAATTGATTCAGGATTTGATTTAGCTGGATTTTTTGATGCTGATTATGTTGAATGTAGAGTAGACATGAAAAGCACCAGTGGAACTTGTCAGTTTCTTGGTGATAGACTTGTCTCCTTGTTTTGTAAGAAACAAACATCTGTGTCCACATCAACTGCTGAAGATGAATATATGACAGCATGTAGTTGTTGCTCACAGATATTGTGGATTCAAAATAAGCTCCTGGACTTTGTCTACAACTTAGAGAAGTCCAAAATATTTTGTGATAATACTAGTGCTATTTCCATAGCTCAAAATCCAGTCCTCCATAGTTGGACCAAACACATAGAGATTTGGCATCACTTCTTAAGGGATAATGTAGAGAAAAGTTAAATTAAACTAGAATACATCCCAACTGATTTACAAAGGGGATATATTTTCACCAAACCCTTGGATGAAAATAAACACACTTTCTTCCTTAATCAATTAGGAATGTTAGATGGAGGCAGTCTTAATTAAGTTCAAAGATCTTTAAAACCAAAAAATTTACAATGACTAGGTTAAAAATTTGAGTTTCCTAGTATTTGTAGGTTTTCTCTGAACTTTGAACTGCGCTCGACGTTTTTCATGAAGATCGTCGAACGGAGCTCGATATTTCCAGATAGTGCTAGACTATCCTTCTCGGTCAGCGATCTCAAATATCATCGAACTCAGATCGACGATGTTGAGACCCTTCAGTTTCGCCTAGAGCTGTAGATCGTCGAACTGAGTTCAACGATCTTTCCTTTTCTGCATCGAACCCTGATATAAAATCATTTTTCAGGCCTCATTCTCTTTTGCGCTTTCATACCTTCTGCAAGAATTTTCTTTCCCTCCAAAATCTTCTACACTTGATCTTATTTATTTTTGCAGGAAATATGTCGGTCTTAGTCGTCATTCTGGCCGCAATGAAGTTCGACACCGGCTTTGATATTGACATGGAATCTTTCGAGGGGACTGATCAGATATTTAAAGACATTCTAGAACTCTTCAAGGAACAATAACTTGTAAATATTATGACTACCAGAATCAAGTTAGCAGCAGATGAGATAAAAGAATGGGTCTATACTGCCCATAATCTGGATCAAAATACAGTTGTTGGAACCATCTCAGGGACACAGGTATCCCTAACCCCAGGTATTCTTACAGAGGTTTTTGGATTAAATACTGGTAATGATAGCATAGAACTATCAGGAGTAGACTTTTCTGCAATGTTAGATAGAATGGGTCATAATTCTGAGAACCCTAATAAACTACTGAAGAAGAATCTATCCATGAAATATAGATTTTTAGCAGATATTGTAGGAAAGGTCATTTTGCCCAAGCATTCAGCCCATGATACAATTTCCTGGTATCAATTTTGTTTAATGGCTGCAATAGTGGATAAGAAGCACCTGGATTGGGGAGCAATTTTCTTTGATTTGCTTAAGAAAAAGATAAATAAGAATTTTATAAACTTTTGAAGGTTTTTGGGCCTATTCCTGCAGAATAGGTGCCCACAGTTGTTGGTGTCCAATGTGATGCATATCAATGCTTCAAAGAGGCTTTCTTCTGCCCTATTTGGCAAGTGGGAGAGACATATTATCAAACCTAGCAGGGCTCCTGCAGCTAAAGCTTCTTTAGGCACAAGGACTGAAATAGTCACTCCTCCTCAGTCCACTGCCCCAATAGAAGTTTTCCCATCCCATTCCATATCCTCTCCTCCTTCTCCACATCCCGTTACATCATCCATACCTTCACCTCAAATAGCTTATCCACCTCCTCCAACAACCCATCAAGAAGATTTCTATCCACTACATTACTCCCCATCCATAGATTTAGAATCATCCCCCCATCTTCCATCATTCCACCTTCTAGATGATTCCTACATGGATACTTCTCCATCTTTACCTCAAGCAATTTCATCCACCTCAACATCCTTACAACAAATCCAACATGATATCATATCTCAACCATCCTTTCCCCCTTCCATCTCCTCATTCCTACCATTAGTGACTATCCCAGTTCCATCCATTACATACATTCCAATATCTCAACCATCCATACCACTTCAATCTGCATCAACTCCATCTCTCTCTGCAGCTCCTCCCTCTTCCTCTACTCAGGTTAATCTTGAGCAAGTAGATCTCCTTCCTCTAGCAGATAAGCTATATGAGTTATTGGAACCCAAGCTAACTCTCTTGTTGGCTCCCTTAGTTAAGACATTGAATGGTTTATCTGTTAGGATTTCTTCTTCCTTCTCCCTTCAGGCCATCCCTTCTTCTGGGGGCCTAGATTCAGTTCTCACTGAATCTAGGCAGGGGGAGATACCATATGAAGAAGTGCTTCCCTCAGAGATTTTAGAAATGCAAGTATAAGAAGTTCCAACTTCAGAGAAAGTTCCAGTTCCAGCTCAAGTTCTAGCTCCAACCATCAGTCCTGCAGTAGACCTCCCTTCACTATTGTCATTATTTTATTCATTTTATAGAAGTTATCTTCCAGCACATCTCCCTGCTGAAGATTTAACCAAGGCTATAGTTCCCTTCTCCTGTTGTGATCCTAATCTGCTATAGATGTATATCAATTCTGTTAAGACTATGGAAAGTGTTCCTTTGGTTCATGCTGCTGCTGCTGTTGCTGCTGTTGTTTTCTCAGAGGCTGTGATAGAGCTAGTTTGTTTTGTTTCTGAGCCTACTGCTTTAGTTGATGCTCCTGCTATTTCAGCTGCTGCTCTTGTATTTCTACTACTGCACCTCCTGCTTCAGCTTCTGTTCCTGTCTCCATTTCTAAATAAGTATTAAGGCAAATAAATGCTTTATTTGATAAGACTCAGAGCTCTGATGATGATGAATTCAGAACAGACTCTGATGACTCTTCTGAAACTATTGCAAAGAAGAGGAAAGCTAGAAGTAAAGCTATGAAAAGAGTCCCAATTGAAAAGACTACTTCTGATCATGATATTCCATATTATATTCTGCAAAACTTCCCTATAACTGAGCACTGGATACAATATTCTAAAAATTAGTTGAAGGCCATGAGGAAAAAAAGGAAATATGATAAAAAGAACCTCTCATTATAATCCTCCTCCTTCTCCTTCTCTAGGTGCAGGATCTAGTGGAGACTCAGCTCCTCATTCCTCCAATATCTCTTCTCAAAGATCCTCTCAATCCAAGTTTCAAGGAAGATCTCAGTCGAGAGGATATTAGTAAAGAGGTAATTAGTTAAGGGGCAGTCAGTATAGAGGCACTAAAAGAGGTTATCAGGTTTATTCCAGAGGACAATCCAGGCATCAACCTTATCAAAGTAAGGGACAAAGCCCAAGTGATTCCACTTCTGGTCCTTTTCCCTATAAGCTCAAAGAAGGTTTTCATTAAAAAGCTCCTCCCACTGACACCATCAATAAGTATGATCCATTAGTTCCATTTGAAGATCCAGAGAATAACCCAGTCTCTTGGACAGTAAGACTAAAAGAGATGGATGCATTAGATCAAATCAAGAAAGCCAGAGAAAAAGGCCAAGATACTTCCAACATTTCTACTCTGTCAGATCAAAGAAGACAAGAACTTGAAAGGTACTGCTCCAAGAAATTTTTCAATACTGAGAAGTATATGCAGCTACATCCTGAAGTTATAGTCCCTAGAGGTAGCAGCCAGAAGTCTCTTGGTGCTTTTGATGATATGAGATCAAAGAAAGACTCTGAAAATCCTAACAAGGAAATTCTGTTTAAGATAGGTATTGACAAGGAAAGTTAATGTAAGCTGAACAATCTCATCTCTGCTGAACTGTTTGCTGTGATATATTTATACATTTGTGGTTCTGTAATGTTTTATGTATTTCTGTTTTTGTTGATTTTATTTCCTATAATTCATGTAAATAGTAATCCTAACCCAAATAGGGGGAGATTGTTAGAACACCCTATTACTAATTTGGGTCAGGATCACTATGTCTATAGGATTATTGCATTGACCTTATTGTATAGAGTAAAGGTCAACTAGTTAAGGTCTAAGGCTTAGGACTTAGGTTTGAAGATTTCCCCAAGACCTCCTAGTTCAGACTAGAAGCCCAAATATAGAGTTCAACTTGTCGTCGAGCTTAGATCGATGAAGCGTCGAACCCAGTTCGACTATCTCTGAGCTCAGGTAGATGAGGCGTCGAACTAAGTTCGACGATTGCGTAGCTCAGATCGATGCTTTCTGTCTAAGACAAGTTCTAATATCTCTGAGCTCAGTTCGACGATAGTTGAGCTCAGATCGACGATTATCTTTTGAGATCAACGATTTCTGGAATTCTGTTAGTTTGTTAAGGATCTCAAATGACTTCAAGTCAGAGCAGTTATTGAAGAAGATTTTTAGCCGTTATATTAAATCTGGAGCAAGTTTCAAGGAAACAAAGAAGGAATGTTAGTTAGGTTTTTCCTCTAGAGACAGTTGACATTTAAGGAATGCATTTATGTTTTTGCTAACGGCTATCTAGTAGATTTGAAGACTAGATTTCATATTATGATTCAGAGAAGAAGAAATATAGACAGATAGAAGAAGAAATAATAATAAAAAAAACCAATAACATAGAACAGACAACAAGCTTCTATTCTTTCTGATTCCTTCACATTCAAAGTTTTTCAAGTCATCATCATTCATACTCCAGACAACACACATTTCAGTTCTTGCTGAAATCATCTTTTGCTGGAGCATTCTTTTCATTGAAGACCTATCACCCTTGCAAAGCTTCTATTCCTAAACTCTTGCTAATCTCAGGGGGAGCTTTGAGAACATCAGCATCCACTTGTGATTCTCTATGACAGTTGACAGAGAAGACAACCTAACCTTTTTCTTTCCTGTAAAAGGGTTTTTTAAACTCCCTTCAAATGTTTTTTTTTGTTTCTGAGAACTGATAAAAAATTAGTGGTGGAAAGACACCTGATCAAAAAATCTGGTTTGGTTTTTGAGCACCTGATCAAAATCTCATTGGTTCCCAGGACACATGATCAACTCATCCTGCAGTGGATTCATACGAAGGGTGGTAGAAGAGTGGATGTACCCAGGTTTTGGGGAACCACTATAGTTCCTTGTGTCTTCTGGTTACTTGTTATTTTGTTTGCTGTGTGCTGTTGATTTGCTTCTTGTATTTGTTTTATTCTGATTACTGTTAAGCACTCTACACAAAGTAAATTAAGTCTTCCACTGCTAAAGTAATTTTTAAATTTGCAAAATTATTTTAAAACACTCTATTCACCCCCCCCCCCCCCGTCTGGAGTGAAGGCTTAATCTTACACTCACTTTCAGTTACCTTGGGATCTCCACCTCTATGTGATGATGATAATATTGATGAATCTGGATGCCAACCTTAAATCTTGGAGGGGATGCAACCTGAAGAGGCTCAAGTCATATATCCCCCTTTTGAGTATAAAGAAATTCATCAGGCAGTCCAGGATATGGACAACCCTCCACTGGATAAAGTACCTTTAATTTCTTAAGAAGTGGAAATGCTTGATCCAGTTCTGCTTAAAGAGCATTAAGCACAAATATCCAAGAAGAGATTTAGAGAACGGGCTGAAGCTAGGCCTAACTTTGAGAAATGGAGTCCAACCACCATAAGCATCATCCTAATTGCATGGAATGCAGTGGCTGGAAATCAATATGACAGGGGCAAGTGGTACACCAAACAGGAATGGGATAATTATCTTGTACAACAAGAAAAAATCTACAAATGCAGGAAGGACTTGAAGTCAGGTAGAATTCCTACAAACTCCATAGATCCTTGCAAGTATTTCCCCAAACCATTCAATTACTTTGAGAGGCAAAAGCTTAAAGAAGCTTAACTTAAAGCCAAAGACATCAAGGGAAAGAAGCATGTTGATGATACTGAAGCGAAGTCAAAGCTACTGTCCAACCAGGAAGATGGATTGTAATTAGGGAACCAGATCAATCCTAATTTTAGACTGACTTGGTTCAAAAATAACTTTATAGATCTTTTGTTGTTTTGCTGTAACTCATAAACATTATGATGAAGAAATTATTGATTTCCAACAATTTATATACCTATGTCTCTGAGTTTCATATTTTATTATGATATTTCATGTTGAGTATTTTTGTATGATATGCTTGAACTGTTATTGAAGTAATTTGAAATTGCTAAATTCATCATCCTTATTTTTTTCATTAGATATTGGTGTATATCAATAACTATGGGTTATGACTTCTCCAATTAGGGGGAGATTGTTAGGTACATTGGAGATTGTGTACCTGATTTGGAGAAGCCTCACCTGACTCAATAATATACATCAGGTTGTATTTGATGGTGTATTGAGTTTTTTTGTGCAGGCCGAAGAATGAAGAAAATATTCCAAGTACAAAATCCTCGAGACATTTATAATGTATCGACCTCTTTGAAGGAGCAGCGTCGCGATCAAGAGCAAAGCTGTGTCGACACACAGGACTTGTGTCGACACATGAAATTTGAGTCGTCAACAGTTGAGTTGACACTTAGGAATAGTGCTGACATACTTAGATTTGAAGTGCTGACATGAGTACAAGGGTTTCGTCGACACACAGGATTTGTGTCGACATTCAAAGTTCAAGTCTACATCAGCTGTGTCGACACACATGACTTGTGTCGACATTCAGAGTTCAAGTCTACAATAACAATGTCGACACACAGGACTTGTGTCGACATACAGAAGTTGGGTCAACATCAGTTGTGTCGATAGTTTCTGAAAAGTGTCAACATTATCAAAAGAAGTTTGTCGACACATTCTACAAAGGGAGTGTAGAGTCTGGTTGAAGAGCTGTGCTGACAATTCCTGAAGTATGTTGACAACATTAAAGGAGTTGTGTCGACACATTGTATAAAAGTTGTGTCGACAGTTTCTGAAGTTTGTCGACAACACCATAGGAAGTGTGTCGACACCCGGGTAATTGTGTCGACACATACTTCATCTATATCGACACATACTATCCTTCTGTCTCGACAAATTTAGCTGAGTTAAATAACTATAAGTGCCAGATCTCCAGTCAGAAGACTTGATAACTGCCAGGATTGTCAAGGCCTGTTAGACATATGAGAACTGTCAGATGTTAGTCATCCACTGGATAAGTCGGTTGCCTCTGATGTGATCTAAAAATAAAGCCGAGCAATCAGAGGAAAAGAGATACGCACAGTAAAACAGAAAAATTTGAGGGAAGTCAAAAAAGAAGGAGGATTACTCCAAGAAAAATTCACAAATTCTATACAGTAAGAAGGTTCTGATTCTATATCAGAGGAGAAAACATCTCTCTAAATCTGTCAAGGTTTGTTGAATCAAGTCAGCAAGAAAGAAGAAGCAGTGTCTACATCATCTTCTCAAGAAGATTCAACCTAGGTTCTCTCTTTCAAGAAGCTTTGAATAATTAAGTAAGGTTGAATCTGATTCATTGCAGCAATGATCTGAAGAAAGCAGATTAATCGAGAGCTGATCAAGATTCCTTAACTCCTCTTTTCTCTCTATCTTGGTGAAGGAATAAAAGTAATTTTTTATGCAATTTTTTGTAGGATCTATTTATAGATCTGAGTGTTGTAAGCCTGTAATTATAAAGGCTGAGGTAGGGCTATTTTCCTGAGGTAGGAGATTAAGATCTCTAAGTTGTAGGCTCGGTGATAAGGGCTGAGGTAGGGCTTGATAGCCTGAGTGGTAGGAGTTTGGATTCAATCTGAGGTGAGGTTCTTTGGAAGAACCTGAGGTGTAGGACTTGTTGAAGTCTGAGTTATAAGATCTGTGGATCTGAGAAGGTGGAAGGAAGTTGATCGAATCTAGTGTATTGCTAGATAGGCGAAGGGGGAATATGGATGTACCCATCTCTTGGGGAACCACTATAAACTTGTGTGTCTATCGTGATTGATGTGATGTATGTTGTGATTGCTATAGAATTTAATCATACTATGAATAATCTATTAACTGCCTAAGAATAAAGAATTGAACCTATTCACCCCCCCTCTTGGTGTTTAGACATTCTAGAAACCTATTCTTTCAAATCTCATGAGAATATTTGGTATCTACTAATTGTGAAGAGAACAAAACAAAACTAGCAATCCAACTAGGCAAGTATACCTATCGAATTGTAGCTAGGGAAAACAAGTGTCGTATTAAAATCCGGGAACCGTTGAGTAATCTAACTCACACGAAGACTATTATCTTATCGAATAAACTTTTAAGGTTGTTAACTAAATTAAAAGAAGAGACTACTTGCATAAAGAAAAGAACTTGCAGTTAATCAGAGAGGCCACAACTAGCGATTAAAATGAGGGGTTAAATAATGATAAAGAAAAGCACTCGATCGAGAATCACCTCGGCCTAAGTTGATCAAAAATGCGATAATAAACTCTAACTTAATAAGGTAAAGGACCTTGACCATGGAGGTTCCCAAACCATGAACACACTTCTCTCAAAGACGTGCCCACCTGAGTTTAGGAAGGTCAGACCAAACTCTCGTCAAAATCGCAAGCCTAAAGCTCGCTTTAGGATATGAACTCCGCTATTGGATTTCACTACAATTCGGGAGATTTAACATGTGCCTCTCTCGAGGGGTGCATGCAACTCTCTTTACTATTGAGTGTTCACTCCAAACTACTAGCTTCTCGGCTAGTTAAGGGTGGAAACAAAGTTGGAAAATATATATCAATGATATATCTCCAATCACGATTAATCAAGAGTAAATCAAGGTCTAAACCTTACAAAGGAAAAGTAAAATAGAGCATCATAACTTAATCAACTCGAACATCGGATCATCAAGATCGAGTACAAGGAGGATTAGTTACTCATGGTGAAATGGAGGAAGAAAGATGAGTAGGAGTGCATGGAAACAAAATAGAGACAAGTAAAAGTAAACAGACTTTATATTAATTCAATAGAGAGCTTACAACTTGAAAGATAAAAACTATTACACTTACAGGAAAATGAGAAAGAAAGCTAGCACTAAAAGTAAACTACTACAAAAATTTCAAGAACTATTACAGAAGCAGTAATACTGAAAATAAACTAAGAAAACCTGAAATGAGAAAAGGAGAGAGGAAGAACAATAAAGAAGAACGGAAAATGGTAGCACTTCCCATCTCTTCCCATTCTTCTTAAACACAAGGGGTGGGGCTCAATTTATAGAAGTTTCAAAGAGACATGCCCATGCCTCCTATCATGCACGGAGGTTTACCTTGGTACAAAATATGGCGGGAAATGATATTTGTGACGTGCATTATTGGCGGCAGCATGCTATTTGGAAGAGCGGGACTTGTTCTCTGGCAACAAGATTTTTACAGGGAGGTCTCGAAGAATGGCAAAGAGAAGGAGCAGGAGTATTTCGACGAACGCAAAATGAAGGCGGAGCTTGATTAAATTAGAGGAGTTCGTCGAACGCAGAATGAAGGCTGAGCTCGACGAAATTGGAGGAGTTCATCGAACGCAGAATGAAGACGGAGCTTGACAAAATTGGAGGAGTTCGTCGAGCGCAGAATAAAGACGGAGCTCCACGAAATTGGAGGAGTTCGTTGAATGCAGAATGAAGGCGGAGCTCGACGAAATTGGAATAGTTCGTCGAACGCAGAATGAAGGTAGAGCTCGACGAAATTGGAGGAGTTCATCGAACGCAAAATGAAGGCAAAGCGTGATGAAATTGGAGGAGTTCGTCGAACGCTGATCTCAACAAAAAGGTGAGTTCGACGAAAAGGATGAGTTCGATGAAAAGGTGGAGCTCGACGAAATTAGAGGAGCTCGATGAAAAGGTGGAGCTCGACGAAAAGGGTGAGCTCGACGAAAAGGCTGAGCTCGATGAAATTGGAGGAGTTAGTCGAAAGCAGAATGAAGGCGGAGCTCGAAGAAAATGTTGAGCTCGTTGAAATTGGCTGAAAACCCGCAAACCCACAAAGAAATGAGAAAACATTAGTGGTATTAATATATATACAAAAGTAGGTCAAAATAAAGCTTTAAAAACATGATTTACATAATAAAAACATGTAATTACCCTAGTAGTTTAAATTACAAAACATATTATCAAACTCCCCCAAGCATTAGCTTTACTTATTCTCAAGCAAGAATTATAAAAACTAGCTAACATAAAAGTGACTTATCAGGAAAATTCTAATTATGCTAACACAAATACTGTGCAAAATTCTAAGTAGGGAGAAGGTGAAACGTAAACTTAAAACATTTGTTTAAACATGGTTTCAACTTTTATAAACTTTACTAAAAAAGACAATTCATCCAAAATTTTATCAGAAATCTCTAAATAAGTTAAAGCAAGGAATCAAATAAAATAGAGCATTGAGTTGTTACTAGATTCTAAGTGGCATTTTATACCCAAATCAATTTAAAAACAAAAATCTTAATTAAAATCCAAGACTTAACTAATCTACTTTTCTTCATCATTTAGCTAAAAGAAAACCTAGGAGCATGAATCAACAGGACTTATTAGGACCGAAATATTTGGTTTAGGCATATAATTAAAAATGGAATTCAAAGATAAACACGAAGGCTTAAAATTACACTAAACCAAAATAAAGAGTTCAAAATTTTCAAAATTAACATATATATTTTATTTCAAAACAAAGGCCATAAATAATTTGTCTTTTCGTTTTGAAATTTGCCACAAAATTAAAAATTTCTTTTTAGCATGTTTTTTCTAAAATTTCTCCAAAAATACCCAAAATAACCCTATCACAACATGAAATTTTATGAAACTCAAAAAGATAGTGTGATATGATAGGTTTGAAAGTTTGGCTTTGGTGAAAAATGGAATGATAAGTGGAGTTATCAAATGGAATAGGTAAAATGCTCAAAAGCGGCTAACTAGGGGGATAATTTTGGGGTTGGCGAGAAGGCTCAAAAAAAACAAAGATGTCCTACATCATTTTCATGCTCCTTAAATTTTCCTAAAGCATTAGTTTTGAAAAATTTCAAAAAGTAGGTCCTAGATATTAAATAAAGACTAATGAACTTATTTTAAAAATAAGAATAATACGAGTCTAGAATCATTCACATCTACTACACTACTCAAAGTTGACATTACAAAAATTATCCAAAAATAAAAAGTAAAATAGTGGATGAAAGATTTTTAGGAAGTAAAGAAAATAATGAGCGAGAAACCATAATAGAAATGCGAGTTCTGAAAAACGTTTCACGTTAACAAGCTATCGTGAATTAGGAACACAACATGACCAACATTTTACTTGTGAAACATAATTTAAAAGATGGATTAGAAAGATTATAATAAGCTAAATTGTTATAGGAAATTTTGAGAAAAACAAAACAGAAAGCAAGGGATACTATTGAAATACCAAAATTATTTAACCTATTAAAGTAAAAATAAATAACATTAAATTTTTTTTTATTTTTAAATATTTTTTTTTATTTTGATTTTTTTAAAGGAAACAAAATAAAGATAAGAGAAAGATGAAATCCTCCCCCAAGCTTAAAATGGGCATTTCCCTCAATGGAGAAAAGAGGGGAAAGAGAGGGAAAAATTAAAAAAGAAATAAAAGTACATAGTTGAAAACAGGTACTTCCCCGGATTTATGCGTCGCGAAAGTTGAGCGATGCCGCTCCCCTATGCTTGCGCTTTGGATATTCATGAAATGTCATTATTAGACATCATGTTGGATTCAGCAGCGTGTGAGCAGGCGATCGTAGAAGCTTAAACTTGTTAGAGCCGTCCGGGGCTAAAAGTGAAAAATAAAGAAAACAAAAAATAACTTGGATGGCCTCCCAAGAGCGCCCTTTGTCTAAAACATTGTTTGAGCTCGACGCAACAAAGTAATAATGTCCAAAATAATTTTTAAAGTTTTTTAACAAAAATAAAAAGACTTAAGTTAGTTATAGTTCGGATCATGCAGAATAAAATTAATACAGTTTGGACTGACATCACCATAGAATTAAATTTAAAGAGGTTGACCATTCACATTGAACTCACCCTTATCAGGGTATGAAATTAAAATCGTTCCTTCCAAAAAAACTTCTTTAACAGTAAATGGCTCAGACCATTGTGACTTTAACTTGCCCAGAAATAAACGTAATCGTGAATTATATAAAAGAACTTGGTCGCATGGCTTGATGGTTTTTGGGTGCCTTAAGTGTTTGTCGTGAAAACATTTTGTCCGCTCTTTATAAAATCTGTTATTTTCGTATACGAAAGAGCGCCACTCGTCGAGTTCGTTTAGTTGAAATTTTCTAAGGTCACAGACAGAGTGGGGGTAAAAATTTAAAAATATTAAGGCCCAAAAAGCACGGTGTTCTAATTCTAAGGGTAAATGGCACGATTTCCCATAGACCAACCGATACGGGGTACATCCGATGGCAGTTTTGTACGCTGTTCGGTAGATATATAGAGCATCGTCTAATTTTGGTTACCAATCTTTTGTAGAGGTGGAAACAGCCTTTTCTAAAAATTTTTTAAGCTCTCAGTTCACTACTTCCACTTGTCCGTTACTTTGTGGGTGATAGGCAGTTGAAAGCTTATGTATAACGCCATATTTAATAAGAATTTTTGAAAACTGTGCATTACAAAAATGTGAACCCCTATTGTTAACGATGGCTCGCGGCGTACCAAATCAAGAAAATAATTTTTTCAAAAATATAATTACGACTCATGCGACGATAGTAGGAAGAGCTTGGGCTTTAGCACATCGTGAAACATAATCTATAACAACAAAAATAAACTTGTTTTCGAAGCTAGAAGGAAGAGGGCCAACAAAATAAATTCCCCAGAGGTCGAAAACTTCACACTCAAGGAAAAAATTTTGTGGCATTTCATTTTTATTGGAAATATTTCCCGACTGTTGGCAACTATCACACCAACTCACAAAAGCTTACGCGTCTTTAAACATGCTAGGCTAGTAAAAACCTGCGTAAAGCACTTTGTGAGCAGTGTGAGCAGCTTGATAGTGACCACCAGTAGGTCCTTCATGCAAATGTTTTAAAATATCTAATACTTCTTGAAAGAAACACATCTCCTTATCACCTGGTCGGCACAAACTCGGAAAAGATGATGGTCCTCCCAAAAATAGTCCTTCAACTTAGAAAAGAATTTCTTCTTTTGCTAAGAGGAGTTTCTTTTGCGATGTTTATATAATATTAGTACGAGCTTATCATTTTTCCTTTTAGTCAGGTAGGCCGAAACAATTACTGGTAGCTTGGAGTCCTTTTCTAAGAAGGCTTACCAAATGTGTTCGGGTAGTACCTTTAATTCTAGGGTAGGGAGTTCTTCATACGACATTTTGGAAATTCTTTCTTTTTCAAAAACAATGTCTTCATAGACTTTTCTT
Source organism: Platanthera zijinensis (assembly GCA_039513925.1). Lineage (NCBI taxonomy): Eukaryota > Viridiplantae > Streptophyta > Magnoliopsida > Asparagales > Orchidaceae > Platanthera > Platanthera zijinensis. Next base: position 178,052,416 of record CM077084.1, read on the forward strand.
TATACGAAAAATTGAAAGGGGTGGAGCTAGTGGCCATGATGGCTTCTTGCAGAGATTCAATTGGAAGAGTAGAGTGAAAGTGAGGGTAAGATCAATCCTTCACTCTAGAGGGGGGTGAATAGAGTGATTTAAAATAATTTTGGTAAATTAAAAATTATTTTAGCAGTGGAAGACTTGATTTAGTAAGTGTAGAGTGCTAAGAAGAAACTGAAATAAAACAACTACAAAAGGATTAATTCACAGCACACAGCACAAGAAAGAGCAAGCAATCTAGAAGACACAAGGAGGTATAGTGGTTCCCCAAAACATGGGTACATCCACTCTTCAACCACCCTTGGAAGGAATCCACTGCAGGATCAGTTGATCAGGTTTCTTGGGCACCAATGAGCTTTTGATCAGGTACTAAAAAACCAAACCATATTTTTTGATCAGGTGTCTTGCCACCACTGAGTTTTGATCAAGTCTCAAGAACCAAAGCAAAAATTTTGAAGGGAGTTTAAAAACCCTTTTACAGGAAAGGAAAAGAAAAAGTGGTGAAGTTGTCTTCTCTATCAACTATCAAAGAGAAGCACTAGTGGATGAGATGTTGTTAAATCTCCCCCTGAAATGTAGCAGAAGTTCAGGAACTAGAAGTTTTGCAAGGGTGATAGGTCTTCAATGAAATGATTACTCCAGCACTAGATGATTTAAGCAAAAACTGAAATGTTTGTTGTCTGGAGTGTGAATGATGAAGACTTGAGAAAGCTCTTGATCAGCAGGAATCAGAAAAAAAAACTTGTTCTGTTTTTTGTGTTATTGAACTCTTTCTCTTTCTCTGTATCTCTATATATGTTCTGAGTATACTGTTATATCTCTTTGTTCTCTCTGAATGATGATAATAAGAACTCCAGTCGTCAAATCTTGATAATAGCTATTAGCAAAGTCATAAATGCTTTCCTTAAATGTCAACTGTCTCTAGAGGAAATAACCTAAGTACATTCCATCTTTATTTCCTTTAAACTTGCTCTAGATTTATTATAACGACTAGAAATCTTCTACAATAAAAGCTCTGATTTGAAATCCTTAACAAGCTGACAAAATCCCAGAAATCATCGATCTCAAAATGAAATCATCGATATGAGCTCAACTATTATCGAACTAAGCTCAGAGATATTGGAATTTGGCTTGGACAGAAATCGTAGATCTGAGCTCAGAGATCGTCGAATGGGGTTCGACGCCTCGTCAACTTGAGCTCAAAGATCGTCGAACTGAGCTCGACGCTTTGACAGCCTGAACTCATCGATAGTCGAACTGTGTTCGACACTTTGTCGATCTGAGCTCGACGATAACTTCAATTCTTCTTCTTGGCTTCTGCATTTGAACTAGGAGGTCTTGGGGAAATCTTCAATCCTAAGTCCTAAGCCTTAGACCTAACTAGTTGACCTTTTCTCTATACAACAAGGTCAAAGCAACAATACTATTGACATAGTGATCCTGACCCAAATTAGTAATAGGGTGTTCCAACAATCTCCCCATATTTGGGTTAGAATTACTATTTACATGAGTTATAGAAAACAATAATCAACAGAAATACAGAAACAACATTGCAGAACCACAAATATGATTATATCACAACAAAAAAATTAGTTCAGCAGAGATATATTATAGTTCTCAGCTAACATCCAGATTAATGCTTGTCATCAGTTCTTTTCCTGAAAATTATTTCTCTGTTTGGATTTTCTGAGTCTTTCTTTGATCTGAAATCATCAGCAGCACCAAGAGTTCTTTGGCTTTTGCTCATAGGAACTACAGCTTCAGGATGTAGCTGCATGTATTCCTCAGTATTGAAGAATCTCTTGGAGCTGTATCTTTCAAGTTCCTATTTTCTTTGTTATGATAGAGTAGATATATTGGATGTGTCTTGACCCTTCTCTCTTGCTTTCTTAATCTGATCTAGAGTAGCCATTTCTTTAAGTCTAGCTGTCCATGAAGCTGGATTGTTCTATGGATCTTTAAAAGGTACTGGTGGCTCATACCTGTTTATGGTATCAGTTGGAGGAGCTTTTGAATGAAAACTTTCTTTGAGCTTGTAAGGAAAGGGACCAGTAGTTGAGTCAATTGGGACTTGTCCTTTCTTTTGATAAGGTTGCTTTCTGGGCTGTCCTCTTGAATAAACTTTGTAGTCTGTTTGATTTCATCAATACTATCTTCCTCTAGGCTGATTTCCTCTTTGCTGATAACCTCTGTATTGAGATCTTCCTTGATAGGTTTGTTGGGGTTGAGAAATGTTGGAAGCTTTAGGAGCTGAGACTCCACCAGATCCTGTGCTTGGAGAAGGAGGAGAAGGAGGATGAGAAGTTCCTTTGTCATACACTCTTCTCTTTTTCATTGCTTTCAACTAGTTCTTAGAATATTGCATCCAATGCTCAGTAATAGGACAATTTTGCAGAATGTAATATGGTATATCGTGATCAGTTGTAGCTTTGGTCAATTGAACCCTTTTCATAGCCTTGTTTCTGGCTTTCCTCTTCTTTAAAATATTTGCAGAGGAATCATCTGAGTCAGTCCTTAATTCATCATCCTCTTCAGAACTCTGAGGCTCATCAAACAACGCATCTATTTCCTTGTAAGCTGCTTTGGTGGTGGAAATAAGAGCAGAAGCAGAAAGAGCAGTTGAAGAAATAACAACAGCAGCACTTAAAACAGCAATTGAAATAGCAGAAATAGCAGTAACAATAGGAACACCAACTGAAGTAGTAGCTTCAGTAACTGAACAAACTGGCTCTTCAACAGCCTCTGAAAAATCAACATCAGTAGCAGCAGCAGACTCAAGGACCACATAATCACTCTCCCCAGATTTACAGAATTTATATACATCTCTATCAAGTTTGGATCACAGAAGGAGAGGGGAACAATAGCCCTGGTTAAATCTTCAGCAGGGAGAGGTGTTGGAGGACAACAACTATAAATTGAATCAAATAAAGATAATAAGGAATGTATATCTACTGTGGGACTGATGGTTGGAGCTGGAGCTGAAGCTGGAACTGAAACTTGTTCTGAAGCTGGACTCTCTGAAATATGCATATCTAAAGAAAAATCCTATGAAGGCAGCACTTCTTCATAAGGCATCTCCCCCTGCCTAGTTTCAGTGAGAACTGAATCTAGGCCCCCAGAAGAAGGGGTGGCCTGAAAGGAGAAGGAAGAAGAGAGTCTAACAGATAAATCAGTCAGATTCTTGACTAAGGGAAACAAGGATGAATCCAATTAGAGTGTTAGCTTGGGGGCCAACAACTCATACAGTCTATCTACCAGAGGAAGAAGATCTACTAGCTCAAGGTTAACTTGAGTAGAGGTAGAGGGGTGTGCTGTAAATATGGATGGAATTAATGTTGGTTGAAGAGGTATGGAGGGTTGAGAGATGGGAATGGATGCAATAGATGAAGCTGGGATTGTGACTGTTGGTAGGAATGAGGAGATGGTAGGTGAAAAAGATTGTTGAGAGATGATGTCATGAAGCATTTGTTTGAATGATGTTGAGGTGGATGGGATGTCTAGAGGTGAAGAGTGGGAATCATCCATGAATGAATCATCTAGGAGATTGAAGGATGGAAGATGGGAGGATGATTCTAAGTCAATGGAGGAGAAGAGAGGTAGAGATTGGAAATCTTCTTGGAAAGTGGCTGGAGGAGGTGAAGAAACTACAGGATGAGAAGAAGGAGGAGAAGATGTAACTGGTTGTGAAGATAGAGGAGAGGAAATTAAGGGGGATGACAACACTTCTGCTGGGGCAGTGGATTGTGGAAGATTGACTGAAACAGTCCTTGTGCCTGAAGAAGTTTGTGCTGCAGGACACCTGCTTGGTTTGACAATCTGCCTCTCCCATTTGCCAAAGAGAACAGAGGAAAGTCTCTTGGAAGCATTGATATGCATTCCATTTGACATTAACAGCTAAGGGCACCTATTCTGCAGGATAGGCCCAGAATTCTCCCAAAATTCACAAAATTCTTATTGATTTTCTTCTTGATCAAATCAAAGAAGATAGCTCCCCAATCTAAGTGCTTCTTATCTACTATGGTAGCCATTAAACAGAATTGATTTCTTGATATTGTGTTATGAGCTGAATGTTTGGCTAACAACACTTTTCCTACAATATCTGCTAAGAATCTATACTCCATAGACATATTTTTCTTTAACAGCTTATTAGGGTTTTCAGAATCGTGACCAATTCGATCCAACATTTCTGTAAATTCTACCCCTGAAAGGTCTATGCTATCATGTCCAATGCTTAACCCAAAAATTTCTATAAAACTGGTCGGGGTTAGGGATACCTGAGTTCCTGAGATTGTGCCAATGACTGTATGTTGATCCAGATTGTGGGCAGTATACACCCACTCTTTAATTTAATCTGCTGCTAGTTTGATTCTGGTTATCATGATGTTCATAAGTTGTTACTCCTTAAACAGTTACAGAATATCCTTAAACATTTGATCAGTTCCTTCAAACGAATCCCTATCAATGTCAAACCTAGTATCGAACTTCATTGCTGCTAAAACGGCGATTGAAAATGACATGTTTCTTGCAAAAACAAACACGATCAAGTGTAGAGGAGTTTGGAGGGAAAGAAAGTTCTTACAGAAAGTATGAAAGCGCAAAGGAGAACGACGCCTGAAAGAAAATGATTTTATATTAGGTTTCGACGCTGAAGAGGAAAGATCGTTGAACTTAGTTCGACGATCGACAGCTCTAGGGAAAACTGAAGGGTCTAAACATCGTCGATCTTCGTTCGATGATATTTAATATCGTCGACCTTCATTCGATGATAATCGAGATCGCTGATCGAAAAGTATAGTCCAGCATTATCTGGAAAATGCCGAGCTCCGTTCGACGATTCCTAACATTGTCGATCTCCGTTCAACAGAAACCAAAAGATAGTGAAATACTATCTAGAAACGACGAGCTCTGTTCGACAATCTTCAGGAAAATCGTCGAGCGCAGTTCAAAGATAGAGAAAACCTATAGACACTAGGAAATCCAAATTTTTTAACCTAGTCTTTGTCTCTTTTTAGGTTTAAAGGTCTTGGAACTTAATTAAGACTTCCTCCATCTAACATTCATAACTTATTAAGGAAGAAGGTGTGTTACTTTTCATCCAAGGGCTTGGTGAAAATATGTCCCCTTTTTAAATCAGTTGGGATATATTCCAATTCAATTTTATTTTTCTCTACATTGTCTCTTGAGAAATGATGCCTAATCTCTATGTGTTTCATCCTATTATGGAGGACTGGATTTTGAGCTATTGAAATAGTAGTAGTGTTATCACAAAATATTTTGGACTTTTTTAAGTTGTAGCCATAGTCTAGGAGCTGATTTTGAATCCACAATATCTGTGAGCAACAACTACCTGCTTCCATATATTCAGTTTCAGCAGTTTAAGTAGACACAGAAGTTTGTTTCTTGCAAAACCAGGAGACATGTCTGTCACTAAGAAACTGACAAGTTCCACTGGTGCGTTTCCTATCTACTCTACATCTAGCATAATCAGCATCTGAAAATCTAGTTAGATCAAATCCTGAATCAGTTGGATACGAGAGACCTAGATTTGGATAACTTTTCATATACTTAAGAATCCTCTTAACTAAGGTGTGACTCTCTAGGGCTAACTTGGAATCTAGCACATATGCATGTAGCAAACATTATATCAGGTCTACTAGCTGTAAGATACAATAAGGAGCCAATCATTGCTCTATATGTTGTCTGATCAACTGTTTTCCCATGTTCATCAGCATCTAATACAGTATTAGAAGGCATAGGTGTTTTCATAGAGGATGCTTCAAACATACAAAATTTCTTAACCAATTCTTTTGCATACTTGGTTTGAGAAATAAAGATGCCATCAACATGTTGTTTGACTTGCAATCCTAGAAAGAAGGATAGCTCACCCATGCTACTCATTTCATATTTGGAATGCATTAGGTTGGAGAACCTTTTGCACAAATTTGAATCAGTAGAACCAAAGATAATGTCATCTATATAGATTTGTACTAGTAGGATATTGGACTTATGGGTTCTGATAAAAAAAGTTTGGTCTACTCTACCCCTTTTAAAAACATTTTTCAAGAGAAAGCAAGCAAGGGTCTCATACTATGCTCTTGAAGCTTATTTGAGACCATATAATGCTTTATGCAATTTGAAAGTGGAGGATAAGATCAGTCTGACTCTAGAGGGGGGGGGGGTGAATAGAGTTTGTTAAAATAATTTTTCAAACAGAAACTTTGCAGAGGAAGAGTTAAGTTAATATAGTATGTGTATTGTGCTGCAGCAACAAAACAGAAGTAATAATAAAAAGAAAATAAAAGATTCATAGCACATAGCAAAGAATACACACAAGCAACCAAACACAAGAAACTATAGTGGTTACCCAATCAACCTGGGTACATCCACTCTTCTACTACCCTTGGTAGGAATCCACTCAGGATGAGTTGATCAGGTGTCCTTGCACCAATGAGCTTTTGATAAGGTGCTTAAAAACCAAATCTAGATTTTTTGATAAGGTGTCTTGCCACCACTGAGTTTTGACAAGGCTCTCAGAACAAGATTCAGAACTTTTGAAGGGAGTTTTGATAACCCTTTTACAGCAGGAAAAGAAAAAGGAAGAGGTGAAGTTGTATTCTCTATCTCAATCACTGAGAGAAGACTTAGTGGATTGATTGTGTTGTCAAGGCTCCCCCTGAGATGTAGATGGTTCAAGAGTGAGAGCTTTGCTAGGGTTATAGGCCTTCAGAAGCTTCAGACCTCTAGCAAAAGATGATTTCAGTAGAGGCTAAAATATGAATTGTCTGGAGTCTTTGATGTTGAAGCTATGAACACTTTTCAGTATGCAAATTTTCAATCTAAGTCTTCAGGATTGATCACTTGATTTTTCTCTGAGTTGATCTCACTATCTGTGTATGTGTGTATTCAGTCGTTGTATTTCTCTTGATCTGCTGTTGTGTATATTATTCTCTGATGATCCTCTGTCCAAGATAGCCGTTAGCAGTCATAAATGTCTTCAATAAATATTTTGTCTTTTGGAGGAAAGTCCAATAAACATTCTCTGAGAAATCTCTTGAAACTTGCTCCAGAATAAATGAAAACGGCTAACAAATCTCTTGAAATAAATGCTGAGAGAATTTGAAAAACATTCCAAAAGTTGACTAAATTTGAATCCTTAAAGTCGTCGATCTCTCAAAAAAACGTCGATCTGAGCTCTATGATCGTTGAACTGAGCTCAGAGATTGGATTGAACATCAGACAGAAAACGTCGAACTGAGCTCTACGATCGTCGAACTGAGCTCAGTGACCTGAAGAATAAGTGAGGATAGATCGTCGAACTGAGCTCAGTGACTAGGAAACAAGCTTAAGGAAGATCGTCGATCTGAGCTCGAAGATCGTCGACCGGAGGTCGACGACTTAGCAGAGTTGAGCTCAGAGATTGTCGAACGGAGTTTGACGTTTCGTCGACCTAAGCTCGACGATTATTGTCTTTGACTCAGCTCTAAGTCTTGATCCTTGAATGGTCCTGGGGGCAGCTTCAAACCTAAGTTCTAAGCCCTAGACTCATTCTAACTTGGCCTTTTCAACTATACATCTAGGTCAAACTGATTTCCTAAAAACATAGTGATCCTTGCACAAATTAGTAATAGGGTGTTCCAACACAATTTATAAACAAAATCAGGGTGAGTTATAGAGATAAAACCTTGGGGTTGTTTTACATAAACCTCTTCCTTGATGTCACCATTGAGGAATGCACTTTTGACATTCATTTGATAAACCTTGAACTTCTTGTGAGCTGCATATGCCAGGAAGATTCTTATGGCCTCCAACCATGCAACTGGTGCAAAGATTTTGTCATAGTTTATGCCTTCTTCTTGAGAGTATCCTTGAGCAACCAACCTTGCTTTATTTCTTACAATAACTCCTTGATCATCTAGCTGGTTCCTGAATACCCATTTTGTTCCAACAATGGGATGATTTTTTGGCTTTGGCACTAGCTCCCAAACTTTGTCTCTTTCAAATTGATTTAATTCCTCTTGTATTGCAATGATCCAGTTTGGATCTTGTTCTGCATCTTGTATGGATTGAGGTTCAATTTGAGAAAGAAAGCAAGTGTGCATCAGATTTTTATTGAATTGGTTTCTTATTTGCACACAAGCTGAGATGTCTCCAATCACTTGGGAGATTGGATGGTCTCTTGATGTTACTAAATCAAAAATGGGTGTTGATTGTTCACCAACCTGTGTTGTTGTTTCCTCCAGTGGAACAACAACTGGCTCTTCATTTAGATTGTCACCATGGCTTGCTAAGATCTGACTGTCATCTTCATTTTCACTACTTTCAACTTCTTGTTGAATGGAATAAGGTGATGGATCTTGTTTATTGATATGTAGCCTGTCCAAATTTTCTGATATAGAATGTACCTGCAAAGGCTCTATGGTAGAAGTGCTCTTCTCCTTGTAAGACATGTTAGTTTCATCAAAAGAAACATGCACAGTCTCTTCAATTTTATGAGATTATTCATTAAAAACCCTATAGGCCTTACTGATCATGGAGTATTACAAAAACACTCCTTCATCTGCTTTGGCTTCAAATTTTGCTAAGTATTTCTTATTGTTGTTATGAATGTAGCAAATACAACCAAAAATCCTAAGATAATCAACTTTAGGTTTCTTACCATTGAGTAATTCATAGGGAGTCTTGTCCTTTAGCTTATGTATCAAACTCCTATTCAAAACATAGTTTGAAGTGTTCACAGCCTCTGCCCAAAAGGATAGAAGAAGGTGAGCATATGTCAACAATGTTGTGGCAAATTCAATAAGGGTTCAATTCTTCCTTTCAGCTACCCCATTCTGTTGAGGAGTTCTAGGAGCTAAGAAAGTGTGCCTGATCCCTTCCCTCTGACATAACTCTTGCATAAGAAGAGAATCAAACTCTGTCCCACGATCACTTCTGATCAGGGCTATGTGAGTATTGAACTCAATCTGTATACATTTGAGAAACTCTATCAAACACTTTAAGTTATCAGACTTCTTCCTCAAAAAGAACACCCATGTGAATCTAGAGAAGTCATCTACAACTACTAAAGTGTAAGATTTCCCTCCTAGGCTTTATATAGAAATGGGTCCAAATAGATCCATATGTAATAAATACAAATTCCTAGGTGAATCACTCTTATTAAGTGACTTAAAACTTTTTTTAGTTTGCTTGCCTAACTGACAAGACCTGCAGAGTCCTTCCTTCTTATAGGGGCCAGAAGGTAGTCCTCTAACAAGGTTGTCCTTGGATAGCCTTGCAAGTGTTCTAAGGTTGATATGTCATAATCTCTTATACCATAATTCATTCGGTTTGCTAAGAGAATTAAATAAACAGATGTCTACCTTGGTTGAATGAAAATATACTAGATAGATGTTACCTCTTCGGTTACCTGTTAACACAGTTGAGTTGTCTTTTGATTTGATGAAGCTAGAAGACTTGTTGAATGTGAACTGGTAGCCTTCATCACACAGCTGACTGATGTTGATAAGATTGTGTTTCAGTCCTTCCACATATGCTACCTTCTTGAATGTTACTGATCTTATTTAGACGGCACCAAATCCTTTGGTCTGTCCAAAGTTTGAATCTCCAAACATGACTTTGGGTCCATGTTTAGCCTTGAAGGATGTCAGGTTATCCTTACTTCCTGTCATGTGCTTGGAGCACCCACTATCCAGATACCAATGCTTGTCCATGGTTGGATAGGTCTTCACCCGCACAAATAACATTTCATTTTTTTTTGACCTAGTTTACCTTGGGTCTACCTTGATTACCTTTGAAATCAAAAATGAAAGACATCTCTGGTTAACTCTTATACTGTTCAGTATGATATGTCCTTGGAGGAATTATCCATTCAGTATAAGGGTAGAACCCTTGAGATGTAGGATATCTAGAATTAACTTTTGATGTACCCTTCGAGAATTGGTGAAATCTCTGAGCTCCGTACGACGATCGTGGATCTGAGTTCGACGATCTTTGGTCAGATCGTCGAGCTCCGTTCAGCAATCGGTCTTGCCTGTGTTCAGAGATTAGAGATCATCGGCCTGAGTTCGACGATTCAGCATGAAAATGCTGAGCTCTGTTCGAAGATCGTCGAGCTCTGTTCGATGTTCGTCGAGCTCTGTTCGACGATATCTGTTGAACTTTGTTCTTTTTGGGTAGATAAGAATTTTTTCGAGCTACCTCCACAACACCTTTTCCTTTATCAGAGATAAATTTAATGGGAGTTGTTAACACAATAGCCTGACTGGATGAAGCACCCAAGCCCAGTGTACTATTGAGTCTTGAGTTCACAGTGCTTGTGATGTCCATCAGTTTGATACTTCTCCCATTGAGGGTTTCTTCAAGCTTCTTGGCCTCATATAGTTCACTTTTCAGTGAAGCTATCTACTCTCTACAGCATTCTAACTCATCTAAGAGTTTGAGGTTATCTGAACTTAAGGTACTGTATTCAGATAATTGATTTCTGAGAGAGATAATTTTTTCTCAGAATTGATTAGATCTAAACATAGTGCTTTAAATTCAGACTTGAAGCCCTGAGAATTAAAATCAAATGAATCAATTACCTAATATTCTTCAAGCTCTGGTTCAGATTCAGATTCAGATTCATGTTCTGAATCAGTGTTGTTCTGAGATGCATTGATTGCCATCATGCAGAATTCCTTTTCTTGTGCATCATCTTCATCATCACTTGAGCTTGATGATGCATCAGATTCTTCTTCTGTTGCACTCTATGTTTCAGCAACAAATCCCTTCCTAATGTGCTTGTTCTTGCTGGAAGAGGATCTGTCATGATGATTTCTTCTAGAGTCTTTGTCTTTTCTCTTTTCCCTCTTGTCCTTTTTGTCCTTATTTCGATTTTCTGGACAGTCAGGCAGTATGTGGCCTGGTTTTCTGCAACCATAACAGATAATTTCTTTGTTATTTGACCTGTCATACTTTAGCTTCTCTTGGCCTCTAGATGACCTTTTTTTTAAGTCCTTCCTAGCCATTTTGTAAATCCTTTTTGCTAGAAGGCTCATCAGTTCTTCATTGCCTGTGATTTTGTCTTCAGGCTATTCTTCTGTGGCTTTTAAAGCAATTTACTTCTCCTTCCTGACTGCTAGAGAAGTTATCTTCTGCTCTTCTTCTCTGTTCTTGATGATCTGCTCATAGGATTTGAGCTTGCCCAATAGAGCTTCTGTGGTAATCTCATTCAGACTTCTGGCATCCTTGATTGGCCAGATTCTTGAATCCCAAGTGCATGGGAAGCACATTAGAATTTTGTCATTGATCTCTGTGAGAGAGATCTCCTTTTCCAAAGTTTTGAGTTCAATGATAATTAAGCTTAGTCTGCTGTACATGTCAGCTACTGACTCATTTTGTGCCTTCTTGAAATTTTCATATTGGGTGATGAGATGAGATCTTCTATCTTTCCTCTCATCAGCTGATCCTGATACAATTTCAGATAGTTTGTCCCAAATTTCCTTAGCTGAGTTGCATTCAGCTATCTTTTGAAAGATATCATCAGACATTGTCTGTGCCAGGATGTTCATAGCTTTGGCATCAGTAACCTTCAATTTCTTTATATCAGCATCTGTTCCTGAAGGAGGTGGAACAACATTTGTACTTGTGCTTGTAGGAGGCTTTGGACAATCTGTTAAAATAGAATTAAAGATATCTTCATCAATAGAATTCATGTACAATCTAATCCTTGCCTTCCAAAGTGCAAACTTGGAGAGATTACACACTGATGGCCTGGTGCTAGCATAATCCTTGTTTTGTGCCATGAATTTAAACTAAAATAGATATAATAAAAATAACCCTCTATAAAGATGGATCTTAATATAGATCTTTTGGTTCAGATGTTAGTCTGTATTAACAACCAATTTGGCTGAGCAACCAACCTTCCTCTGATACCAATTGAATGTGAGAGTAAGATCAATCCTTCACACTAGAGGGGGGTGGATAGAGTGATTTAAAATAATTTTGGTAAATTAAAAAATTTTTTAGCAGTGGAAGACTTGATTTAATAAGTGTAGAGTGCTAAGCAGAAACTGAAATAAAATAACTACAAAAGGATTAATTCATAGTACACAGCACAAGAAAGAGCAAGCAATCCAAAAGACACAAGGAGCTATAGTGGTTCCCCAAAACCTGGGAACATCCACTCTTCTACCACCCTTGGTAGGAATCCACTGCAGGATGAGTTGATCAGGTGTCCTAGGCACAAATGAGCTTTTGATCAGCTGCTCAAAAACCAAACCAGATTTTTTGATCAGGTGTCTTGCCACCACTGAGTTTTTATCAGGTCTCAGGAACCAAAGAAAAACTTTTGAAGGGAGTTTAAAAACCCTTTTACAGGAAAGGAAAAGTAAAAGGGGTGATGTTGTCTTCTCTGTCAACTATCAAAGAGAAGCACTAGTGGATGAGATGTTGTCAAAGCTCCCCCTAAAATGTAGCAGAAGTTCAGGAACTTGGTGCTTTGCAAGGGTGATAGGTCTTTAATGAAATGATTACTCCAGCACTAGATGATTTCAGCAAAAACTGAAACGTTTATTGTTTGGAGTGTGAATGATGAAGACTTGTGAAAGCTTTTGATCAGCAGGAATCAGAAAGAAAACTTGTTCTGTTTTCTGAGTTATTGATCTCTTTCTTTTTCTCTGTATCTCTATGTATGTTCTGAGTATACTGCTATATCTCTTTGTTCTCTTTGAATGATGATAATAAGAACTCCAGTCATCAAATCTTGATAATAGACATTAGTAAAGTCATAAATGCTTTCCTTAAATGTCAACTGTCTCTAGAGAAAATAACCTAAGTACATTCCTTCTTTATTTCCTTGAAACTTGCTCCATATTTATTATAACGGCTAGAAATCTTCTGTAATAAAAGCCCTGATTTGAAATCCTTAATAAGCTGACAAAATCCTAGAAATCGTCGATCTTAAAATGAAATCATCGATCTGAGCTCAACTATCGTTGAACTGAGCTCAGAGATATTAGAATTTGACTTGGACAGAAATCGTCGATCTGAGCTCAGAGATCGTCAAACTTTGTTCGACGCCTCGTCGACTTGAGCTCAGAGATCGTCGAACTGAGGTCGATGCTTTGACAGCCTGAACTCACAGATAGTCGAACTGAGTTCGACGCTTCGTCGATCTGAGCTCGACGAGAACTTCAATTCTTCTTCTTGGCTTATGCATCTTAACTAGGAGCTCTTGGGGAAATCCTCAATCCTATGTCCTAAGACTTAGACCTAACTAGTTGACCTTTTCTCTATACAACAAGTTCAAAGTGATAATCCTATTTACATAGTGATCCTGACCCAAATTAGTAATAGGGTGTTCCAACATAGAGGAATAAAAAAAATTAGAAAATTTATTTTCACTTATGCTGTAGGAAGATTCATCACATAAGGTATCTAAGAAGAAACAGGAGTCGTCATTCTCTAGGATGTTCTTCATCGAAGGGGTGATAGAGAAAGTTAATGAGAGCTTGGGAGGTGGAATGGAAGGGTCGTCCAAGGATCAAGGGAACCTCGACGTCTTCTTCGTTTTCCAATATGACGAAATCCACCGGGAAGATTAATTTGTCTACTTTAACTAAGACATCCTCCACGATTCCTAACGGGTACTTAACGGATCTATCAGCGAGTTGGATACTCATGCGTACGGATTTAAGGCTACCAATTCCTAATTTATTGAATCACGAGAAGGGTTTCAGGTTGATACTCGCACCTATGTCGGCCAATGTGTGCTTGACAAAAAGATCACCATAGACACACAGAATAGAAAAACTACCCGGATCACTGATCTTCTTTGGCAAACTGTTTGTCAAGCCGGCAGAGCACTCGGAATTTTGTGTGGCATTCGATAAGTTTTCTAACTTCTTCTTATTAGTCAGGAGGTCTTTAGGTACTTAGCGTGCTTTGGCATCTGGGAGATTGCTTCATAGAAAGGTAGATTTATGTGGATTTGCTTAAAATTTCTAAGAAGTGGGTATACTTATCATCAAATGTTGTTTGTTAAGTTTAGAAGGGTATGGTGGAGTTGGATCATTTTTAAAAATGGGTGGTGGAGCATGATCTGTTTCTAAAGCAGAGAGCGGAGTGATTACTTCTTTTTCAGCAGGTGGTGGAATATTCAAAACGGGGGCGGAGCTTGCCTCGGGCTCTTCGCTAACTATACCAGAAACTTTCTTCCGACTCCAAAGAGTTATAGCTTTCGTTTGCTCTCTCGGGTTTGGCTCGGTGTTGGCAGGAAGAGATGCGGCGGGTCGCTCAGAAATAATATTTGTGAGTTGTCCTACTTGATTCTCTAAACTTTTAACGGTCTCGGCTAGGGTTCTTATAGTAGCATCATTAACATTCATATATTTTGAAAATATTTCCTCCAAACTGGATGTTTTTGAAAATTTTGAGGAGGTGGTGGTGGTGTAGAAAAATGATTTTGTGGTGGCGAGCGCATTGCGTTCGAGGGATTACCCCACGAAAAGTTCAGGTGGTTCCATAAAGCGGGATTATAACTATTCTAAAAAGCAAAACCCGGAGCAGGAAAATTAGCAGCAGAAGAAATTATGAAAAGCATTTCTAGATATATTATTTACATAATCAAATTTTTCGGGAGCAGCGGTTGCAGATTCTCATACCTGAGGGGTGGAGGCAGCTGTCATCTCCGTTATCTTTTTACTTTATACTTCCACTTGTAGAGCTAGCTTGGAGGCTCTATCTACTTCAATGATACATGTAGGTTTGTTCGGGCAGGACCTAAGAACATTCCACTGATATATGTTCATGGCCATGTCCTCGAATAGCTCAAGAGCTGCTTCCGAGGTTTTGTGGTTTAAGGTACCCCCGGAAGCAGCGTCTATCATTTAATATGTGCTTTGATTTAGCCCCTTATAAAATTCTGCACCTACAGCCATACAGGTAGCGCGTGATGGGGGCATCGTCTTAAGATTTCTTTAAACCATCCACAGGCTTCATACAAAGTTTCAGAATCTATTTGTCCAAAGGCAGAAATATCGTTCCTAAGTTTTGTGGTTTTAGCTGGCGGAAAATACTTCGCCATAAATTTTTCAGTTAGTTGATCCCAGGTGGTGATGTTGTTTTTTGGTAGATTGATCATCCATTTCTTAGCCTTGGTTCTTAGGGAGAAAGGAAAGAGTCTTAGCATAATAATATATTTTGTAACACCATTGATTTTAAAGGTGTCATAAATCTCAAGAAAGCTAGCTATATGCGCATTCGGATCTTCATCTTGAAGTCTGTCATATTGCACATACTGCTGCACCATTCAAATTGTGCTAGGCTTAAGTTCAAAATTATTATTAGCTATAGCAGGGAGTACCCTCTTAATTCGGCATTGCATAATAGGACATAGGCCTATGCAGGGCTTCCTCTAAGACACGCTCTTCCATTCTTAGGTTAGAAAATGAAATGGAATCCTCAACCAGTATTTGGAGAGTAGGGCCTTGAAATTATGATCTTCTCCGAAGAGTATGGTCAATTTTGTGGTCCAAGTATAAAATAACCGATGGATTTCCGTGGTTCAAGCACTAGAAGAAGAGAACAAAGAGAAAAATAAATTAGAAAAAGAGTTACTATTTTTTGAAATAGATTTTTTTTATGTTTTAACTCCCGAACTCCACAAGGGTTACCCGATAAAGGTTTCACAAGGTACTCGATAAGATTGTGGTATTTAAGACACGTTGCCCTTTTCGAGAGAGTTAGGTCGTGTAGAAAAATTGTGATGTGGGTTTCTATTAAAAGCGTTAATATTTGTTTGGAATTTTTTTATTTTTAAGTAAGAGGGTGAGAAAGAGAAGTGATAAAAGTAATAGGTTCGTGTTTTCAAATTATCAACAAAAGTTGCTCCCTGACAACGGCACCAAAAACTTGGTGTCTACTATTCATGAAGAGAATAAAACTGAACTAGCAATCCAACTAGGCAGGTGTACCTATCGAATTATTGTTAGGGGACACAAGTGTCGTATTAAAATCTGGGAACTGTTGAGTAATCTTACTACACAAAGACTATTATCTTATCGAAAAAACTTTTAGGGTTGTTAAATAAATTAAAAAAAGAGACTACTTGCATAAAGAAAAGCACTTGCACTTAATCAGAGAAGCCGGAACTAGCGATTAAAACGAGGGGTTATACAATGATAAAGAAAAACATTAAACCGAGAATCACCTCGAACTAAGTTGATCAAAAATTGGATAATAAACTCTAACTTAATAAGGAAAAGGACCTTGATTGTAGAGGTTCCCAAAGATTGAATACGCTTCTATTGAAGACGTGCCCACCTGAGTTTAGGAAGGTCCGGTCGAACTCTCGTCCAAATCGGAGTCCTAAAGCTCGATTTACGTTATGAATCGCGCTATTGGATTTCACTCCAATACGGGAGATTTAACGTCTGCCTCTCTCGAGGGGTGCATTCAAATCTCTTTACTCTTGAGAGTTCACTCCAAACTATGAGCCTCTCGGCTAGCTAAGAGTGGAAACAAAGATGGAAAATATATATATATGATATATCTCGAATCACAATTAATGAAGAGTAAATCAAGGTCTAAACCTTACAAAGGATAAGTAAACTAGAGCATCATAACTTAATCAACTTGAACGTTGGATCATCAAGATCGAGTACAAGGAGGATTAGTTACTCATGGTGAAGTGGAGGAAGAGAGATGAGTAGGAGTGAATGGAAACAAAATAGAGATAAGTAAAAGTAAACAGACTTTATATTAATTCAACATAGGGCATACTACTTGAAATATAAAAAAACTATTACACTTGCAGGAAAATGAGTAACAAAGCTATCACTAAAAGTAAACTACTAAAGAAATTTCAAGAAATATTACAGAAGTAGTAATACTGAACTAAACTAAGAAAAACTGAAATGAGAAAAGGAGAGAGGAAGAACAATAAGGAAGAACTTAAAATGGCAGCACTTCCCCTCTCTTCCCATTCTTCTTAAACACAAGGGGTGGGGCTCAATTTATATAAGTTTCAAAGAGACATGCCCACGCCTTATATCATGCACGAAGGTTGACCTTGGTACGAAATCTAGCGGGAAATGATGATTGTGACGTGCATTAATGGCGGAAGCAGGTTTTTTTGAAGAGAGGGACTTGTTCTTTGGCAACAAGCTTTTTGCAGGAAGGGCTCGACGAATAGTGAAGTGGAGGAGTAGGAGGAGTTCGACGAGTGAAGAATGAAGGTGTAGCTCGACAAAATTGGAGGATTTCGTCGAACGCAGAATGAAGGCGGAGCTCAATGAAATTGGAAGAGTTCGTCGAACGCAAAATGAAGGCAAAGCTCGACAAAATTGGTGGAGTTCATCGAATGTAGAATGAAGGCGGAGCTCGACGTAATTGGAGGAGTTCTTCGAATGCAAGAATGAAGGCAAAGCTCAACTAAATTAAAAGAGTTCTTCGAACGCAGAATAAAGGCAGAGCTTGAGAAAGTTGGAGGATTTCGTCGAACGCAGAATAAAGGCGGAGCTCGACGAAATTGGAGGAGTTTGTCGAATGAAGAATGAAGGCGGAGATCGATGAAATTGGAGGTGTTCATTTAATGCTGATCTTCACAAAAAGGTGAGTTCGACGAAATGTATGAGTTCGATGAAAAGGTGGAGCTCGATGAAATTGGAGGAGTTCGACGAAAAGTTGGTGCTCGACGAAAAGGCTGAGCTCGACGAAATTGGAGGAGTTCGTCGAACGCAGAATGATGGCGGAGCTCGACGAAAATGCTGAGCTCGTAGAAATTGGCTGAAAACTTGCAAACCCGCAATGAATAGAGAAAACATTAGTGGTATTAATATATATACAAAAGGAGGTCAAAATAAAATTTTCAAAACATGATTTACTTAAACCTGTAATTACCCTACTAGTTTAAACTACAGAACGTATTATCAATATTCACTCATTAATACAATTCTATGTAACCACGTATTAACAATATTATTAAATTCAGTGTATTGTAAGAGTTCAATCTTTATCAAATTCTCTCTCCAACAATTCAATACCAAAACTTAAGTTGAGTTTTCTCTCGAACAATTCACAACACTCAAATTTGCATTGATATAATGTAACCCTGTCTAATACATAAATTCATGAAATCCTATCTCTAAGATACCATGAATCCATTATCGGTATTGCCAAGAATCCAAACAACATATCTCTCGATCATGAAATTTGAAATACAAAGAGAAAGAACACTAGAGAATGAAATTAAAAACCATCCTCACAACCTTCAATTTTCTCAATCTAGAAGTTTGGGATTCATATAAAACAAATACTAACTTCAATTATATGATCAATCTCTTTGTTTGAAAGCACACATACGAATAAAATACCACGAATCTGAAATGAAAATCAACATAGATGATTACTGAATCGGTTCAGGAAATCAAGTCTCAAGCAAAATGTAAAATAAAGTTTAGATCCACTAAGAGAAGGGGGAAATTATAAGAGATACATAAAAATTAAAACCATACGGATTATCTCCTTCGACTTCCCCTTCGCTTGAGTGCTCCAATTTCTTCCTCAAGAAATTCTCCAAGTCCTTCAATCCAAAAGTCCTCTTTTTATTTTTTGTGCGGGTTTTTATAGTCTTCTTGCAAACTTGTTGAACACGGGTTCAAAACGGCCGTGTCACAGGCCGTGAAGGGCATGCAAAGGTGCGCCTGGTCATGGGCCATGTCATTTGACATTGCTAGTGACACAGCCGTATGTTCTTCATGGCTCCACGCACTGGTTGGTTTTGCATCACTCCTTTGATTCTTCCCGATAAGGACACAGGTAGTGATACGGGCATGTCCCTTCCCGTGTGGTTCTCTTGTAAATTTTTACGCATTTTCTTCCAACCTTTGTGATCTTCCATCAGTAATGTTGGATCCGTGAACACCTCTGTTTGCTCAAATACTTTTAGTTCCAAGGACTTGCAATACCTACATTAAGATGTTTAATAAATAAATAAATAACTTAATAAAGGAAAAAAGGAAAATCTATATTGTGCTCTTCTATTCATGATAATTCAAATTCTTAACTATTTTCACCCAATTATAATGAATGGTGGTAGATAATAGTGGATATAATTACAAATATGATAGTAAAAAGGACTTATATAAATGTACTCATCATCCAAATGCATTGAGTGGAGCTTACTAACTCAATGCAAGGAGCTAAAAAATTTGGCTAAGGCAAAAAACGTTGAGTAAGGCTTACTCACTTAACGCTCTCAATGCCTTGATTTAGAAAATCTGGCTAAAGCAAAATCCATTGAGTGAGGCATGCTCACTCAATGCTCTCAACGCTTAAGATGTTGAAGAAGCCAGAAAATGACTATGAAATAAGGCATTGAGTGAGGTATGCAACTTAACGCTCTCAAGACCTAAATTACATAAAAGCAAAGCAAAGGAAAAAAGGGTTGAGTGAGGCTTGCTCACTCAACACTTTCAATGCCAAATGGCAGAAAGATTGCCTAAGTGTTTTGGCGTTAAGTGAGGCTTGCTCACTCAACGCTATCAATGTGTAATGGCATAAAGGTTTGTTAAGTGTTGTGGTGTTTAGTGTTGCTTACTCACTCAACGCCTAGAAAGATAAAATTCTTTCTAAGTGTTTTGGCGCTGAGTGAGGCTTGCTCACTCAACGCTTATGCTGTTGATGCTTGATTTTTGGCTAAGTCCACAGATGGTGATATCAACAAGTCAACCTTATTCAAATTGTTTGCGCAAAGCTACAGTACATGACAAAAATCACTGCAAAGCTACTGTACGACGATTAACGTTAAAGAAAGATAGCAGCTGGCCATCAATGGTATGGGGCCCACTGCTAAAAAAGTTGTTGGGTTGCAATCAATAAAAGGAAATGGCTTTTGACAGAAGAAACTTATTGAAGCTATTCTTCCACATTGCTATTGTTGTAGTGAAGAGAAAAACAGAGAGCAAAAAGACTGCAGGTCGAAAGACTCAACAAATTAGTTGTTTGTCTTCATCATTAACAATAGCAAGAACATAGCAGATCTCTGAAGAGGAAAAAGAAAGTTAGTTGGTGTTATTTTCCATCTGCACCAGCACGTTCTTCACAGATCCAGCAATTCAACTCTTAATAACATTTACTAGAGGCTATGGAGAAGAAGTTAGGGCTGCACATCCTCAACCCAGGAAAGAAAGATGAAGCAGAACATTTATTCTGCAAGTTACTTCCACCACAAGCCAAAGCAAGATCAAAATTCTTGTTGCTGTGAAAAAATTGGGCCGGGATTCTATCAACTCAGGTAGTAGCAAGCTTAACGTCAGTTACTTCATAGTTCAAGCAGGAAAAATCCCTGGTGCTGTGAAGAAGAAAGTTAGGACTGAGTATCACTTAGTTTAGGAAGTAGGCTCTGGGATTATCTTCCTAGAGTCATAGTTGGGCTGAGTTTAGCTCAATTCAGAAGCTTAGGACAGAGAAATATATCTTGTGTCAAGATCAACCACACAACCCACTTCCATCTTGTAGTATACTTTTGGATCTGAGTGGTAGGAGAAAATATTCTCTGAGGTAAGATTTTATTGAGAATCCGAGCTGTAGGACTGGGGTTCAAGTCTGAGGTAGGTGAGGAATTCTCACTAAGCTATAGGGCACTTGTTCCTAAGGTAGGATCTGGCTGCAGATATTAGGTAGGGCCTTTGTGCCTGAGATTTCAGGAGAGTCATTCTCTCTGAGGTTGGATCCCTAGTGGATCTGAGGTAGGGCTGTCCTCCAAGCGTAATTGTAAGGACTTTGGCCTTAGGTAGGTGATTTGTTGATCACTGAGTTGTAGGCCCTTATGGCTGAGTTTAAAGTGTTGGAGGAGATAGAGAGATCCTGAGGGATCTGAGGTGTAAGCTCTTTGGAGAAGAGTTTTGGAGAAGTGCCTAGTATAACATGATAGTTGGATAGGTGGGAGGGAAAGTGGATGTACCCTTTTTAGGGGAACCACTATAAATCTTGTGTCTGCTTTGTGGGTTTGTTCTATTGAAGGTTATATATCTTGAAAGAAAAGACCAACCAACTAATAAATCTCCTAAAGAAAATAAAAATAAAAGATAACACACTAAGGACTAAGAAACTTATTTACTCCCCCCCCCCCCCCCCCCCCCCCCGCCCTCAAGGTGATTTGTCCATCCTTGAAATCAAAGACTTTTAGAGTCTTATTTTTGATTTTGGTGATAGAAGCCTTGTTAAGAACATGACATACAATGGTTACTCCCTTAGCCCAGAAATATTCTGGGAGAAATGTATCACTTAACAAGGTCCTACCAGCCTCTATGAGTGTTCTGTTCTTCCTCTCAGCAATCAAATTTTGCTGGGGTGTTCGTTGAGAGAAGAATTCTTGGTGAATCCCTTGCTCTTCCCAGAACCATGTCATGCATTCAGACTATCAAGTTCATTATGAGTTTGCTTAGCAAATGACTTGAAGACATCATGGGTTTCAGATTTCTTCCTAAGAAAGAACACCCAAGCAAATCTGGAAAAGTCATCAACAACCATAAGGGTGTAGACTTTCCTACCTAGACTTTAAACTGGAATAGGACAAAATAAGTCCACATGTAGGAGGTATAGGAACCTTACTGAGTCTTTGACCCCAATGCTCTTGAAGGAGTTCTTAGTCTCTTTGCCCTTTTGGCATGCAGAGAAGATACCCTCCTTAGTGCATTTCAACTTGGGGCCATTTCTAACTAACACTTCACTAAAGAGTTTGTCTATGGTCTTGTAGTTTAGATGAGCCAGCCTCTTGTGCTATTGGACACAATAAAAGACTTTCTCATTTGCAACTAGGCATATAAGAGAGCCCTTACTTTCACATACAAAATTAAGACAATAGATATTTCCACTCCAAATGCTTGTCAAGATGACCTCTTAGTCACTTGACCTCCTAATTTGGCACTCATCCATGAGGAATGAAATGTCATAGCAAGGATCACATAGTTGGCTTATGCTTATGAATTTGTGTTGCAAACCTTTCACATAAGCTACCAGTGTGAGAGTGATTATGCAATTTGTTAACTTACCATACCCTTTAGTCACCCCCCCCCCTATGTGAATCACCAAAGATGACTTTGGGTCTATTTTTTACTAGAGTGTACTCCTTCAGCATGCTCCTTATTCAAGTCATGTGCCTGGATCAACCACTGTCCAAGCACTATATAGGGGTATGGCCACTTGGACTAACATGCAAGACATAAATCAATTAACCTTACGACCCAAATTCTTATTGGGTCCTATATGCATGTGAGTCATATAATAACCATGCCTACCTGCAGCTCTTCTGACAGGTAAGCTCTCTCTTGCTCTTGGAATACTTGTATTGTGCCAGCAATCAATAGCATAGTGGCCCACTTGCCACAACACCAGCAATCATGTATATTGTACCTTCTTTCTTGAGAAGGCCTGTTGGCTGTGTTGACAACAGTTCTTGGTCTAGAAGGTACAATAACAGTCATACTCTAATATTTCCTAGCCATAGTATGACCTGAGGTGGGTCTAGTAGTAGAAGTACTTGGAGTATCTTAAACCCTACCAGGAGTGGTATTCTTTTCAGAATACATAGTCCCGATGGCTTCGGATATGCCCAAGTATGGCTTGTTGACAGAATTGCCTTTTGTATGAGAGTGGGCAGGGACATTCTGAGAAATGGTTGTTGCCTTGATCTTGAGTGTTGGGGTTGGTGCACCAAATACAAATGGTCCATGAAGGGCCATTTGAATCTCCTTATGGGCTGCCTTGAAGGAACTTACACCCTTGCATCTACCGCCATAGTGTGGAGAATCTTTGCTAATACTAGTGGATCTACCATTCTTCTAGTGACCATAGATGTCTCTTGGTCATGCTTGTTAAAAGCTAACATATCTCTCTTGAATGGAATGGGAGGCTTGGCGGCTAGTGGATGTGCTGGAGCTTTGCCCTTTCCTTTGGGATTGGTAACTGTTCTAGATCCCTTGAATCCCAACCCCTTCTTACCCTTCTAGGAAGTAAAGGTGTCTATTAAGGGAAGAACTGAACTTGACATTGAATAACTAGCCACTATCCTCTTCTCTCTCTCTCCAGCAGAACTTCCAGGTCCCTTATTCTGTTTTCCTGGTACTCTATGTTGCCTATCTGAATAAAGGAAACTATTTCTAGCTCACTGATTTCTTTCATTTTCTGATTAAGCAGTGAAGCTGAATCAGTATGTTGGGAAGTAGCAAGCTGAAGGGAGGAAATTTCCTTAGCTTGCTTCATAGCCAGTAACTAGATATTCTTGAAAGCACTTAGAAGGACACCATATTTGTCAAATAAAGAATTGACATCTTCCTCAGATTCAAAATCTCCTTCATCTCTTAATGAATGAGCTTCAGAATCTGGGCTGGTCTCATAGCCTGACTCAGAAGAAGACTTGGACAGAGAATGTTCCTTTTGTTGACCAAGCTATTCCTGGTGGGATTCTTCATCAGTCATAGCCATCAGTCCATGGCAGCAACTGTCTTCTTCTTCTTCATCATACATCTCTGAATCACTATATTCCTATGATATAGGGGCCCTGATTTCAATTCTAGTAGTAGGAAACTGTTCTTCTTCTTCCAGCATAGCAGCAACTAGCCCAATATAGGCTTAATCATCCTCTTCTCTTTCTGACTTTGATGAGGAAGAGTCAGTCCAGTTCTTCTGTTTCTTAGCAATATAGGATTTCTCCTTCTTATCATTATGCCGGTGACCCTTCTTCTCCCTAGCTTCTTTTCTTTTGATAGGGAAATCGACTATTGCATGCCCTAGCTTGCTGCAATAGTAGCAAATGATCTTAGATGAAACATGTTTACTTGGTTTGGAAACATACCTATCTTCCTTGGAGGATTTCTTCCTGAGATATGAGGAGAAGGAAGACCTGCTTTTCCAATGCTTCTTCCTCATCAACTTCTGCAACTGCATGGAGAAGGCAGTAAAGTCCTCATCAGACATGTGGTTGTTTGATGTGCTTGTGTGTGATCTTTCTGAGTCAGATTCAACATCCCTCCTTGGTGGAGAAGGTGTCTTTCTTCTTCTCCTCATTGAGGCTTACACTTTGAAGACCACAGACTTTTCTTTGTCCTGAGACTTGCTATTTTTCTCCTCCTCCTTCCTTGCAGTCAGCTGCATTTCATAGGATAACACCTTCCCAAACAGTGTTGATGGTGGAGTGTCAGCAAGTTTTTCCACCTCTCTGATGGTACAGATCTTAGTATCCCAGTCTCTAGTTAGAAACTTGATAAACTTGTCATTCAGCTCATAAGTGCTGAAGACTCTGCCATATGTCCTCAACTCATTGACTATTCTGAAAAATCTCTCAGAGCAATCAGTTATGCTATCAGTCTAGCTTTGCCTAAAATCCTCATACTCTTGGTTGTGCATAGACTTTTTATCATCTTTAACTTCATGTGTGCTTTCATGTAGAACACCAAAGTGTCCCACATCTCCTTTGAGGTCTTGTAGTGTACCAGATTTTATAAGGTGGAGTCATTTATGGCACTAACTATAATATTGTGTGCCCTCTTGTCCATAGTGGCAAGGATGACTTCATCCTTTGTCATTTCAGAATAGGTCTTTGGGTGTCTTGACATTTGCATCCAGAGCTAACACTTTTATAGGGATGAAAGGTCCTTACTTGACTGTGATAAAGTGATAATACGTTTTGTAGCCTAAACTATTATCGTATTTTATATTCTATATTGTACAAATTTTGTCTATTATTAGTTTATTTTTATCCTTTTTATGTAAATTTTATTGCCACTAACTTTTTCCTGTCATTTTGCAGGTTTTCAGAAAAATTGCCAAAATGGCCTGTCACGGCCCCCTGTCACGCCCTCCCTGGGCGTGACCTTGGGCGTGTCACCCGATCCCGAGGACACCTGCTGGAAGGGACAGATAACGGTCAAAACCGCTGTCACGCCCCCCTGTCACGCCCTCCCTGGGCGTGTCACCGGGCGTGACATGGGCGTGTCGCCCTCTGCCGCAAAGCCTGCCGCCGCATTAAATGCCGTTCCGTCTCAGCACGCAAATAGTACTGTCACGCCCCATGTCACGCCCGTGACATGGGCGTGACACCCTCCTTTTTCGGCGACTGACGGATTTCCGACCAATGATTTGGACATGACATGCCTGTCACGCCCCCCTGTCACGGGCGTGACCTAGGGCGTGACCACTGACGTACCGAAGCAATCATCCCTCCCGCCAGAATCCAGAGCCCGAGGTCAACATAGTACTGTCACGCCCCCCTGACACGCCCCCCCCCCCTAGGGCGTGTCGGAGGGCGTGACCAACCCGAGATTTTTTTCTATAAATTGAGCCCCCCCCCTCTCCATTTCAGCAAGCTTTGGTTGAGTGGGGGAGGTGCTGCCCCTTTGTTTCTTGATCCTTTTCATGCTTTTTCTCTCTCTCTCTCTCTCCTTCTCTTTGTACTTTTTGGTTAACCCTAGTTTAATCTTAGTTTGTGCTAGCTTTTAATGTAATTTTCTTCTTGCTTAGTGCTTAATGTAGGGCTAGAATAGGATTTAATTTTCATGCACTTGTAATTTTATTTTCATTAGTGTAACTTGCCCTTTTTCATTAATAAAATTGTTCTTCCCTTAGCTTGTGTTATTCTTATGTTTTTCTACTCATCTTCCCCCCCCCCTCCACTCCATTATGATTAACTAATCCTCCTTGTACTCGATCTTGATGATCCGAGGTTAGAGCGATTATGTTATGATGTTTTAATTAATCTTTTCTTTTTAGGTTAGGGCCTTGAATTACTCTTGATTTATCACGGGTCGGAGGTATATTTTCGATATATACTCTCCGCCTTTGCTTTCATTCTGGGCTAGCCGAGAGGCCGAAAGAATGAAGTGAGCATTCAAGAGTAAAGGGAGTTGTACGCACCCCTCGAGAGAGGCAGACGTCCAAATCTCCCGGATTGGAGTAAAATCCAATAGTGGGGTTCACCGCGTAAAGCGAGTTTTAGGCCTCCGATTTAGACGAGAGTCGATCGGACCTTCCTAAACTCAGTTGGGCACGACTTCGAGAGAAGCGTGTTCAAGCTTTAGGAACCTCCACGGTCAAGGACCCTTATCCTATTAAGTTTAGATTTTTATCGCATTTTCTTAATCGTCTTTAGCCGAGGTGAATCTCGATCGGGTGCATTTCCATTTCATATTGTTCTACCTTTTGTAGTAATCTCATATATTGTGCTCTTTTATTAACTGCGGTAATTTCCTTTCTAGCTTAGTTGTTTGCTTAATAGCGTAACTTAATTGCGGTAGTTCTCTTTCTAGTTTGCTTTAATTTCTCCATTGCACTTAGATTTTCTAAAACCCTAGTTTTTCCGTCGATAAGATAATAGCGTTCGTGTGAGTAAGCTTAGCCAACAGTTCCCGGATCTTAATACGACACTTGTGTCCCCTTGCTACAATTCGATAGGTATACTTGCCTCATCGGGTTGCTAGTTCGGTTGCGTTTATTTCTTCGAACCCTAGCGCGCAACAAGTTTTTGGCGCCGTTGCCGGGGAGCCAGCTTCCGTTGATATTTTGAAAACACGAACCTATTAATTTTATCTCTTCTCTTTCTCATCCCCTTTCTTTAAAGTTTTAAAAAAAAATCAAAAAATTTTATCACCGCTCTTAATAGAAACCAACCTCACAATTTTTCTACGCCACCTAATTCTCTCGAAAAGGGCAAAGGGCTTTAAGCGCCACTGTCTTGTCTAGTACCTTGCGAACCCTTCACGGGGTAGTCCTTGGGAAGTTCGGGAGTTAATTTATATAAAAAAAATAAAAATCTATTTCAAAAAGAAAAAAAAAATTTAATTTAATTTTCTAAATCTAGTTTTTCTTTCTAGTTTATCCTTTTTCTCTTTCTCTTTTTCTTTTCTGTTCTTTTAGTGCATGACCCGCGGGAGTCCGTCGGTTATTTTGGACTTGGACCACGAAATTGAGCGTACTCTTCGGAGAAGATCGCGATTTCAAGGTCCTACCATCCAAGTGCCGGTTGAGGACTACGAGTCATTTAATACTTTAAGAATGGAAGAACCCAACGTAGATGAGGCCGTGCAAAGGACTATGTCCTATTATGCACGACCGAACCTCGAGGGAACCGAATCGAGTATAGTCCGCCCTACTATAGCAAATAATAACTTTGAACTAAAGCCTAGCATAATTCAAATGGTGCAGCAATATGTGCAATTTGACGGACTTCAAGATGAAGATCCGAACGCACATATAGCTAGCTTTCTTGAAATTTGCGACACCTTCAAGATAAATGGTGTCACAAATGATGCGATAAGGCTAAGACTCTTCCCCTTCTCTCTAAGAACTAAAGCTAAGCAGTGGCTTAACACACTTCCGAAAAATAGCATAACCACTTGGAATGAATTAACTGAAAAATTTTTGGCGAAGTATTTTCCGCCAGCTAAAACTGCAAAACTTAGGAACGACATCTCTGCCTTTGGACAAATAGACTCTGAAACCCTTTACGAAACCTGGGAGAGATTTAAAGAATTATTAAGACGATGCCCACATCACGCGCTGCCTGTATGGTTACAAGTGCAGACGTTTTATAACGGGCTAAATCAAAGCACGAAGCAAATGATAGACGCAGCTTCTGGCGGTACTTTAAATCATAAGACCCCGGAAGCCGCTCTTGAGCTTTTTGAGGACATGGCCATGAACACTTATCAGTGGAATGTGCCTAGGTCCCGCCCGAACAAGCCTGCAGGTATCTATGAAGTGGACAACGTCTCCCAGCTCGCTCTGCAAGTAGAAATCCTAAGCAAAAAAATCACGGAGATGACTGCTGCCTCCGCCCCTCAGGTATGGGAATCTGCAACCCCTACTCCAGAACATTTAGATTATGTTAATAATTTGCCTAGAACTGCTTTTAATAATTTTTCTGCTGCGAATTTTCATCCGCCTGGTTTTAATTTTCCGAATAGTTATAACCCCGCTTTAAGAAATCACCCGAACTTTTCATGGAGTAATCCATCGAATGCGATGCGCCCACCTCCGCAAAATGATTTTTCTGCACAACCACCACCACCACCACTTCTTCAAAATTACCCAAAACCTCCAAGCTTGGAGGAATTACTTTCTAAATATATCACCACAAATGACGCCACTATAAGAACGTTAACCGGAAGCGTAAAAAGTCTAGAAAATCAAGTAGGACAGCTCGCGAAAATAATTTCTGAGCGACCCGCAGGGTCTCTTCCTTCCAATACCGAACCCAACCCGAGAGAGCAAGCGAAAGCTATAACTCTTCGGAGTGGGAAGCAAGTCTCCGGTATGGTAAGTGAAGAGCCCGAGGCAAGCTCCGCTCCCGCTTTTAAAAATCAAAGCTCCGCTCCGCTTCCACCCTCTGCTGAAGAAGTAATCACCCCCACTTTAGAAAATAATCTCACTCCACCACCCATCTTCAAAAATAATTTAACTCCTCCATACCCCTCTGAACTTAATAGACAACGTCAAGATGATCAGTACTCCCGCTTCTTAGAAATCTTCAAACAAATCCACATTAATCTTCCCTTCCACGAGGCTATTTCGCAAATGCCGAAATACGCCAAATATCTTAAAGACCTCCTCACAAACAAGAAGAAGTTAGAGAATCTTTCGCACGTCACGCTTAACGCCGAGTGCTCCGCCGTTTTAACAAACGGTTTGCCGAAGAAAATCAGTGACCCGGGTAGTTTCTCTATCCCGTGTGTCTTCGGTGATCTCTTTGTTAAACACGCGTTAGCCGACTTAGGCGCAAGTATAAACCTGATGCCCTTTTCGTTGTTCACAAGGTTAGGGATTGGTAGCCTTAACCCCACGCGTATGAGTATCCAGCTAGCCGATAGATCCGTCAAGTACCCGTTAGGAATAGTGGAGGACGTTCTAGTGAAAGTCGAAAAGTTCATCTTCCCGGTGGACTTTGTCATTTTGGACATCGAAGAAGACGTCGAGGTTCCCCTGATCCTTGGCCGACCCTTCCTTGCCACCTCCCGAGCCATCATTGACGTAAGCAATGGTAAGCTCTTTCTTCGAGTAGGCGACGACGAAGTCACATTTCCGATCACCCCTTCGATGAAGAACACCTTAGCGAACGATGACTCATGTTTTTTCATAGACACCGTGAGTGATGATTCTTCCTACTGCCTCTCCGACTTTGAAAAAGAATTTTCTACTTTTTGCTCCTCTTCTCTTACAACAGAATCACTGCAAGGAAGTGATGAATCTTCTTATTGTCTTTCCGACTTTGAAAAAGAGTTTTCTGATTTTTGTTTTTCCTCTTTCCTTACCACTGAATCTGTACAAGAAGCCGTCTTGGCTGCTAGCCCCACCCCTTATTACGTTCCTTATAAAAAAGTTTATGAAGATATTATTTTTGAAAAAGAAAGAATCTCAAAATCCTCTTATGAAGAACCCCCTACCCTAGAACTTAAAGAACTTCCCGAACACCTTAAGTATGCTTTCTTAGAAAAAGACTCCAAGTTACCAGTTATCGTTTCGGCCTACCTCACGGATACGCAGAACGATAAACTTCTTCTAGTTCTACGTAAGCATCGCCGGGCTATTGCTTGGCAAATTTCTGATATCAAGGGCATAAGCCCATCTTTCTGTACACATAAAATTTTAATGGAAGATAATTCGCGTAACTCTATCCAACCTCAGCGCCGTATAAACCCGAATATGAAAGAAGTAGTTAAGGGCGAGGTTATGAAACTATTAGACGCAGGAATTATCTACCCTATATCAGACAGTAAGTGGGTTAGCCCCGTTCAGGTAGTTCCAAAAAAGGGAGGGATAACCGTAGTTAGTAATGAGAATAATGAATTAATCCCGACACGGACGGTGACGGGTTGGCGTATGTGCATAGATTACCGTAAGTTAAATGACGCCACCCGTAAGGACCACTTTCCTCTACCGTTTATCGACCAGATTTTAGAACGTCTCTCCGGCCATAGCTTTTATTGTTTTCTCGATGGCCTCTCGGGGTACTTTCAAATACCCATCTCTCCCGAGGACCAAGAGAAAACTACGTTTACTTGTCCCTTCGGCACCTTCGCGTACCGAAGAATGCCGTTTGGATTATGCAATGCGCCGGCTACATTTCAACGATGTATGCTCGCAATATTTGACAAGTACGTAGAAAGCATTATGGAGGTATTCATGGACGATTTCTCCGTGTTCGGCGATACCTTCGATAGATGTTTAGAAAACCTCGAAAAAGTCTTAGAACGATGCGAAGAAACTAACCTTGCCCTAAATTGGGAAAAATGTCATTTTATGGTGAGGGAAGGGTTAGTTTTGGGTCATAAAATTTCTGCTAAAGGTATTGAGGTAGACGTTGCCAAGATAGAAGTTATTGAGAAGTTGCCGCCACCTACAAACATAAAAGCTATAAGAAGTTTCCTAGGCCACGCTGGTTTTTATCGTCGTTTTATAAAGGACTTCTCCAAGATCACTAAGCCCCTCACCCATCTCTTAGAAAAAGACGCTCCATTCATTTTTGATGACTCTTGTATTTCTGCCTTTGAATTAATTAAAGAAAAGTTAATTAACGCGCCGATTATGATAGCTCCGGTGTGGGACCTTCCTTTCGAGATTATGTGCGATGCGAGTAGTTTTGTGGTGGGAGCCGTATTAGGTCAACGCATATCTAAGAACTTCCACCCCATCTATTACGCTAGTAAAACCCTCACATCTGCACAAGAAAATTACACCACAACCGAGAAGGAGCTCTTAGCCGTAGTATTTGCGTTTGATAAATTTCGCCCTTACATTACACTTTCAAAAATCATTGTTTTTACGGACCACTCGGCCCTCAAGTACCTTCTTGCCAAAACGGATGCCAAGCCTCGCTTGATTCGCTGGGTCTTACTCCTCCAGGAGTTTGACTTAGAGATCCGTGATAAGCGAGGAGCCGAGAACTTGGCCGCCGACCATTTATCAAGATTAGATAACCCCTTTATAGAAAAATTAAATGAAAAATCTTTTAATGACTATTTTCCTGATGAGAAGCTGCTTTTAGTTAATACATCTACTTCTCCTTGGTTTGCGCACATCGCCAACTATCTAGTGGCCCGGGTGCTCCCAAAAGAGTTCTCCTCTCAGCAGAAGAAGAAATTCTTTTCTGAGCTGAAGAACTACTTTTGGGAAGACCCGCATCTTTTCAAAATTTGTGCGGATCAAGTGATAAGGAGATGTGTTTCTTTTGATGAAGGAATTGATATTCTAAAACATTTGCATGAAGGTCCGACAGGTGGGCACTATCAAGCTGCTCGCACCGCTCATAAGGTGCTTTGCGCGGGTTTTTACTGGCCTAGCCTGTTTAAAGACGCGCAAGCCTTCGTGAGCAGGTGTGATAGTTGCCAACGGTCGGGCAATATTTCTAATAAAAATGAAATGCCGCAAAATTATTTCTTAGAGTGCGAAATTTTCGACCTCTGGGGAATTGATTTTGTTGGCCCCCTTCCTTCTAGCTTCGGAAACAAATATATTTTAGTTGCTGTTGATTATGTTTCACGATGGGCTGAAGCTCAAGCTCTTCCTACGAATGACTCCCGAGTTGTAGTCACGTTTTTAAAAAAATTATTTTCTAGATTCGGTACGCCACGCGCAATCGTTAGCGATAGGGGTTCCCATTTCTGTAACGCGCAATTTTCAAAAATCCTTACTAAATACGGCGTTACGCATAAACTGTCCACTGCCTACCACCCCCAAACTAACGGTCAAGTCGAAGTAGTAAATAGAGAAATAAAAAGAATATTAGAAAAGACTGTTTCAACTTCTAGAAAAGACTGGTCAACCAAACTTGACGATGCTCTATGGGCCTACCGAACAGCGTACAAAACCGCCCTCGGATGTACGCCGTATCGGCTGGTCTATGGAAAATCGTGCCATCTGCCCGTGGAGTTAGAACACCGCGCCTTTTGGGCCTTAAAATTTTTAAACTTCGATCCCCACTCAGTCGGTGACCTTCGAAAATTTCAACTAAATGAACTCGATGAGTGGCGCTCTTATGCTTATGAAAATAATAAACTTTATAAAGAGCGGACGAAGCGTTTACACGATAAACACTTAAGGCACCCTAAAAACTTTAAGCCGGGCGACCAAGTCCTGTTATATAACAGTCGTTTACGTTTATTTCCGGGCAAATTAAAATCTCGCTGGTCTGGCCCATTTTCTGTTTTAGAAGTATTTCCTTATGGAACTGTTTTAATTTCTCACCCTGATAAGGGTAATTTCAAAGTGAATGGTCAGCGTCTTAAACTGTATTTCTCTGGTGATGATGATGTCAGTCCAGACACTATTAAGTTTCTGCTTCACGAACTTTAATCTTGAACTTTTTATTTTTTTTTATTTTATTTTTTTGCTCAAAACAATTTTATTTCGGTACAACAATATTTTTGGACAATATTATTTTTGATGCGTCGAGCTCAACGACGCTTTAACCAAAGGGCGCTCTTGGGAGGCAACCCAAGTTATCTTTTTATGTTTTCTTTATTTTACAATTTTTGCCTCGGACGGCTCCGACAAGCTGAAGCTTCTGCAATCGCCTGCTCCAACATTGCTGAATCCATCACAAAGTCCAAAGAAGACATTCGGGGAGCGACATCACTCAGCTTTCGCAGCAAATAAATCCGGGGAAGTACCTGTATTTCAATTCTGTCTTTTCAATTCTGCACTTTATTTTTCTCTCCTTCTCCAATCCCCTTCTTTAGCCATTGAGGACAATGTCTGTTTTAAGCTTGGGGGAGGATTTCCTCCTTCATTTTTGCTTAGTGTAAATAATTTCCTTTTTTGTAAATAGTTCCATAAAAAAAAAAAAATGAATATCTTAAAATTCCAAAAAAGAGAAAAATTTTCCAAAATCCAAAAAAAAGAGAATATTCCTCAAAATAAAAAAAATATATGTGTGTTTTTGAATAGTTTAGACATTTTGGTATTTCAATAGTACCCCTAGTTTTTAGTTTTGTTTTACTCAAAATCTCCTATAAACAACTTAGTTAATTATAATATTTCTAATCGTCCTTTTTAATTATGTTTCACAAGTAAAATGTTGGCCATGCTGTGTTTCTAATTCGCGGTAGCACGTTAAGGTGAAATATTTTTCTAAAACTTGCATTTCTATTATGGTTTTTTGTTGTTTATTTCCTTTACTTTCTCAAAAAAAAATTCATCATCCACTATTTTCTTTCTCGTTTTTGAATAACTTTTGTAAAGTCAACTTTTGAATAACGTAGTAGATGTGAACGATCCAAGTCACCTATTATTTCTATTTTCAAGATAATTTCATCAATCTTCTTTTATTATCTAGGACTCGCTTTTTGAAAATTTTTCAAACCTTTGTTTTAAATAAATTCAAAAGCGTGAAAATGATTTAGGCCATTTTTGTTTTCGTTTGAGCTTTCCTGCCAACCTAAAATATCTTTTACCACTAGTTAGCCGTTTTTGAGCCTTTTTCCGATTTCATTTGATAGCTCCTCTCTTCATTTCAGTTTCACCAAAGCCAAAATTTCCAACCTATCGAATCGCACTAACCTTTTTGAGTTTCATAAATTATTTTGACGATTTTTGATATGGTATTTTGTGATTTTTGTGGAGAAAGGTTTTCGAAAAAAAAAAAGGGAAGTATGTTCAAAAGTGATGTTTATTTTTGTTTGGCCAACTCAAAAAGGAAAATAAAAATATTTATGGCCTTTGTTTTGAAAAAAAGAAAAAAAATGAAAAATGAAAAATGAAAAAGAAAAAGAAAAAGAAAAAAAATGTGTACATATTTTTATGAAAGTTTTTGAAACTCTTTGTTTTGGTTTAGTGTGATTTTAAACCTTCACGTTTATCTTTGAATTCCACTCCTAATCATTTTCCTAAACCAAACGTTTCTGTCCTATTTAAGTCCTTTTGATTCACGTTTTTTGTTTTTTATTTAACAACTAAGAAAAGAAAAACAGTAAATCAGTTTTAGTTTTAGATTTAAACCTAGATTTTTGATAATTAAATTGATATAATTATAATGCGTTGCTTGGATCTAGTAACAACTCAATGCGTGTTTTTCATTTTTGTTGCTTTACTTAAGTCCATTTAAAAAAATCTCGCTAAAATTTTGGATGATTTGTTTTTATTAAGTAAAGTTTATAAAAGTTTTACCATACCTAAATAATTGTTTTAGACTTACATTTCACCTTTTCCCTACTAAGAATTTCGCATAGTACTTGTGTAGGCATAATTAGAAGTTTTTGATTAGTCCTTTTTATAAATATCTAGTTTTTATATTTTTGCTTGGGGACAAGCAAGGCTTAAGCTTGGGGGAATTTGATAATACGTTTTGTAGCCTAAACTATTATCGTATTTTATATTCTATATTGTACAAATTTTGTCTATTATTAGTTTATTTTTATCCTTTTTATGTAAATTTTATTGCCACTAACTTTTTCCTGTCATTTTGCAGGTTTTCAGAAAAATTGCCAAAATGGCCTGTCACGCCCCCCTATCACGCCCTCCCTGGGCGTGACCTTGGGCGTGTCACCCGATCCCGAGGACACCTGCTGGAAGGGACAGATAACGGTCAAAACTGCTGTCACGCCCCCCTGTCACGCCCTCCCTGGGCGTGTCACCGGCGTGACATGGGCGTGTCGCCCTCTGCCGCAAAGCCTGCCGCCGCATTAAATGCCGTTCCGTCTCAGCACGCAAATAGTACTGTCACGCCCCATGTCACGCCCGTGACATGGGCGTGACACCCTCCTTTTTCGGCGACTGACGGATTTCCGACCAATGATTTGGACATGACATGCCTGTCACGCCCCCCTGTCACGGGCGTGACCTAGGGCGTGACCACCGACGTACCGAAGCAATCATCCCTCCCGCCAGAATCCAGAGCCCGAGGTCAACATAGTACTGTCACGCCCCCTGACACGCCCCCCCTAGGGCGTGTCGGAGGGCGTGACCAACCCGAGATTTTTTTCTATAAATTGAGCCCCCCCCCCTCTCCATTTCAGCAAGCTTTGGTTGAGTGGGGGAGGTGCTGCCCCTTTGTTTCTTGATCCTTTTCATGCTTTTTCTCTCTCTCTCTCTCCTTCTCTTTGTACTTTTTGGTTAACCCTAGTTTAATCTTAGTTTGTGCTAGCTTTTAATGTAATTTTCTTCTTGCTTAGTGCTTAATGTAGGGCTAGAATAGGATTTAATTTTCATGCACTTGTAATTTTATTTTCATTAGTGTAACTTGCCCTTTTTCATTAATAAAATTGTTCTTCCCTTAGCTTGTGTTATTCTTATGTTTTTCTACTCATCTTCCCCCCCTCCACTCCATTATGATTAACTAATCCTCCTTGTACTCGATCTTGATGATCCGAGGTTAGAGCGATTATGTTATGATGTTTTAATTAATCTTTTCTTTTTAGGTTAGGGCCTTGAATTACTCTTGATTTATCACGGGTCGGAGGTATATTTTCGATATATACTCTCCGCCTTTGCTTTCATTCTGGGCTAGCCGAGAGGCCGAAAGAATGAAGTGAGCATTCAAGAGTAAAGGGAGTTGTACGCACCCCTCGAGAGAGGCAGACGTCCAAATCTCCCGGATTGGAGTAAAATCTAATAGTGGGGTTCACCGCGTAAAGCGAGTTTTAGGCCTCCGATTTAGACGAGAGTCGATCGGACCTTCCTAAACTCAGTTGGGCACGACTTCGAGAGAAGCGTGTTCAAGCTTTAGGAACCTCCACGGTCAAGGACCCTTATCCTATTAAGTTTAGATTTTTATCGCATTTTCTTAATCGTCTTTAGCCGAGGTGAATCTCGATCGGGTGCATTTCCATTTCATATTGTTCTACCTTTTGTAGTAATCTCATATATTGTGCTCTTTTATTAACTGCGGTAATTTCCTTTCTAGCTTAGTTGTTTGCTTAATAGCGTAACTTAATTGCGGTAGTTCTCTTTCTAGTTTGCTTTAATTTCTCCATTGCACTTAGATTTTCTAAAACCCTAGTTTTTCCGTCGATAAGATAATAGCGTTCGTGTGAGTAAGCTTAGCCAACAGTTCCCGGATCTTAATACGACACTTGTGTCCCCTTGCTACAATTCGATAGGTATACTTGCCTCATCGGGTTGCTAGTTCGGTTGCGTTTATTTCTTCGAACCCTAGCGCGCAACATAAAGATTATAGGGTTAGTTGTCGCAATGAACAGCCCGACCCTCTCCTTCTAGATGCCAAATCCTTCCTTCCTGCAGATTGGCTTCATGTAACCCAGTTCCTTATAGTTCACACCTGAACCCATAAGGACAAACTTTTACTGACCCTGGAGATCTACTCAGACTATTGTGTCCTTTTTGAGTAACCTCCCTCTGATACCACTTGAAAGACTTTGTTTTCAAGGTCAAGTAACACCAAGAGGGGGGTGAATAAGTTTTTGGTCTATTTTGAAATTACCTAGACCTTTACCTTATTTTGCTATGCTTAGTGATTTGTTTGTTTAACCTTCAAGAATATCAACCAGAAGACACATATATTTTATAGTGGTTCCCCAGTTTATGGGTACATCCACTGTCCCTCTATACCTTTCTTACAGTGTGTTATACAAGAATCTTTCCCCAATACTTGGCACCTTAAGAGCTTATAACTCGATCGCGCAGGACCATTCAGTCTTCTTCAATACCTCCAACTCAGGCACGAAGCCCTACCACTCAGATCCCAGCTGGATCCTACCTCAGACTTGATAACACATGCCTACCACTCAGATTCACACAAGAATCGTACACTCAGATCAATAATTGATCCTACTCCAGCCTTTATAACACAGACCTACACTTGGATTCACTCAGGAATCTTACACTCAGATGCAAGATTGGATCCTTCAAAAAAGAAGTGATTTGAAACAATCGGACAACGGAGAAATTTCTCTATGTTTGTCTTACTTGGCTGGAAATAAGTCTGCCCAAACTTCTCCTTCACAGCAACCAGTTGAAAGATATCTTCAAAAGAATCGCGGCTTGTATTGGAAGAAACTTACAGAAACCTCTGCCTCTTCTATTTCAAGAATCATTCCTTACTTTGTTATCGCAGATGAAAATCATAGCAGCTATCTCTTTTTTTCAGGTTTACTGAACTAAATAAGACCTTCAGGCTCGACAATAATGGTGAGAAAGAAGACGATATTCAGCCGTAATGTGAAAATATAAAACCCTTATTGCTTGTTGTCGACTCAGCCAATCTTTCCCTTTTATTGATCATCGATCAATGGCTCTTTGCGCTGTGGGCCCAGCCTTAATTGCCGATTTACCTCCTTCCATTTGCAGAATACGACAACAGTTGGCCGCTGACGCCATCAATGGTATACTCCATCTTTTCCGCAAAGAATATGAACTGCGCTGACTTTGTTGACTTTTTCTGACTCATACTGACGTCAACCAGTTTGGACTTGGCCAAATTCTCAGAATTACTCCAGGCATTGAGAGCATTTAGTGAATGGCCATCAATCAACGATTCTTGACTTTGTCATTTCTTCTGTTCATCTGGGCGTTGAGAGCGTTAAGTGAATAAGCTTAACTCAACGATTCTGTACTTAGTCATTTCTTCAGTTCATCCAAGCGTTAAGAGCGTTGAGTGAGTAAGCTTCACCAACGCCTTTATACTTAGCCAAATCTCCTTTTGTCTGAAGTCGTTGAGTTAGCTACCCTCATTCAATGCTTTTTTCCTTAGCTTAATCTTCAGACCTTTCTGTATGCCTTGAATTGAGAGCGTTGAGTGAGTAAGCTTCACTCAATGCCTTTATACTTAGCCAAATTTCCTTCGATCTGAAGGCATTGAGTGAGTTGGCCACACTTAATGCTTTCTTCCTTTGCTTCTGAAATCTAGCGTTGAGTGCGTTGAGTGAACTGGATTCACTCAATGATTCTGGACTTAGCCGATTTCTCTATTTCCACTTATGCTGATAACATTAGCTTGACTCAAAGCTTTTTGATCTTGGCATTGAGTGAACTGGCTTTACTCAATGCTTTTGGGCTTAGTCAAATTCTATCCTTCCTTCTAGCATTGATTGCTAGAGCTTGTCTCATTGCTTTCTGTCATTTGGTATTGAGTTAACTGGCTTCACTCAATGCTTTTGTACTTACACAGATTTTCCTGTCTATCACCTTTGGCTTTGACAGAATCAGTATGGCGTTGAGTGAACTTGCTTCACTATGGGCTTCTTGACTTAGAATCTTTTTCTTCGGCAGAAACTCTATGGCTTTGACAGAAAGAGCTTTACTCAACGAATAATAAGTTTGGCATTGAGTGAGTTGACATTACTCAATGCTCTTGGACTTAGTCATTTTTCTGCTTTCTGATGCATAGGCTTTGACTGTCCACACATGACTCAGCGCTTTTTGGCTAATGGAATTTAGTGAACTGGCTTCAGTCAATACTTGCAGACTTAGTAGAATTTCTTGCTTGCCAACATCTTTCCATGACTTCTAGCATTGAGTGAGCTTGCTCCACTCAATGCTTGTGGACTTTGTAGTATTTTTTCAGTCCAGCTTTCTTTCTTAAGGCAGCTAGCATTGAGTGAGCTTCCTCCACTCAACGCATGTGGACTTAGTGTAATTTCTGCCTGATCACCAACTTGCTTGGTGTCCACCTATCCAATCATTATAATAGGGATTGACCTGCATACATACACTCAAACCCACATTAAATACAACTAGTGTGTCATTGACTTGTTTGACTTCTTACAAATCTTAGCAATTTGGATCAATGGACCCAACAATTTTTTATATAATTTTTATTTAATAATTAATTAATTTATATTTATGTTTTTTTAATTAAGTTCCTAATTTTTTATTATATTTCAGGTTAATCTTGGCTACAAATAAAATTTTGAAGCTGGCAGGATTGATTAGAAGAAGATTTTTAGCAAATCTAGAAAAATCCCAAGTGCACGCCTTAGGGTCACATACGTGACAAATGGGCGTGACATATATTTTGGGTCGTGTCTGCTTCAAAATGATCCAGAGCATTTTCCACATCATTTAAAAATACACAACCCCAGTCCCAGGCGTGACACGGGGGCGTGACTAAATTTACAAGGCATGACTCCTTGCCAGAATACCAGATTCCATTACTACGTCGGATTAAATTTACATGCCCCGTCACGGGAATGACCTATATATGTGACCGGAGGTGCTTAACCACTAGCTCAGGGGCATGACTCATTTATTAAGAAGTCAGTTTCCATTGCAAGCCGTTCTACACACATTCCCTAGTCAAGAGTGTGGCAAGGGGGCATGACCTCTTCTGCAACCGCCAGATTAACGCCCATTGTTCTATATTCCCGCCATTTTCTGAAACAATCAAGACACGCCTTAGGTCATGGGTTTGACCTAGGGGAATGACCCCCCCCCCCCCCCCCAATTTACTCAATTTTGGGTGTTTTCCGCAATGTTCCTGGGCATTTAAGATGTCAGTTCCGTACCTTACATGCCCTAGGTGACGTGCTTGACTTATGGGGTAACACACTAGGAAAGTTTACTATAATTCCAGGCAAGCCCAGTAGTTGGGGGTGGGATTTTGGAGTCTATTTTTAGTATTTTTTGCATTACTTTTCTGTATTTTCCATTTCATAGTGTAATCTTTTGCTTTGGTAATTTTTAATTCAAGTAATTTTTTTTTCATTTGTAATCATGTCTCTCTCTACCTTCTTATTTATTTCTCTCAAAATGATGAGTACCTAAACTCCATTTAGCACTTGTTCATGATGAACTTTGGAATGAATTTAACTTGTTTTATTTTTCTAAAAATGGTCAAGCTCTCTACTTTATTGAATTCGATTTATCTTTGAATTTAATTGCGTCGAATACATATGTCGCGAATATGTTTTTCGTTCGAAGATCCATATCCTAGATTTTTATTAGAGGTTGTGGATATGGGAAGATCACTCAAAGTTAAAAGGAGTTGCATGCACTCCTCGAGAGAGGATGACATAAATATTCTGGATTGCAATCAAATCTAATAGTGGGGTTCACCGCCTAAAGCAATCTTAGGGGTTTCGACTGGCTTAGGGGTCTTAATCAATCAACCAAAGGTTAGTCAGGAGTGTTTTCTCGAGAGAGGCACTTTCATATTTTGGGAACCACCATGGTCAAAGTAAGTAATTTAGAAGCATGCATTTTGTTATTTCATGCAGGTTTATTTTAATCCAAAGGCATTCTGGATCAAGTGCTAATCTTTATTTCATCAAATTTATCTCAATAGTTTAATCACACTTTTTTAACTTTTTGCAAATCAATCACTCTTTTATATTCAATAAAATAATAGCTCTTCCATGAGATTTCAAGTACTCGATATGCCCCGAGTCTAAATACAACATTTGATCCTATACTATAAAACGATATGTATACTTGACTTATCGATTTAGAATTGTGCTCTAGCGTGAATTTTACCCATCTGTACTTTTATATGATGAGTTACTGGTTTTACAAATTCATTTCATAAACTTATAAATTTGTATGTGCATTTTTATAAGTTAAGTTCAATTTTGTTTACTCTTACTTTGCTTTAGATCTTCTGCAATATTACATGTCTTTACATTTGATATTTTTACCAGCTCTTTTATTATGTTGATCATATAATAATTGCTATACTAAGAACCCCAACATTTCACTTGCTTGAATTATTATATATAATCTAGCCTCCTTATTCCCTCCTTCCACCTGGTGCCTAAAAGTCGTCAGGGGAGAGGATGTGAAGTCACTTATTCTTTTTGACTATCAGTTATAGTACGTACCATATATTTTAGGAGAACACCCAGCAGGAGAAGCAACAACACTTAACATAGGAGGACATCCATGATAAGGAGAATGGGCCTGGGGATATGGTGCTTTATTTACCAAAACTTCCTTATATTGTCGATGTGAGACATGAGAGTTCTTGATGCAATCTTCCATTACAGTTTATACCCAGTAGTATTCTAGAACTTTTTAAACTATACTATCACCTCTTGATTAGCTTATATGTTTTGTGGATTTAAATAATATTGTGAATCATGGGCTCCTGCTTTAAATCAAATTCTTAATTGAGGGTTAGACTTGCAAAATTTGAAAATTGCCAGAAAGATTGACATCATATGGTGGATGCTTGCCTGAGTGCTGGCACTCCCAAAATGTGGTTATTCTTAGCATAAGGCTCCCCTTTAATGTTTCCAATTCTTATGAGGGTGAAGCCTTACAAGCGATCTAGTGAAGAATTTTGGTTGCTCTGAAAATTCAAGATGAGGCTGAAGTCGGTGAAAGGCTTATTCTTGGTGGTAAGGGGGAAGTTTTAGGGACACCTTCTCAACCCTAGCTGAGTGGAACCTAGCCATATAAAGTGAAGTTCACCTTCAAAATTGTATTAACAAGGAACACTATGAAGTAAAATGATTGGTAGAAAGATTTGCTGGCCTTAGTCGCTTCCTGTCAAAGGCTGAAGAGAAATTCTCCCCATTTATTAAGACTCTTAGGGCCAATCATTAATTCAAATGGATAGAAAAAAGCGAGGAAGACTTCGAGAGGCTAATGTGGTAGTTGTTGCAAGCACCGCTGCTTTATGGGCAAAGGAGTGTATCAATTTATTTCTCTACCTAGAAGTTGGGTAAGAAACCGACAGTTAGGTACTGGTGTGGAAAAATGGAAAGGGACTACTCCCGATTTATTATGTGAGAAGAGTGATCCGCATAACAGAAACAAGATACCTTATCCATGAGAAGCTAGCCTTTGTATGATTTAATTTGGCACAATAGATTATACCTTACTTTCAAACACATT
Organism: Platanthera zijinensis; assembly: GCA_039513925.1. Classification (NCBI taxonomy): domain Eukaryota; kingdom Viridiplantae; phylum Streptophyta; class Magnoliopsida; order Asparagales; family Orchidaceae; genus Platanthera; species Platanthera zijinensis. The sequence goes on from CM077084.1 coordinate 178,094,209, forward strand.
CCATCCACGTGGTAACCAATTGTTCTTTATATAGAATCATAAAAGATTTAGAGTTATCATCGCATGGTTACACCTGGCTCGAGAAATATTGGTTCGAGATCTCCTAGCATTTAAGGACACCTTGGTGGTATCATCCCAAGTGCGAGTGGAATTTGAGGTATGAGATATTACTCTTTAGCAATATTTGATAAAGCTAAAGGGGTTTATGGGAGCGTTCAGATTATTCTTTGTTCAACATATACTAAGGGGTGAAAAATTCTATGGTAGATTCATTGTCCAAGTATGGACCTAAGACATGTGTACAATTACCAAACTACTACAAGCATCCATAGAAGATGGAGAGTTAAGTGAGATTGAGCTTCAAACCTATTAATTAGACCGTTTGTGAAATTCCTCAATACCGGCCAGATTCCCATAGATATAGAAGAAAAAAAGAAGTTTCTATACAAGGTAGCCTACTACATTCTCCACAACAGGGAGAAATACCGCAAAACCATCGTAGGCCCTTAGCAAAATGCATCGTAAAGCTGGAGGCTCTACGAGTACTCATTGAAATTCACTCTTTAGTGTGTGGACTTCATTTTGGGAATCGCACACTAGAGCAAAGAATTCTAAGACAGGGTTAATTTTGTCACAATATAAAAAAGTACGCTGAGTCATTCTCAAAGAGATGCCAAAATTGCAAACTCTTCTCCCCCTCCAACTGCAACAAACCCTACAACTTCATTCTATCACGACCACTTGAAATTTTTTCATTTGAGGACCTAATCGGTCCTCTTCCTCAGGCAAGTGGGTTGAGAAAGTTTATCATTGTAATTATAGACAACTTCTCCATGTGATTCGAAGACAAAGTGCTAACCAAGACTATATTGCAAATAGTGAAGAACTTTATTTGGGGAGAGATTGCTTGTATATTCGGGATGCCCCTAGAAATTATCATTGATAATGTCCTGTAGTTTACTAGCTTAAAATTTACCAATTTCTTTAGCCCACTAGGACTGATCTGTTGCTCACCTAGGTCCATCATCTTAGGGGCAAAGGCTAGGTCAAGGATGCAAACAAGCAGGTATTCAATCTATTGAATAAGAAGGTTATCAACATAAAACGGAATTAGGCAGAATAACTTACCTCAGTCCTTGAGCCTCTCAAAACATCCCGGTAGAGTTAAAGTTCAGAAGTCTGATGGTGATTGTTGTTGAGGAGGGGAATGAAGATTTTTTCCTTGAGAACGAGGAGGCTCAAAGGCGATACTCAGCTACATCAAAGAAAATCAATATTTCGCATCAACAACCTCAAGCGAAGGATGTTAAAGCATTTCAGCAAGCACAGTCGCATCAAGCAGTTACTAGATGGGGATCTCATCCAAAAGGAAGTGGATGTTGTAAGTTGTTCGGCCTTCGTCGGAAAGCTAGAACCAAATTTAGAAGGGAACATTATCATGCAAGAAGGTCTCGATTCTAGGGGATAACGCTTGTAGAATCATGATAGGGAACCCTTGACAACACGTAGGGCGTGGATGACTTAAAAAGTTCTACCTGTAAGGTAGGAAAGTATAGTTTCTTTTGAATATACATGAAAAATTTTCACTTACAGTCTGAAATATGGGGGAATATTATTTCTCTCTTCGAATAAATCAAATATTTGGTGAAGGGACGATTTTTTTCTCTCCCCAAATGGTAGATTTGAAGGAAGAGCTCTGACTCAACTCTTATAAATCATGTGTTGGGTGATAGGATAGTGTCTCAAAATGATAATGAATCCTCTAAGTTCAAGTATTTGCACTAATGGCTGAGATCATCTCCCCTTTTCAAATGTTGATTGACGATCCATCGAGCACACTTCTCACCCATCCAGAGGTGATGTCGAAACAGAGTAAACAATGCCCCCTCCCCCCCCCCCAATCTAGTGGGAGAAGGACTTGTGTACTCAATTAAAGACCCTTCATCTCTAAAGAGCACAATTAATCCCGAGATTGGGAAGAACCAAAAAATAAGCATCGTGAATTTCATAGCTTAGTTTAGCACTTATCAGATCGTAAAAGTGTCACAAGATACTATTATGGCATATTGAGTTACAAGATGAGACATCCCTCTAAGAGAAGGTGTGAATTTCGTGCTCATCATTGATCACTTTGTCATGAATGTCAGCTCGAGCACATAGAGCGCATATATTGAATACTTATGAGACCACACCTTGGTAATTCAGGATGAGATCTACTCCCCTCTGACAAGGTTCCTCTAATAGACCTCCCAATTGTTTTCTTACCTCAAGGTTCTTCATCATTAATACCGGATTGAGGAAATAGACCTGGTGTATTGAGCATCCTTGTAAGACAACTCCTTTTTAAGTTAGTTTGAGATCTTCTCTCCACTTACAAGGTGGCCCTGAAAGACCTCAATAGTGTCTTTGCCTCCCTGAGGTTATTCCTCATAATGTTAGGTCGAGGACGCAGACCTCGAGCATTGAGCATCCATATAAGAACACTCCTCTATAAGTTTGGTTGAGCTATGCTCCCCTCTTATATGGTATCCCTAATAGACCTCCTGACCATCTTTCCCTCCACTAGGTTCTACATCATCAATGTCGGGTCGATGACATAGAGCTTGTGTGTTGAGCATCCATGAAAAGCCAATCCTCTGCAAGTCAGGCTGTGATCTAATCCTCTAATACAAGGAGGACCTAATAGACCTCCCTAATTTCTTTACCTCAACGAGGTTCTTCATCATCAATGTCAGGTTGATGATGTGGAACTCATGCATTGAGCATCCTTATAATACTACTCCTATGTTAGTCTGGCTGAAATTTACTCCTCTTTTACAAGATGGCCCTAATAGACCTCCCGAGTATCTTTTCATCCCGAAGGTTTTCGTCATAAATCTCGGTTTGAGGAAGTAGACCTCGTACATGGAGCATCCTTATAATACAAATATGTTGGGTATTGTATCCACAATAACCTTAATTTGAAGAATTGTCCCTTGAACTAAGATGAATTAAGATTGTATTTTATGTTGCTCCTTTAGTCATATGCTTGCAGGACTATATTGCTAAGTACAGCCCAATATCAGGTTATAGTAGGTCATGAAACCCAATACTATACAATGTAATGCTTCATTGTGTAGGCCAATGTGTTGACTCACGTATAATCTCTCTATTAGGGTGTACTTCTGATTCAAGTACACTTTGAGATTCAAGGAAGGACAAGTTGCTGCTTTCAGAAAAAAAGAAATTTTCTCTAAGTAAAATTCAACGAGTATAGTAGTGACTTTTTGCCGAATTCATCGAGTATACTCATGAATACTTGTCGAATTTGTCATGTATACTTACTAGCACTCGTCGAATTCGTCGTATTTACTTAGGGAATAATCTATAGGTTCGTGAAAAATAGTTAAGTAAAAATTGTAGACTATTTTTGTCTATACTCATCGAATTTGTCAAGTGTCTCTATCGATACTCGTCGAATTCATCGAATAATGTGTCAATACACAACCAATTCGTCAACACTTCTCTAATTTACTTCTCTGGATTTCTCCAAGTAATTTTCGTCAAATATCACTTGGCCTATGCTTCCAATGGGCCGAGTTAGCTAGCCGATACTCGTCAAATTCGTCGAGTGAACAAGCCGATACTCGTCAAATTCTTCGAGTTTCTCTTCAGGAAACCGTTGTTATATGTTAAGTCTTTTTCGTCGAATATCGAAGCTCTTCGACGAGTATACCCATACATAATGGACGATACTCGACGAATATGACTTAGGTTTTTGAATTCTGTTTTAAAATTCCGTCACGGCTCAATCCCGACTGCCATGTATTGTGTTTCGCGAATTTCTTTATTTCGAAGGGATTTCTATCCGTTGAAGAAGAAGGATTCATATAAATACTTATGGTGGATTTCATTCACTTCTAATCATGCATATACACTCAAATTGAAACTTTCCAAGAAATAACTCATCGACTTTCATTCAAGTCGCGACTATCTCGGCCAACATCAATGTGACGCATGATCTGATCTTCGTCAAAAATTGTCTACTCGATCTCTATTCTCAAAAAGGTTCAAGTTCCATTCAGATCTAGTGGAACCATTATTCAGATCAAGCCTTAAATGTTTTCAGATTTCCTTTCTCCTCAAGATTTTCAAGTTTCACTTTTCAGAGGAAAGGAAGACCAAAGTATTCAGATCTGAAAAAGATTAGTTTTAATCTATTATTATAAATCATTTTATGATTTTATAGGAGGTTTTGCCTCCGAGTTGTAGATCTTTTTTTTAGGATCGAGTCGTAGATCAATATTTCAGGATCGAGTTGTAAATCCTTGTTTATGGATCGAGTTGTAGGAGAGGTTGTTCTCCGAGATGTATGAGCATTGTCCCCGAGTTATAGGAGTTGAGGCTCTAAGGTGTAAGATTTGAAGAATTTGAGATAAAGGTGAAGTAGTTGAATCTAGCCCTTTGTGGTAGATAGGCGAGGCGGGACAGTGGACGTACCCTACTCAGGGAACCACTATAAATCTCTGTGTTTTGTGTATTTACTTTCTAGTAATTTTTATTCCGCAAAAAGATGCAAAACTAACCTATTCACCCTAATTTAGGTTGACACTAGATACTTTAAATTGGTATCAAAGCAAGGTTGTTCGATATAAGGTTAACACCTTGAACAAGATCTTCTATCTAGTTATCAAGAGATACCGATCAGTTGCAATGGATATAAGCAAGGATATGTATTCGATGAAGTTTCCCGTGTGCACTAAGGATAACTTCCCAAGGTAGAAGGAAAGAGTATGATTCTACATGGAAGATGCTGATCCACGCATATTTCAGATTATTGAAGAAGGACCTCACATCCCTACAAAGCCATCTGTTAGGAATCCTAATGTTATGTTTCCAAAGAAAATGATGGACTTGACCAAGGATGAAATTGCTCTAGTCTTCTAGGATAAAAAGGAAAAGAATATCATAGCCAATACAGTGGACGATTCAATGCTGCAAAATCTATTCCACTGCAAATCTGCCATGGAGATGTGGGACTGTATCGTTGTTCTCATGAAGGAACTAAAGAAGTTAGATATGATCAGAGATCTCTACTTATTCAAGAATACAAGGCATTCAAGCAAGGGACAAATGATATAATTACTGACAACTTTGAAAATTTATTTAAGATCGTCAACAGCTTCAGAAATTATGGTCGTACGTTTACTAAAGGGGAGCTCAATGAAAAATTCCTAAGATCCCTAACAAAAGACTGGGACACTAATGATGTGTCTATTAGGGAATTTAGAAAGCAGTCAGATATTGATCCCCAGAATAAGTTCGGACAGCTCCTCTCATATGAACTATAAATGAATGCTCGAAAAAAAGAGGAGCAAAGCAGCAGGACTTTAAGCAAAAAGAAGTGAGTAGCTCTGAAGGCCGAAGGGTCTAGAAAATATAGAGCTATGTCACCAGTAAGGACACGAGCTTCTAATGACTAAGAAGATTCAATTGTCTGATGGAGAATTCTTACTAATCTCCAAGCAATTCAAAACACTGCTTACAAGAGGAGGCAAATGAAAAATCTTCCCTCCTCCTTAGATTTAAGAAGTTCAAATCGTGATGGTGATCGGTCTAAGAAAAGCTACAACCAAGAGGACAGGTATAAGTCTAAACCGAACAAACATTCTTCAGTTGATATAGTTTGTTATTGTTGTAATAAGCTAGCACACGTGATTGTGGAATGTCCATATGAAAAGAAGGAAGGATCCATTAAAGAAGGTAAAAGATCCTTCAAAGGTTAAAGTAAGGAAGAGAAGAGCTTTGTTGTAAAGAAGTCAAAGACTCTTAGTGACATTGACTCAAGTGAGTCAAGCTCTAAAAATGAAGAAGCTTACTTCGGGCTTATGGCTCAATCAGATGAGGAAGTAGGCGACTCCCAATTCTTTGGGAAGGTAAACTCCCACACAATGTTATCTGAATCTGAAACTTCTTCTGATGGTCAGGAAGACTATTCTTCCGACGAAGGTCCAAGTCATTATGGATTTGTCGGAACCCACTAACATTCGGTATGTTATGAGTTTTCACGGACTAGCTACCTTTTATCGTCGCTTCATTCAAGATTTTAGTAGTATCATGGTGCCGATAACGCAATGTTTGAAGATAAGTGATTTTACTTGGACCAAATTGGATGCTAAAGCATTCCAAACAATTAAATAATGGATGTCGGTAGCTCCACTTTTAAGGTTGCTGGATTTTAATAAGGTTTTTTAGTTTTCTTGTGATGCGTCTGGGGTCAGCATAGGATGTGTGTTAAGTTAGGAGGGTCATCCGATTGGGTATTTTATTGAGAAACTCGTGGGTCCGATGTTGAATTATTCTAATTATGATAGGGAGTTTTACACTGTTATTCGATTCCTCCAACATTGGCTGCACTATCTACTCCCAAAGGAGTTTGTTATCCAATCTGATCACGATGCTTTGAGATTTGTCAATTCTTAAAGCAAGGTTAGCCCCCGACATGCAAAGTTGGTCTCCTATCTGCAAGAGTACACATTTATAAAAAAAACATCTTAAGGGGACTCTAAATCGTTTGGCCGACACCCTTTGTCATATTACCTTATTATTGTCTACGCTTGAAGTGAAAGTCATTGGCTTCGATAGGATTAAGGATGAGTATGTCCACTATTCGGATTTCAAGGAAATCTATTTATCTGCTAAAAGAGACTCTCCAACCACCATATCAGCCTATTATATTCGAGACGGTTACCTATTTATGCACTTGAAGCAATGTATCCCTCATTCTTCCCTACATCATTTTATAATTTAGGAGTTGCGTAGCGGTGGTTTAAGTGATCATTTTGGCTGTGAAAAGACCATTACGTTAGTGGAGGACAAGTTCCATTGGCCTAGTCTCAAATTAATGGTAAATAAAATTATGAAGAGTTGTCGTGTGTGCAATTTAGCTATGGGTAATTAGACGAATGCCATTCTTTACATTCCCCTTCTGATTCCTTCCATTCCTTGGGAGGATGTTAGTATTGATTTCATTTAGGGTCTACCCATCACTTTTAGACGTCATTATTCCATCCTTGTTATAGTAGATCAGTTTTTGAAAATGGCTTACTTTATCGCTTGTAATAAGACTGACGATGTGTCGCATATTGCAAAATTATATTTTAAGGAAGTCATTGCGCATTGGGTCATTCCCAAGACAATAGTAACGGATAGGGACGTGAAATATACTAGTAATTTTTTGAAGACCCTTTAGAAGCTTATGGGTACAAAACTCTTGTTTTCTTCCGCCTACCATCCATAAACGGATGGGCAAATGGAAGTAGTAAATAGAAGCTTGGGTAGTTTAATTCATTGTCTAGTGGGTGACCACAAGGGTACATGGGACTTGATCCTTCCCCAAGCTCAACTTGTATACAATAACTCTAAAATTAGATCCACGGGCTTATCCTCCAATAAAATCATGCACGTATATAAGGCACTAGTGCCACTTAATTTAGTTCTATTACCTCCATCTTATAAATAAATTATTTTGTACAAGAGTTTGCTCTTCATGTTCACAATTTACATAAGCACATTCATGAAACGTTAACCACACAATATGCGTCTTATCAATCACTTTCTAACGTACATAAAAGAGCATCTCGCTTTAATGTTAATGATTTAGTCTTGGTGCGTTTCATCCCTGAACGGATGCGTTCGGGCTCCATAAAAAAGTTGGCAAATCGGCGAGCCAGACCTTTTCGAATTTTAAAGACGTTAGGAGAAAACTCATATCATTTGGAGATACCCACTGATTGGGGTATATCCCCTATTTTTCAATGTTTCGGAATTAACGTAATATGTTTCTCCGCCACTTGAATTATCTGCCTCGTCCTTTATTCCGTCCACTATGTCCTCTAATGGGTTGGGGGTGAGCTTGTTCCTGGATCACTCTCTCCTATGGTTTCCACTAGAGGTACGCTGAATGTTGATGTAGAAACTTCTTCTCCTTCTTTGACTAATGCTTTTCCTAGGTTCCTTAAGACCTCCTTTTTGCTTGATAGGATAATCAAGGATGAAGTGCTTGCATCTCCATGTGGTAACATTCGCCGCTACTTAATCCGGTGGCATGATTGTCCGGCTTTCGATGACTCTTGGCTACTTGAATTGGAGGTAGATCTTTTGGATGATGCTCTTCTGTGCCAATACATTCAATCCAACTCATCGGAGATGATTACTTTCGAGCGGGGGAGGATTTACGGAGACGACAACCCCTGACATGTTAATGATGGTTCCATAATGCTTACGGAAGATCCCTCATCCTCCCTAACCAAGGAATTGTGGTCCAACGAAGACATAGTTTATCGATGCTATAACCTCCGCCCTCGACGCACGACGTTCTCTTGAAAATTATCTTGCTTTTGTTTTATTTAATTTCCTTGTTATTTTCTTTTAAATCTGGCCTGTATTTATCCAGATTCATGTTAAAATTTTGGCCTGTGTTTAGCCATATGTTGTTTTAAGTTGGGCTGCATATAGCCTGGATTTTTATGACCCTTATATAATGTGTGTGGGATTTTTAATTATTGACGAATGAAAAATAAACCTAACCGAATTTGAGAATTCCCCCCTCTTGCTCTAATCCTCCTTGGTCGTCGACCCCCTCTTTCTTTGTCTTGTGTTCATCCTCCATCTCTCCCCCTCTTCCCTCTTCTAGTCTCCACCACAACTCCCTAACCCTATCCCAAAGCCTTTCTACCCGAAGGCTTTTCCCCCTCTTGGAGTTTGGCCACCTCTGGGCTCTTCCCCCTAGGGTTCGACCCATCAAGTTCCCCCGTTCTTTGTGGATCTCAGCCAAGACAATTCCCTCTTGCAACGTCGAATCTTATATGGCGTGAATCGAGGAAGGAAGATGTGTTTCTCTCCATTCGGTGTGACTCTGGCGGAACTGTAAAAGCGTGAATCTTTCATCTGGATCATCTTCCGATTGGAGTAACGAAATTTCTACTTTTGAGTGTTTCCCTCTTGAATAAATCTTGTTATGGCTTGCTTTGGCATTATTTGCAAAAATTTTGATTTCATCGTGTTTTTTTAATCCAAATGATTTTTGTTATTTCTCTTGATCTATTTGAATTTGTGAGGATTGACAGACCTCATTTTATTTTTGTTGGGGAGATCTACCTTTTCGAAATCGTTATTTTATTGGTTAATCTCTTTTGTTATAATACTGATGGGCCAAAACACAAACAGACAAGTGTACCTGTCGAATCGTAGTATCAAGGTAGTATTTAAAACTCGGGGATGTCAAGTACTACTACTCAGGCTCGAACTATTATCCTACCGGAAAACTGTTGGGATTTGAGAATTTTTTAAAAGTAAAATAAACGATAATTTTTAGACGAAAAACTTATATTAAAAAGGTAGCATTTGATCAATGATTCACCATAAAATGAAATGAGAGGTATAAAAAAACATAGTTTTAAATTTGCAAATCATACTCGACCGTGACGGATCCGAAAATAAGACAAAATCTCGCTAAAGCATTAGGTCTCCTAACTTATAGACTCTTTGATCGAAATCTCTTTACAAATCAAAGAAGCCTAAAGTTGCATTATCGAGGTGATCCACACTATTGGATTTGACTCCAATCCGGAGGATTTACGTCATCCTATCTCTAGGGTTGCGTTCAACTCCTTCCTTCTTTGAGTGATCTTTCACATTCACGAGCCTCTCGGCTACTCAAATATGAGATCCAAAGCCTACTACCGTATACCGGAAATACGGAGTCGACAAAATAAAAATCAAAGAAGGATCGAGTAAAATTACGCAAAAATAATAATATGAAATAAAAGAAACCATCATCTCATTTTATGGATCCTCACGATCGAAGGCTAAGGGAAATTAGCTACATATGATTAAAAAGGAAGACAAAATAAGATAAGAGAGGAACATGTTTATTACTTGCAAAAAGAAATAGTACAAAACAAGGAAATAAAAAGGCAAAATTATTCTACTAATAGAAAGAACTATTACAATAAAAAGGAAATTATAACATGGAAGAACAAAGCATACATAGCAATAAAAATTGAAGACTTGCACTAGAACTCTCTTTCTCTCTCCAAAAGCCAACCTTCAAAACATGAGACCATGGGCTCCTTTTATAGATGGGGAGGGAAGATTCTAGAATAAAGAGGAGGGGAAGGGACACAAGGGGGGGGGGCGGCCACATTATGGGAAAGATTCATGCATGCATTTAATGAGGGGGAAAGAGGGAGGTTCATGCATGCATTTTCATTTTGAAAAATGAAACAAACAAAATAAAAATAAAAAGGGAGATGGATGGGTTTAAATGAGAATGAGAGAAAGGGAAAGAGGGGTGAATGAGAAATAAATAAGAGAGATTGAGTGAGTGGGGAGATGCATTAGAAATAAAGAGAAGAGAAAATAATAAAGGGGAGAGAGAGAGGATGAATGAGGGGGCCGGCCACATGTATGCATGCATGAAATAAATGATGAGGGAGAAAGAGGGGCTGCTTGATGGGCTCGGATTTGAGATTGTAATGGAGACCGGGCTGTATGTAATGGAGGAGGGCTCGGCTTGGAATTGAAATGTGGGCTGCACCATGCTCTCGGGTTGCACTAGGTGAGAAGGGGTCGGGCTGCTCCAAATGGGCTCTTGACCCTACAAAATATAAATAAAACATTAGCTCATATTATAATAACATATCATGATATAAAATTTAAATAAAACAAAACATAAAACATAATAATTTATACTATTAATTAGTTATAAAAAAATAAAACTAAACAAAATAAACATAACATTATAACATAACATTAGTTGTGTGAAACTAAACTAAAGATAATAACATTAATAAATAAAGCTAAACATAACAATAACATAAAACATAAAATTACAATAATACATAAAACTATAGTTTCTTATATTATAATAATAATAACACAACAACATCATAACAAGCATACAAAAATACAAAATTATAATAAAACTTAGGAATTTTGACTATTAAATTACCCAAAAAAAGGATGACTAAAACTAGTCATCAAATTCCCCCATACTTAGACATTTGCTTGCCCTCAAGCAAATAGAAATAGAAAAATAGGAAAAACAAAAAGAAAGCAAAAGATATATTTTTTTTAAAGGTCCATAGTTAAGAAAACCAAAACATGAAAAATTAAACAATCCTAATTTCCATGTTATCAACTAGTGGGGTGAGAAGTGCACAATAGAAAACTTGAAAGTGGAGGCCTAAAAATCTCATTAAAACATAAGAAAAGTTTACACATTTCCAAATCTTAAAACAAGGCATCCAAAATAAATGAAAATAAGGAAAACAAAAGTAGAGGTTCTAAATAAACGGCGCATTAACGAACTACTAGGTTGCTAGATAAAAATTAACCCTAAAACACCTCAAGGTAACCTCCAAAGAAATCCATCAATGATGGTGGCCATATGCTTATACGTTCACACTTTCTCCACTACGCGAATTTACGTTCTAAAGATCAATAGGACTTAAATAGGCATTAAGACTTGGCTTAGGTAAATGATTAGGAAATGAAAACAAGGATAAACATGAGGGCTTTAAACACTAAACAAAGGTTGAGCTCAAAATTAATAAACCATAACTAAAATGAGAAATGACAAGTATGTCATTTCTCCGATTAAAACAAAGACACAAAACAAGTCCATACATTTTTTCTTTTATAAATTTGGCCACAAATAAACTTCATTTTTTTCTTTTTTTGATTTTGATTTTTTTCATCATTTTTTTCCATTTATTAAAACCCAAATATTTTGGAAAGCTCCAAATGTAAGATAAAAATTTCCTTTTCATTTTTTTCATAAAGAGATAATCCATCACACAATTATTTTTTTAAATGAAGCTCAAGGTTTAGTGTGCAATAGGAAGGGCATTTTTGGCTTTTGTGAAAATAATAAAAAGCAAGGTGGAGCTAAATTAAAAAAAACATGGAAAAGGCCCAATATTGTTTTGCATTGGTAATTTTTTTGGTGGGCAAGAAAAGCTCAAACTAGTCAAATGGTGGCCTAAATCATTTCTAAAGTACGTAAACACGATGTAATTGTTTCGAGTGTAGCTTGGGACAAGTTCTAGACACCAAGAAAGACTACCCCACAAATGAAAAAGAGCTAATATTACCTACCAACCATTCGTAAGCAACTAACTGAATAAAAAGACATAACTACAAATTGCTAACTTATAACGTAAAAAATGGATGCCTATATTTAAGAATGAGAAACTAGTAAAACAAAGCTATATTAAAATGATAGGTTTAGAAAATCCGTTTCAAAGAAGTCTAAATAGAACTCAGGAACTGCACGGGCCTACACATCACTAGAAGAAACATAAAAATGAAGATAGAAAATAATTTTAGGTTTTGTTTTTGAAATAGATTTTTGCACATATTTTTTTTTATTTTGTTTTTCTAATTTTTTTTTGGTTTTGAATTTTATAATTTTTTGTATTTTTGAAGAAGTTAAAGCAAAAAGCAATACTATTAAAATAACTATACTAATTTTTTAGAAATTATAAAACATTGTTTGTTTCTGTTTTTTTTTAACATTTTTTAAGAAAGGAAAGAAGAAAGAAAGAAACTAAACCCTCCCCCATGCTAAGGTTCTTCATTGTCCTCAATGAACGAAACAAAAAAATAAGAAAGAGAAGGAGACTGAGAAGGAGAGAAAAATATAATGCAGTAAAGTAAAAGAAATAAACAAAACAGGACTTCCCCGGGTTTGTGAGATGAAGGCGGATGTCGCTCCCCCATGCCTTCTTTGCAGTGCACTTGATCATCAGCAGGTTTGTTTGGATCCATCTTGATATCAGCAATGTTGGAGCGGCGATCACGAACTTGTACTTGAGCCACCGGGAGGAAGAGCAAAATAAAAGCAGAAAAAATAGAGTTTGTGGGCAGGTGCCAAAAATTGTTCTTTATTATAATAATTGAAAGTTCGAATAAATTTAAAAGTTTTCATAATTATTAAGAGAAATCCAAAAATAAAAATAAAAGTTCCACATGAAAATAAACATTTAAGAGTCAAAAATAAGATTCTCTTTTGCAGGAGATACAAAATCATTAGAAAAATTTAATGTAAGTCTATGCCCATTCACTTTAAAATCACCCTTATCGGGGTGCGAAAGCAACACAGTTCCATAAGAATAAACGTCTTTGACCGTGAATGGTCCAGACCCTCTATATTTAAGTTTACCAGGAAAGAGACATAAACGCGAATTAAAAAGAAGAACCTGATCGCAAGGTTTAAATGTTTTAGGGTGGCGCAGGTTCTTATCGTGATACAGTTTCATTCGTTCTTTATAAATTTTATTATTTTCGTAAGCGTACGCTCGCCATTCATCGAGTTCATTCAACAGATTTTTTCTATGCCCGCCGACCGAGTGCGGATCGAAATTAAAAAATTTTAACGCCCAATACGCACGGTGTTCTACTTTTACTGGGAGATGACATGATTTTCCGTAGACTAATCAGAAAGGAGTACAACCAATAGTGGTCTTGTACGCTGTCTGATAGGCCCAAAGAGCATCGTCTAACTTTAAAGACCAATCCTTACAAGAAGTAGAAATGGTTTTTTGCAAAATTCTTTTTAGTTCTCGATTGACTACCTCGACCTGACCGTTAGTTTGGGGGTGATAAGCGGTGGATAATTTATGCATAACGCCATATTTAGTTAAAACCTTAGTTAGTTGGGCGTTACAAAAGTGGCTCCCCCTATCACTAACGATCGCTCGAGGAAAACAAAAACGAGAAAATAATTATTTTAAGAAATTGATGACTACGCGAGCATCATTACTTGGTAAATCTTGGGCCTCCGCCCACCTAGAGACGTAATCTACGGCGACTAAAATGTATTTATTTCCTAAACTTGAGGGAAATGGGCCGACAAAGTCGATGCCCCACAAATTAAAAACTTCGCATTCGAGAAAATAATTTTTTTCCATTTCATTTTTACTAGAGATGTTTCTAGTCTGTTGGCACCGATCGCACGCGCCCACAAAGATTTGTTCATCTTTAAATATGCTTGGCCAATAGAAACCCGCACTAAGGACTTTGTGTGCGGTGCGATTTTCTTGAAAGTGCACGCTAGTCGGACCTTCATGAACATGTTTTAAAATTTGTTGACCTTCTTCCCGGGAAACACATCTTCTTACCACCTGGTCGGCACAAATGCGAAATAGAAATGGATCCTCCCAAAAGTAATACTTCAACTCAAAAAAGAATTTATTCTTTTGCTGAGATGAGTATTCCTTTGGGAGGACGCGGGCCACCAGATAATTGGCCAAATCGGCAAACCAGGGGGTCGAAGAAGAAACGTTTAAAATAATTTCATCTGGAAAAGAATCAAAAGGTAAATTTTCATCAAAACTATCAATTCCAGGATTTTCTAGGGGTGAAAGATGATCAGCTGCTAAATTTTCCGCTCCTTTCTTATCCCGGATCTCCGAGTCGAATTCTAGAAGTAATAGGACCCAACGAAAAAGACGCGGCTTGGCATCCGGTTTAGAAAGGAGGTACTTCAAAGCGGAATGATCCGTAAAAATGATATCCTTAGAAAGAGTGATGTAGGATCGTAATTTATCAAAAGCATAAATGATAGCTAAGAGTTCCTTTTCGGTTGTAGTGTAATTCTCTTGCGCTAAATTAAGCTTTTTGCTGGCGTAATAAATTGGGTGGAAATTCTAAGCTATACGTTGTCCTAGTACATCACTGACCAAAAAACTACTTGCGTCGCACATAATTTCAAAAGGTAAATCCCAAACTGGGGTGATCATAATCAGAGCATTTATAAGTTTGGATTTAATTAAGTCGAACGCCGCTAAACAAAAATCGTCAAAAATAAAAGGAGCGTCTTTTTTGAGAAGGTGAGTGAGAGGCTTAGTAATTTTTGAAAAGTCTTTAATAAATCTTCGATAAAATCTCGCATGCCCTAAAAAACTTCTAATCACTTTAATATTTGTAGGTGGGGTAACTTTTCAATTACATCAATTTTTGCCTTGTCAACTTCACTTCCCCTAGCGGAAATTTTGTGGCCAAGGACTAAGCCTTCACGTACCATAAAGTGGCACTTCTCCCAATTTAAAACTAGATTCGATTCTTCGCAGTGTTTTAAAAATTTTCTTAAATTCTTTAAACATAATTCAAACGAGTCGCCAAAAACTGAGAAGTCGTCCATAAACACTTCCATATTATTTTCTACATATTTATCGAAGATGGCTAGCATACACCGCTGAAAGGTAGCTGGTGCATTGCATAGCCCGAAAGTCATCCTACGGTAGGCAAAGGTTCTGAAAGGGAAAGTGAATGTTGTCTTCTCTTGGTCTTCGGGTACAATAGGGATTTGAAAATATCCCGAGAGACCGTCGAGGAAGCAATAAAAATTATGCCCGGACAAACGTTCTAAAATTTGATCGATAAAGGGGAGGGGGAAGTGATCTTTTCGAGTGGCATCATTTAACTTACGGTAATCGATGCACATCCTCCATCCCGTTATTGTCCTTGTTGGAATTAAGTCATTATTTTTGTTCAATACTACCGTGATCCCACCCTTCTTAGGAACAACCTGGACCAGACTTACCCACTAACTATCGGAAATAGGATAAATTATCCCCGCATCTAATAACTTAAGAACCTCACCCTTCACAACCTCTTTCATATTCGGATTAAGACGATGTTGTGATTGGACTACACCCTTAGGATTATTTTTTTAAAAAATTTTGTGGGTACAAAAAGTAGCGCTTATGCAAGAAATCTCGGAATTTTGCCACGCTATAGCTCGGCGATGCTTTTGTTGTACTTCGATCAACTGATCGTTTTTGGATTGAGAAAGATAGGCCGAGATTATAACGGGCAATTTAGAATTTTGTTCAAGAAAGGCATATTTGAGATGTTCGGGAAGGGGTTTGAGTTCTAAGTCTGGTGGTTCATTGTAAGAGTTCTTTAAAACTTTTTCATTTTCAAAAACAATATTTTCATTATTTTTTTTCTAAACACTAGTTCATTTGCAAAGTTGGCTTGTGCAGACACAGCCATGTCTTCAAAAACATTTATAGAAAAATCAGAAAATGAGGAAGAAAAATCATTGGAAGAAATATTTGAAAGAAAAAGAGAGGAGTCTTCATTTAAAACATCGAGGAAAAAACATGAATCGTCATTTTTTAAAGAATTTTTCATGGATTGGTTTATTGAAAACATCACCTCGTCATCTCCCACGCGAAGCAAAAGTTTTCCGTTACACACATCGATGACCGCACGAGAGGTGGCTAGGAAGGGACGACCAAGGATAAGAGGGACCTCGATGACCTCTTCAATATCTAGAATGACAAAATCCACCGGGAAGATGAATTTTTCGACCTTCACTAGCAGATCTTCAACGATACCAAACAGATACTTAATCGATCAATCGGCTAACTGTATACTCATTCTTGTAGGGCAAAGAGTGCCCAATCCTAGCTTTTTGAATAAAGAAAAGGGCATCAAATTGATGCTCGCTCCAAGATCCGCTAATGCATGTTTTACAAAATGGTCGCCAAAAACACAAGGAATTGAAAAACTACCCGGGCCATTTATTTTTTTTGGAAGATTTGAGTTTTTAATGATCGCCGAGCACTATTCATTTAACGTCACATGAGAAAGATTTTCTAATTTCTTCATGTTCGTTAATAAATCCTTAAGGTATTTTGCATACTTCGACATTTGACTAATCGCTTCATGAAATGGCAAATTAATATGAATTTGTTTGAACATTTCAAGGAAGCGTTGGTACTGATCATCTAGTTTTTCTTTCCTAAGTCGAGCCGGATAAGGAGGTGGCGGAAATTCCTTTATAATAACCGGGGCATCATTTTGAACGTCATCTTTTTCTTTTTCAAAATCAGAAAAAAATAGAGATATCTTTTTCTTTTTCAAAAGTAGATTTTTCATTTTCCGTAGGGATAATTGTTTCCAAAACAGGAGGGACAATCACCTTTGGCTCTTCCCTTATGGTGGGCTCGTTAAAACCCTTACCGCTCCGAAGGGAAATCGCATTTGCGTGCTCCCTTGGGTTAGGTTAAGTGTTCGAGGGAAGAGTTCCAGGTGGTCTCTCAGAAAAATCCTTGGCCAGTTGCCCGACCTGGTTTTCTAAAATTTTCACGGACCGAGTTAGACTTCTAATATTGGCTTCGTTCGAACTTATATATTTAGAAAGGATCTCTTCCAAAGGGGAAGGTTTTTGAAAGTTTTGGTTTTGTTTTGGTGGTGGTGGTGGTGTAAAATCGTGCAGTGGGCGTACGCCGTTAGCATTATTACTCCAAGAAAAATTAGGATAGTTACGCCATCCAGGGTGATTAGAATTAGAATACGAATTAAAACCAGGAGGAGAAGAAAAATTCGAAAAAGCAGAAAAATTGTTTGCAGAATTATTTTAAGCAGGACTAGGTATGTTCCCCAGATAATCCACCTGCTTGGCAGCAGTAGCAACATTAACATTTTAAAATACCTTAGCAGCGGAGGCAGCAGTCATCTCCGAAATCTTCTTGTTCAGCATTTCCACTTGCATCGCTAGTTGCATCACCGAATCCACTTCATAGATACCTGCAGGTTTAGATGGGCGAGTCTTAGACGAATTCCACTGATAAGTGTTCATCTCCATGTCCTTGATAAGCTCAAGAGCGGCTTCCGGAGTTTTGCGGTCTAAAGAACTAGCGGAAGCGGCATCTATCATTTGCTTAGTTTCATGATTTACCATTGTAAAATGTGTGGACCTGTAACCATACAAGTAGAGCATGATGTGGGAATCTCCTCAGAAGTTCTTTGAGCCTCTCCCAAGTGTCATAGAGGGTCTCAGAAGCAATTTGAGAGTATGAAGTTATATCATTTCTTAGCTTAGCAGTTTTGGCGGGGAGGAAATATCTTGCAAGAAATTTTTCAACTAATATGTTCCAAGTAGTGATTGATCCTCTTGGAAGAGAACTCAACCACTGTTAGGCTTTGGTTCTTAAGGAGAAAGGGAAGATTCTTAGCCTTATAGAATCGTCTGAGACACCATTTATTTTAAAGGTATCACAGATTTCAAGAAAACTAGCAATATGTAAGTTCGGATCTTCATCTTGTAATCCGTCGAACTGTACATATTGCTGCACAATTTGTATGATGCTATGCTTAAGCTCGAAGTTATTGTTCGCAATCACAGGTCGAACAATACTTGTTTTAGTCCCCTCCAGATTGGGTCGAGCATAATCAGACATGGTCCTTTGTTGAGCCATTTCTGGGTTAGGGTCTCCTATTTCAGAATAAAAATTGCAATCGCCGTAGGAATCCTCAACATCTTTTTGAGAAGTGGAAGCCCTGAATCGTAGTTGTCTCCGAAAGTAGCGTTCTATTTCTGGGTCCAAATCAACAAGTAACGACGGATTCGCTCGGGTCATGCACTAGAAAAAAAACGAAGGATAATGGAAATGAAAACTTGAAAAAAAATAGAAGAAAGGATTTTTTTTTTTGAAAATAAAATTTTTTATGGATTGACTCTCGAACTTCCAAAGGGCTACCCGGTGAAGGGTTCGCAAGGTACTAGGTGAAATGGTGGCGCTTAAAGCCCCTTACCCTTTTCGAGAGAATTTAGGTTGGGTAGAAATAAGATTATGTGAGTTGATTATAATAATAAAAGAAAATATATATTTATTTTTTTAAAATTTTTGCAGAAGTAATAGCGAAAGCATTTTCAAAATATTGACGAAGAAAATCCCCGGCAACGGCACCAAAAACTTGATGGGCCAAAACCCGAACAGGCAAGTGTGTCTGTCGAATCGTAGTATAAAGGTCGTATTTAAAACTCGGAGATGTCAAGTACTGCTACTCACGCTCGAACTATTATCCTACCGGAAAACTGTTGGGATTTGAGAATTTTTTAAAAGTAAAATAAACGATAATTTTTAGACGAAAAACTTATATTAAAAAGATAGCATTCGATCAATGATTCACCATAAAATGAAATGAGAGGGATAAAAAGGCATAGTTTTAAATTTGCAAATCATACTCGACCGTGGCGGATCCGAAAATAAGACAAAATCACGCTAGAGCATTAGGTCTCCTAACTTATAGACTCTTTGATCGAAATCTCTTTACAAATCAAAGAAGCCTAAAGTTGCATTATCGAGGTGTTCCGCACTATTGGATTTGACTCCAATCCGGAGGATTTACGTCATCCTATCTCTATGGTTGCGTTCAACTCCTTCCTTCTTTGAGTGATATTTCACATTCACGAGCCTCTCGGCTACTCAAATATGAGATCCAAAGCCTGCTACCGTATAGCGGAAATACGGAGTCGACAAAATAAAAATCAATGAAGGATCGAGTAAAATTACGCAAAAATAAAACTATGAAATAAAAGAAACCCTCATCTCATTTTATGGATGCTCACGATCGAAGGCTAAGAGAAATTAGCTACGCATGATTAAAAAGGAAGACAAAATAAGATAAGAGAGGAACATTTTTATTACTTGCAAAAAGAAAGAGTACAAAATAAGGAAATAAAAGTGCAAAATTATTCTACTAATAGAAAGAACTATTATAATAAAAAGGAAATTATAACATGGAAGAACAAAGCATACATAACAATAAAAATTGAAGACTTGCACTAGAACTCTCTTGCTCTCTCCAAAAGCCAACCTCCAAAACATGAGACCATGGGCTCTTTTTATAGATGGGGAGGGAAGATTCTAGAATGAAGAGGAGGGGAAGGGACACAAGGGGGGCCAGCCACATGATGCGAAAGATTCATGAATGAATTTAATGAGAGGGGAAAGAGGGAGGTTCATGCATGCATTTTCATTTTGAAAAATGAAAATGAAACAAAATAAAAATAAGAAGGCTGATTGATGGGTTTAAATGAGAATGAGAGAAAAGGAAAGAGGGGTGAATGAGAAATAAATATGAGAGATGGGGTGAGTGGGGAGATGCATGAGAAATAAAGAGAAGAGAAAATAATAAAGGGGGGAGAGAGAGAGGATGAATGAGGTGGGCCGGCCACATGTTTGCATGCATGAAATAAATGATGTGGGAGAAAGAGGGGCTGCTTGATGGGCTCGGGTTTGAGATTGTAATGGAGGCCGGGCTGCATGCAATGGAGGAGGGCTCGGCTTGGACTTGAAATGTGTGCTGCACCATGCTCTCAGGTTGCACTAGGTGAGAGGGGGTCGGGCTACTCCAAATGGGCTCTTGAACCTACAAAATATAAATAAAACATTAGCTCATATTATAATAACATATCATGATATAAAATTTAAATAAAACTAAACATAAAACATAATAATTCATACTATTAATTAGTTATAAAAAAAATAAAACTAAATAAAATAAACATAACATTATAACATAACATTAGTTGTGTGAAGCTAAACTAAAGATAATAACATTTATAAATATAGCTAAATATAACAATAACATAAAACATAAAATAACAACAATACATAAAACTATAGATTCTTATATTATAATAATAATAACACAACAACATCATAACAAGCATACAAAAGCACAAAATTATAATAAAACTTAAGAATTTTGACTACTAAATTACCCAAAAAAGGATGACTAAAACTAGTCATCAAATACTCACTCGACCGGATCAGGTAGATCATTTTATCTTGAGAGAATATTAGCTCATAGCTTCTATTTGATCTCTAAGGGTGTGGTGAACCCGTATGTTAGCATTGGAATAATAATATCGCAAATCGTGTGTCCTGCATTTTATTTGTGGGAGCATAGAATTGGAACGTGAGAGAGAGTCCTTCCTTGTCGTTTGTCTTTGGTGGTTCATCGGGTGATTTAGCCTGCATCAATCGAACTTTTGGACAGTGATGGAATTGGTGTTTCCAATACACTAAGAATGTGCCCTGAGTGTAAGGAATGTTTGGCAGTTAAAGAAAACGTATGTGATATATTGAATGATGCTTAAGTTGTACATTCTTGTGATATATCTATATATGGTAGCTACGCATACAAGGAAGTAATACCGATGCTCCGGTTATTAGGTAGGGTAGTTATAGATTTGACAGCTAATGTTGACCGTTGCATTGTTTGCCATCATTATGGTGGATTGACCTTGTGCAGGTGCTAGAAAGCCGAGAAAGAAATAGCGGGATGCAGCCCTTGTTGCTATGCCGGCCCTCGATGGCCAAACGAAGAACTTTTATTATTTTCATGTGTGGTCGACCTGTGAGCCAATGTTTGTAAACCATCTTGTTGGAGAATAATTATAAGGACTTAAGGCTGTAACATATTGTGTATTTTGTAATAACATCCCTATGGTTTTATATAGTGGACATTGTTGATACTTGACTTCAATTTAATCCTTGAAGCTTCCGCTAGAATGCTCTGATTTAGGATTCGTTTGGTCTTTTGATATCAATATGTAACCCCGCCGACTGCCTGTGGAATATGGCGTGAGGCCCCAACCGGACCCTCAGTTATATTCTATGTGATAGATAGAGATGTTAGAGCATACATAAGAAACAACCTGATCGCTTAGAATCTGGCAACTGGAGCAAAGGTCTGATCGAAGTAGATCCCTTCTTCTTGTCTGAACCATTGAGCTACAATCCTGGCTTTGTTCTTTATAATCACTCAATTTTCATGCAATTTGTTTCTGAATATCCATTTGGTTTCGATCACATTTTATCCTTTGGGCCTGGGCACCAACTCCCAAACCTTGCACCTTTCAAACTCGTTGAGCTCCTCTTCCATAGCCATAATCCAAGAGGCATCCTTGTTTGCTTCTTCAAATTTCTTTGGCTCAACCTGAGATAGAACTCTAAGATATAGAACTTCATTAGCAGTACCTCTTCTGGTTTTAATACCTTCTCCTGGCTCTCAAATGATCAGATCAATAGGGTGACCTCTTAGGTGTCTGAACACTAGATTTCTTCCTTTCCCACCACTAGCTTTTGCCACATCTGTTACATCTCCTGTAGGTTGAAGTAGTTCTTCATCCACCACACTTGGATCGATGACCTTGACTGAGTTTGGCGCATATTCCTTGACCGCTTCTTACAAGCTTAGTTCCTTTAAACAAGTACATATATCTGCACCAACAACACTAGACGAGCTTCTATGACGAATGCTTGTCTCATCAAATACAACATTTATAGACTCTTCTACCACCGAGGTTTTCTTATTTAAAATCCTATAGGCCTTACTATGGATACTATAACCTATAAAAATACCTTCAAAATACTTTTCATTATACTTTATGCGATAATACTTCCTATTGTTAAGTACGAAGCATTTACTACCAAAGATACTAAAGTAGGACACATTCAGTTTTCTGCCTTTCAGCTGTTCGTAGGGAGTCTTACGATGGCTTTTGTTGATTAATTCTCTATTTTGCATGTGACAAGCTGCGTTGACTGCTTCGACCTAAAGTACTCTGGTAGTGAAGCATCATTCAACATAGTTGTACATGCTTCAATGAGGGTTCTATTATTTCTCTCAGCAACCTCATTTTGTTTTGGAGTACGCGGAGATGAAAACTCATGTCAAATACAAAATGTTGGTTCGTGAAAACTCATAACATTCTTAATGTAAAAAACATAGCATTAATCTTGCTAATCCTACAGACGAGTAATCTCTAACCGGTCGTGCTTCTCAGATTCCTAGCCGTAATGAATATAGTGTTCGGGTCAGCGGACCGGAACTTGCCCTTATCCTTATGGGTGGATGGGGGGAGGTCTTAAGATGGACTTTCCCTTTTGAAAGGAGTGATATTTGGACTTGAAGTCATTGTGCTTCTAAATATCCAAGGCAGCGTTAAAGGTAGTGTTCAAGTCGGTGTGACCATACTGTAGGAGCTTACCCTAAATATCGGGGTTGAGCCCCTTACGAAACTTAGAGAGGGTGATCTCTAGCATCTCCCTAACATTGCACTTAACCATCATGTCCTTAAGATGACTCATGTAATCAGCGACCGACATATTCCCTTGCCTCAGGGTAGCTAAATCATCAAACATCTGCGTCTGATTGTACGCAGGAATGAACTGATCAGTCAACATGGCTTTCATGCCAGCCCAACCAATGGGTGGTAAGTCGTTCACCGCACCTAGATATCGTTCCTCGTTCAGCCAAAATATTTTATCCCTTCCTAATAGCTTCATCCTTGCAACTCGCACTTTTTGTATGTCGGTTTGATTGTGCCACTCGAAATATCACTAAATTTCCATAACCCAATCTAAGAAAACACGGGGTTCACCTAGTCCGTCGTATGATGCGGGTTTGATCCGAACAGCCCTAGTGATATCAAACTCGTACGGTGCCTGGTTTTGATGATTAGGTGCATGCGGGACATAATCGTTATTATTATTGTTATTATTATTCCCCTCGTTACATTGGTGGGCCGCCTAATTAGGGTGAGCCACTTGGTTTAACCTCAACTCGTGGAGTATCTCCCTGATGTCTATTAGCTGATCATTGAACTCCCGACGGAGGTCATCAATTGTTGTCATACCATGATCCGCATACCGGTCGTCCTCCATATTCAAAGAAGAAGGGGTATATTCTGTTCTTAGTCTAGTGCGCATGCAGTGAAAGAGGTTGGACCCTGACTCAATGAAAATTTATAAAAGATAATTTTTTTTCCTATTAATAACCGAGTGAAAATTAAATATTTTTTAATGTCGAGATCCACCAAGAAGGATGGGAACTTGATGGGTCGAACCCTAGGGGGAAGAGCCTAGAGGTAGCCGAATGATAAGAGTGGGGAAAGCCTTTGGGTAGAAAGGATTTGGGAGAGGGTGAGGGAGTTGTGGTGGAGACTATAGGAGGGAAGAGGGGAGAGTGATGGAGGCTGAACACAAGACAGAGAAAGAGGGGCCGACAACCAAGGAGGGTGAGAGCAGGAGGGGGAATTCTCAAATTAGGTAAGGATTCTTTTCATTCATCAATAATTAAAAATCACACACTCATAGCTTTATATAAGGCTAACAAAAATCAAGGCTATATGTAGCCCAACTTAAAACAACATATGGCAAAATACAGGTCAAAATTTAAACATGAATCTTGATAAATACAACCAAGATTTTATAGCAAATAATAAGGAAATTAAATAAAACAAAAGCAAAATAATTTTCAAGAGAACGTCTTGCGTTAAGGGCGGAGTTTATTGTTTCGATCAAAAATGACTTCGCGGCACCGCAAGTCCTTGGTTAGAGAGGGTGAGGGATCTTCCCTAAGCATGCCAACACCATCATCAATATGTCGGGGGTCGTCGTCTCCATCACAAAGACAAACGACAAACTATGAGCATTATTGTCTGATATACAACCAAGACTCTCCTCCCTCGTGCCAATGGTTTTTATCATCAAGAATTAGGGCGGGTACAGTTCAGCTTTTCCCATTGCTCAAATCGCCATGACAGCTGAAAGATGAGCTTCCATTGCAAAATGGACATACATGGGTCACATCACCTTTCCAAGGGAGTAAAACATAATCGAGTTACATTTTATAGATGACCCTCGCGGCCATAAGAGTTGAGCACCAAGTCTTGCACCTCACACACTAACCATATGGTCTCCGAGAGAAAGGCTTCCTAATCAAATGCTATCTAGGAGCTATTGCCAACAATAGACACTATCACCTGGCGTTAACAACAGAGCTTCTCTTTTTTTACCAAAACTCGGCCACATCTGGAACATCTGTCCAGTAAGATCTGCAGCATCCTACAGTGCCAGAAAAACTGGGCTTTCAAAAAATATAGCTCATCAAGAGCTATAGGTGTTATATAATCTTTTACATATATAAGTCTATCTCTTTTTTGCTTACTTATATCCTGTGGATTAAGACAAGAGTACCTATCGCCTAGGAGTATCGTATTTTGTAGAAAATATCAAGGTCATATTTTTTCTAGGATCAGTGTTAATTATACTACTTTTTAGAACGGACTATTATCTTATCGAAAAAATGAAGTGGAGTTTATATTAAAAGCAAAAGAAAGAAAAATGTAAATATGTGATTTTATTAAGATAAGGACTCAAAAGGTAGTCCTTGATTTCAGAATTAATATGCGAGAATATTAATTCACCTATTAAAGAACAACTTTATTTCTTGATTACCTAACTTAACGAGAGGGTCCCTTTGGTAGCATCACTAACTCGAAAGTACGACCGGGGAGGCTTGCATTTAAAACGGGTTAACGTAAAACGTAGTGTCTTTTCACTTGGTATATGATCAATTAATAGTAAACCCTAGTTAGAAGAACTAGAACGTAGAGATGAAATAGTTGAAAATAATATCCAGCCCAGAGCTCATCTTGACCAAGTGTAAAGGGTTCTTAGACTCTTATCAGGATGGGGGCGGTATAAAGTGCAGAAAATAATATCTACCTATCTATCTTAATTCAAGACTTAAGCTTTCTCTTTGCCTTTCATTCGGGATAGGGTAGTAAAATTTAAATTATTGAAAAGTTTTCACACTATCTTAATCCAGGACAAAAACAGAGCTTCGCCTTTCATTCGGGATAGTATGAGAAAATAAAGTAAAGTAAAACAGAAAATAAAACTGTAAAGTACTCAGAATTGAAATTGAAATATTCTATTTTATAAATTCAAAAAGTTATTATAACTTTCTACAAAGCTGAAAAGAAAGATAAAAAAATTACAACTTACAGAACTTGGAATACTTGAAAGCTACTACCAGTTCATTGTCAGAGAGCTGGGGAGTCCTAACAGTTCTTAAGGAAGCTGCTGGTGTTCGAATAATTTTACAAAGCTCTTCCCCTCTATTTATAGAAAAAATTTGAAACGGCATGCCCCGGGACAAGGGCGTGTCGGGTGGGCGTGACAAGGTCATGGGCGTGTTGGGTGGCGTGTCGGGACATGTGTCAAGCTGGGCTGAACTTTGGATAGAACTTCATCAGGTCACAGGCGTAACAAATTGGGTCACAGGCGTGTCTAGCAGTTTGTTCATCAGGCGGCACGGGGCATGGCGACAGTGCGGCATCTTGTTGGAAACAGGCTAGCACCGGTGCGATCACGGGCGTGCTTGTCTGATTGGGTCACATGTGTGGCGTGGACGTGTCCATATGCTTTTCCGATTTTCCTAAATAACAAAAACTGAAAATAAAAATGAATTAAATAGGGCTGTCATGCCCTAGGTCTCGGGCGTGACCTAGGGGCGTAACCTAAGTAAAAAATACAAAAATTCAGAAAAACTTAGAAAATAAATATAAAACATAAAAAAAATATATAACAAAAATAATTAGTTATATATATAAAAACTAAGGTTTTTTTTATAAATATTAAAAATTAATACAATACAAAATTTTATATTTTTATACTCAACAGTCGTGTCCTGCTCTATGTTATGACGGGTTGCGTCAAGTGAGTTACACGGTTAGGGACATGGGCGTGTCCAAAGCCTTGTCTAGCACACGGCCTGCGATACGGGCATGTTACATGGTTGTGTCCTGTTCAGGATGTGACGGTTTCAACGTCGATTGGGGCATACGACCTATGATACGGGCGTGTCCATGTTTGACACGGGCGTGTTCCAAGCCGTGTCAGAGGCCGTGTCCTTTTCTGTGATTACTGGTTTACGACGAGTGTGGAAGACGACCTATGACACGGGCGTGTCACAAGCCGTGTTCGTCCCAGGAAAGATATTTTCAGGGAAAATCGTGGCCATTCATTTCCTTAAAATGGGATCCAAGGGTCCAGAGTGGTCCTTGCTATTATAAGGCCGGGAATAGGGGGTGAAAACCTCATTTCTCATAAGGCTTTATCTTTCTAAAAGTATTAGGGAGAGGGGAGAGCAAGGAAGAAGATAAAGGAGGAATATTGCCGGCGGTGGAGCTTCAAAGCCCCGATTCTCGATCCGAGCCCAGATCTAAGGAGGCGAGGCTGTTGTGGTTCTTTTCATCCGTCTAGATCTCCATGGAGCCAAATTGAACTGTAAGGGTAACAATTATCTTCTTGTACATGTGAAGTCCTCTTCCTTTTTGCATAGGAAACTCCCTCCCGCGAGTGAGCGGTGAGTGAGAAGTATTCCTTCAGGTGGACATGAATAGTCCCCGTTGTTTTGCATATAGAGTCCGGAATCGAATTACGGACATAAGCATTATGTATGAAGTCTACCCGGACAAGTTGGTCTGGATCGACTATGTTTTCATTATGCTTGTAGTGTCGGAGAAGACTCTATACCATTTGCTTTTTGAGTTTTCAACGCGGTAGATTGCAACAGGGAGTCTTGGGGATTAACTCCAAGGTGCACCCAGAAATCTGGGCAGAAGCGAAGTTTTGTCGTTTTGGTGGTCTGGGAGCTAGCCTTGTACATAGCTGGGCTATGTACTATTTTATGATTGATACATTGGGATTTGCTAAAGCTTGTCCCGCGCCGATGGCTAAATGGCTGTGGCGAGGTGAGCAACGGGCTGGTGGAACCTTACCCACTCTAAGTGGTTCAGTTAAAGATGGCTTGGAGAGCGAGTCTAGGCTTCAGCTGAAAGGACTTTAATGCTCACATAGTTTGCCGTCCTGGGGGAGGTGGTGGACTGTGAAAAGGACCGGGTTCGGACTGAGTTCACTGAGTAAGTGCCCTGAGAGCACGGGGTGTGTGGTCGTCCTTGCCTACACAGGTGGGGAAGTCTGTTATTATTATACTTTCACTATATTGTTTGGCTATGCTACTAAAATGCAGGGAAGGAACACTTCCACCCCAAATCCGGGGTGGGGTCGTTATAATTTGGTCAGCTTTAGCTGACCGTTGCTTTTGTTTGCCATCTCTGTAGTGGAATGTTGATTGCAGGTACTGCGGATCCTATTGGCAAATAGCGGGTGGAAGCCCTTGTTGCTGAGCTGGCCCTTGAAGGCCAATGCGAATATTTACTTTTATACTCATGTGTGACTGGCCTGTGTGCCGATTTTTGGAAGACACTTATTGTTTAAAGTACACTCTTGTAAAGCCATAAGGTCACGTACTTTGTGTATTTGTATGCTTATTCCTTCTTTGGGGTTTTGGTGGACATTCATGCTGTGGTTTGGGTTCTTTCCTTTGCAACATTTAAAATGCTTTCGCTAGAATGTGCTCTGTGTAGTACGTGTGTTATTGGAATGATGGTTTCATTCTGTAACCCTTCGGTATGTCGGTGGTATATGGTGTCGGGCCCCGATCAAACCTACTGCTATATGCTATATGACGGATAGGGGTGTTACAATTTGGTATCAGACTACAGGTTTCGGTCTTGCTTATTGGAATTCATGGGCGAATTCTTTTAAGGGGAGGTGAGCACATGTATGTGCGTCATCGTTATAACATAAAAAGAACCCATCAATGTCCACTTAGGAATTAAAATACACATGTTTGAGGGACATGCGTGTTCCTATATTTGCTTTTTGCAATTTTGTTTGGTCACTTAATGGTGTTTTGTACGTCTATAGGTTACCAGGAGTTGTGCAGGGCCTTTAGAACACCCGTATTTTGAGGCATGTAGCACACCGAATGATGTGCCTACAACCCCTCCTTCGGCAGAAACTATAAGATTTGTGGCTGAAGCAGTGCTTGCAATGATAAACGCCCAGCCAGCAAGGTAGGTGCAGCACCCAGCCCATGCGATGGAGCATGTACCGCTTCAAGCAGCAGAACCTTGAAGGGTTGAATAAGTGGTGGTAGAGCTATCAATACCTAGAAGAGCCACCAAAAGCACCTCAAACATGTTATGGAATTTAATCCTCCGGTGTTCTCGGGGACTGGAACCCCATCCCAAGCTGAGGATTGGCTCTCCTGAGTAAAGAGAGTCTTGACAGCTATGAAAATGGAGGAGTGGTAGAAGACAACCATATCCACTTTCCTGTTGGAATGAGAGGCAAGGTTTTGGTGGGAAGGTTTAGAGCTACCTCTCTTGGGTAGAAGGAAACTCACGGACGTCTCGATGGAGGAATTTTCGCGACTATTCTTAGCAAGGTACCTTCCCTCGGCTCAAAGGATCGCGATGGAGAATGAGTTCTAGAGGTTGACACAAGGAGACAGTAGCGTGGACGAGTAACTCCATGAATTTACACTGTTGGGTCGGTATACTGGCTCCACTATGGCAGATGAGGAGCGTAAGGCCAACCAGTTCTATGAAGGTTTAAAAGACGACCTAAGGCTACTACTCTCGGGGCCTATGAAGAAGGGCTTCTAAACCCTGGTCAATACGACCCAGTCTTTGAAGAAATTTCTGAATAATGTACAAGCGAAGAATGACTCTAGTGCAAAGAGGATGGAGTTCAAGGTGCCGACATCCTCAAAGCCTGGTTTCCGTAAGTTTAATAAGAAGGCTAGGACTTCGGGTCCAGCACCTTCTTCTGGTGCATCTCGGGCGAGTACAGGCCGAACCTTGGGCGCATGTAATAACTATAGGAAGCTGGGACACTTTGCCCGTGATTGCTGGAGCGGATGTCCAAAGTCCGAGAAGAAACCTGGAGCAACCTACGAGGAGAAGGGCAAGGCGGTGGAGTCAACCGCATCACACTATGCTCTAACCTAACCTAGAGTTTATAACCTTGGCCAGCAAGAGGCCATAAAGCAAGCTGATGTGGTGACACGCACAGTTTAAATTTATAGTATTTTAGCTTTAAATACATGTTACCTTGCGAATACTAGCTTATTACTGCTTGTGTTAGGCTTTTTCTTTATTTTCGAAAATCCGACGAGAGAACTATTCGATACGGGAGCTTCGTAATCCTTTTTGTCTGAAGGATTTGTATTGCGCATCGGAGTACCTTCTTCGATGGCGAAGGACAAATTGTATGTGTTGTTGCCTAATGGATGCTCAATGCACGGGGATAGATTTTGTTGGGTAAAGATACAGATTGGGAATTTGGAGTTCGATTTGCAAGCATCGTTACTACCGTTAGTGGAGTTTGACGTGATATTTGTTATGGATTGGCTCTCGGAGAAGCAGGCATACATTGATTGCAATCACAAGGAGGACAAATTTGGGACTGATCGTGAGACGATATTTATAGGCTTGAATGGGCCGAGCAAGACTTTGATGTCTGCTCTTCAGGTGGTTAAGGCAGTTCATGCTGGTGCAGAGTTGTTCTTCACACTAGTGGAGGCTTCAAAGCCTAAGCCTAGTTCGGACAGTATCCCGGTTATATCCGAGTATCCTAACGTGTTCCCTAGCGATCTCCCTAGAGCCCCACCTCTGCGAGAGATCGACTTCTCAAATGAGCTAGTGCTAGGTATCAAACCTATGTCACGCTCTCCGTATCAGTTAGCGCCTAAGGAGATGGCGGAACTGAAAGTTCAACTTCAAGAGATGTTGGAGCAGGGTTATGTGCGTCCAAGTTCATCGCCTTGGAGCACACCGGTCCTCTTTGTTAAAAAGAAGGACAGAAGCTTGCGACTCTATATTGATTACCAAGAGCTGAATAAGTTAACGGTGAAGAATAAATATTTGATCCCATGGTTTGATGATCTGTTCGATCAGTTAGTTGGGTCATCGGTGTACTCAAAATTGGATCTTAATTACAGATATTATCATTTGAGCATAATAGAAAATGACATCCCCAAGACAGTTTTCATCACGTGGTATGGGCATTATGAGTTCACCGTCATGCCGTTTGAACTGACTAATGCGCCATCTATGTTTATGGATTTGATGAACAGAATGTTCAGAGAGTACCTAGACTACTTCGTGATAGTCATTATTGACGATATATTGGTGTACTCGCAATGTGAGGAGAATAACATTAAGCATTTGCATTTGGTGTTTGGGACACTAAGGAGGAAACAACTGTATGCCAAGTTCTCCAAATGCGAGTTTTGGTTGTCCTCGGTAGCGTTCCTTGGTCACATAGTTAGTGGAGAGGGAATTTCAGTTGATCTGGCTAAGATAGTTGCTATAGAGGGAGTGGTCTGTGTTGTCTACGGCAGCGGATGTCCATAGTTTTCTCGGGCTTGCCGGCTATTATAGGCGCTTCGTAGAGAACTTCTTGCGGATAGCGTTACCCCTCACGACTTTGAAGAGGAAAGATCAGAAGTTTGTGTGGTCATTGTAGTGCGCACAAGCCTTCGAAGAACTGAAAATTCAGTTGACCACGGCGCCTATTCTCTGTTCACCGAGTGGGATCGAAGGATTTGAGATCTATAATATTGCTTCAGGCAATGGTTTGGATTGTGTTCTACTGCTGCTTGGGAGTGTAATAGCTTATGGCTCGCGTCAGCTGAATGTACACGAGAGGAATTATCCGGTCCATGACTTAAAGTTAGCGACCATGATATTTACCCTGAAGCTGTGGAGGCAATACCTGTACTATGTGATGGTCGATATCTATACCAACTACAAGAGCTTGAAGTACTTGTTGGATCAAAAGGACCTACACATGCGACAACAGATATGGATGGAGTTCCTTGGTGACTACACCTTCAAGATACATTATGTGTCTGGGAAAGGCAACACGATTGCTGATGCGTTGAGTCGCGGGGCTCCCGCGCAGGCCAACTAGTTTTTGATACATGATGAATGTTTGATTCGTGATTTGGAGGCATTAAACATCTCTTGTGTTGATAAGCAGACTAGTGTCGAAGCACAACTAAACTGGATAGAGGTGCAGTATGACCTTGCTAATAGGATTCGGCAAGCTCTGGATGGTGATAAAAGCATGAATAAGTTTAAGGATGAGGCTTTGGATGGGTAAAATTCCCAATTTTATGTTAAGGATGGAATTTTATGGAGAGACAGTCGTCTGTACGTCCCAAGTATGGGTAAACTACGGGAGGAATTGATGTATGAGGCTCATCATACTAAGTACTCGATTCACCCGGGGAGCACAAAGATGTATAGTGATATGAAAAAGTTTTTCTTTTGGAGAGGACTTAATAAGGACGTAGCACTTTATGTGGCGAAGTGTCAAACGTGCGCCTTGGTGAAGGCAGAGTGCTAGAAGCCTTGAGGATTCTTGAAGTCCTTACCTACCCCGTAGTGGATGTTCGACGATATTTCAATGGATTTTGTGCATAGGTTGCCAAGGTCGCAGAAGGTAAACAATGCCATTTGGGTGATCGTAGATCGATTGACGAAAGTGTCGCACTTCATTCCGAACAGGAAGGATGATTCAGTGGATAAGCTAGCAAAACTCTAGGTAGATAACATTGTTTGACTGCACGGTGTGCCCCGCAGCATCGTAAGTGATCGAGATGGATGTTTCACATGCAATGACTGGAGGTTAGTGCATCAAATGTTGGGAACCAAGCTGAGTTTAGGCATATCCTTTCATCTGCAGACGGATGGTCAGACCGAGAGGGTCAATTGGACGATGGACGACATGCTTCGCATGTGCGTCTTGGATTTCAGAAAGCGATGGGAAGATCATCTGTACTTGGTGGAGTTTGCTTATAACAACAACTGCCAATCAAGTATTTAAATGACGCCCTTCGAGGCCATATATAGTAGAAAATGTCGTACGACGTTGTCATGGTTGGAAACGAGTGAGTAGAAGTTGTATAAACGACAAGAGGTGGAAGACGCCACTTCGTTGGTACGATCTATACGAGAGCGGTTGCTGATCGCTCAGGACAGGCATGCTAAATACTATAATGTCAAGCATAGGAGCATTGAGTTCACTATTGGCGACTGGGTATATTTTAACATTAAGCCGTTCAAGGGTGTTTCACGGGTACGACGCTTGAAGAAGCTGAGCCCGAGGTACCTTAGACCGTTTGAGATTCTAGAGCGAATTGGTGAAGTGGCTTATCGACTAAAGTTATCAATGGAACTGAGTGGTCTACACAACGTATTCCATATATCAGTGTTGCGGAAGGTGGTGCAAGAGCCTTCACAAGTGATTGCGGTTGATCAGGTACCAGTTGATAATGGGTTGACGACGAAGGTCAAGCCTATTCACATTGAGGACTTTGAAGTCAAGTGACTTCGTAACAAAGACATCAGGATGGTCAATGTCTGATGGGACAACTGCGGTTGTGATGTGCTTTCGTGGGATCAAGAGCATACCATGCTTAAGGAGTATCCCGAGTTATTTCACTCAAGTACCGTTTAATTTTGTGTATCTCTTCCATTCAGTAATTTCGGGATGAAATTCTTTTAAGAGGGAGATAATTTTAACACCCTAAAACTTATTAAGGAATGGATAGCATTCGAAGGCCAATTTGGTGTCTGATTAGGGTAATACGGCCTGTGATACGGGAGTGTACAAGGCTGTGTCGTGCCTGAGGTCAATGAAATGTAGTCGCTGATCCTCGGAGTCAAGCCAGGTCGGGCACACGGCCTATGATATAGGCGTGTTAAGGGCCGTGTCCTGCTCTATGTTATGATGAACTGTGTCGAGTGAGTTACACGGTAAGGGACACGAGCATGTCCAAAGGCATGTCTGGCACACGGGCGTGTCACATGGTCGTGTCCTATTCGGGATGTGATGGTTTCAACGTCGATTGGGGCACACATCCTATGACATGGGCGTATTAATGTTTTACACGGGCGTGTCCCAAGCCGTATCAGAGGCCGTTTCCTTTTCTGTGATTACTAGTTTATGGCAAGTGTGGAACACGGCCTATGACACGGGCGTGTCACAAGCCGCGTTCGGCGTAGGAAAGTTATTTTCAAGGGAAATCGTGGCCTTTCGTTTCCTTCAAATGGGATCTAAGGTTCCAGAGTGGTCCTTGCCGTTATAAGGCCGGGAAAACGGGTGAAACCCTCATTTCTCATAAGATTTTCTCTTTCTAAAAGTGTTAGAGAGAGGGGAGAACAAGGAAGAAGGTGAAGGAGGAATTCGGCCCCCGGTGGAGCTTCAAAGCCCCGATTCTCGAGCCAAGACAAGATCTGTGGAGGCGAGGCCGTAGCGGTGCTTTTCATCCGTCTACATCTCCATGGCGCCAAAGAGAACTGCAAGGGTAAGGATTCTCTTCTTGGACATGTGAAGCCCTCTTCTTTTTGCCTAGGAAACTCCTTCCCGTGAGTGAGCAGTGCGTGCAAGGTATTCCTTCGGGTGGATATGAATAGTCCCCGTTGTTTTGCTTATAAAGTCCGGAATCGAAGTACGGACATAGGCATGGTGTGTGAAGTCTACCCGGACAAGTTGGTATTGATCATTGATGTTTCATTATGCTTGTAGTGCCGTAGATGACTCTTTGCCATTTGCTTTTCAAATTTTCTACGCGGAAGATTGCAACAGGGAGTCTTGGGGATTAACTCCAAGGTACACCCAGAATTCTTGACAGAAGCAAAGTTCTGCCATTTTGGTGGCATGGGAGCCAGCCTTGTACATAGCCGGGCTATGTACTGTTTTATGATCGATACATTGGGATTTAGTGAAGCTTGTCCCGTGTAGATGGCTAAATGGTCGTGGCGAGGTGAGCAACGGGCTGGTGGAACCTTACCCACTCTATGTGGTTTTGTAAAGATGGCTTGGAGAGCGAGTCTAGGCTTCGGCTGAAAGGACTTTAATGCTCACATTTTTTGCCGTCCTTGGGGAGGTGGTGGACTTCAGAACGGACCGGGTTTGGATCGAGTTCACCGAGTAAGTGCACTGAGAGCACGGGTTCTATGGTCGTCCATGCCTAGAACTGTGGTGAAGTGTGCTGATATTTCACTTTCATTATATTATTTGGCTATACTACTAAAATTCAGGGAAGGAGCACCGTCACCCAAAATTTGAGGTTGGGTCATTATAATTTGGTCAGCTTTAGCTGACCATTTCTTTTGTTTGCCACCGCTGCGGTGGAATGTTGATTGCAGGTACTGTGGAGCCTATTGGCAAATAGTAGGATGAAGCCCTTATTGCTGAGTCGGCCCTTGAAGGCCAATGCGAACGTTTATATTTATAGTCATGTGTGACCGGCTTGCGTGCCAATGTTTGGAAGACACTTATTATTTAAAGTAAACTCTTGTAAGGCTATAAGGCAAAGTACATTGAATATTCGTACGCTCATTCCGACTTTGGGTTTTTAGTGGACATTCATGTTGTGGCTTGGGTTCTTTTCTTTGCAACATTTAAAATACTTCTACTAGAATGTGCTCTGTGTAGGACGTGTGTTATTAGATGGATGGTTTCATTCTATAACCCTTCAGTCTGTCGGTGGTATATGGCATCGGGCCCCAGCCGGACCTACTGTTATATGTTATGTGATAGATAGGGGTGTTACAAAATAACAAGAATAAAAATAATGATAATTTATTTCACAAGTGTTAAACAGAATATAAACTATCTCTATGAAGTTAGTGATCAAGGATATGAAAAATTACAAACTTCTGTTGATTTCACCCTTCCTTCCAACAAGAACCGACTGGCTATAGTGTATCTCATCCAAGATGTAGCTACTAGCCTCCCTAGATCACAACACTATCTAGTCGCTGTTCCCAAAGCATTGAGAGCTCCCCAAGTCGAACAAGGACCTAGACGCCATGCATAAGGTGGCGATTCTCTCCTAAGCCACGCAAGGACTTAGATGCCACACACAAGATGACTATTTCCTCTATCAATTACAAATAAGAAATTAAGAATTATACATTAAATTTCAGAATGAAAAATCCCTCAAATATATCGCTGAAGATGCCGACGAATCCTTGCCAAGATTGCTTCAGAAACTATGTTCGAATCGTCGCTTATCTGCACTTGAACCTTCTTGGGAAGATGGAGTCTTTCTGGATGCTAGAGCTCTTTGGATAGGATACACGGGAAGGAACACCAAGGAAATTTCATTGCATGATCTCTACAAAAGAATGAGCCGTATATATATTTTTGAGATATCGCCTAGCGATACAGGGTATCGCCTGACAGCGATATCCTATTCGACTGCTACGTGTCCCATAGATAAGAAATTTTTGCGGGATGAATCTGTCGTGGCCAATCATGCGCTATAGCCAGAGTGATATCGATATCGCCGAGTGATATCGACTGTAACTATATGCACCGTGGAGATAATACTGTAACTGCCCATTGAGCAATCTCCTGTTGGCGATAATGGATATCGCTAGGTGATATCGCCAAAACTCATTTGTTTAAATCTGAATCAAAACCCAAATGATTGTAATGTTAGACCTGTGTTATCTGCACATCATAAGCACCCTATGATAAAACACAAATGAGATTTGTTATTAGCAAACGAAGAAGCATGGAACGCATGCCCCAATAAGGATCGCCTCGCATTCCCCCTCACGAATCTTGCCTCGGCTCTTAAATCTGACCATAGGATCTCCTTCACCTAGCTTGCAAAGCTAAGCCCCAGACTCTTGCTTTCAAGAACCTCAATAATTGAGAGAGAGAACAATGAGAATTCATTCTCATGTACAGCTTATGTCTAGAGGCTATTGCCGCGCAATATCTATTACAGTCACGCAGTATCATTGGCGGTTGGCGCTTGGCCTAATCAAAATCGCGTTGTCGCTCCAAAATAACCTCCACCTTACTTCCACGTAGAAAGCTACCGCCGGTGTTAACCTCCTATCGCCGAGCGGTACCTTCCCGAGGGATCAGTCAATTTAATCGACTATCGTCGCGCGATTGCTCTCTATCGCCGCGTGGTAGTCACTAAACGCTTCCTCAAAAGCATTGAGTGTGTCGAGTGCTATTGTCGCGTGATACCTTTCTACCACCGCGCGGTTGGTACCCGAGACGCCAAATAATTTAATTCACGGGGTACCGCCGACGTTAACACTACCATCGCGCGTTAGCTTCCAGAAATCAATTTCTTCCCTATTTCAGGATTTTTGGGGCATTACAATTCTCCCCTCCTTTAAGAGATTTCATCCTGAAATCTTATATATATTTATAAAAACAACTTTGGAAACTCATCTCGCATGGTTTGCTCATGCTCCTATGTCAGTTCTTCACAGACACAATTGTCCTACCAAACTTTGACCATCCCGATTTCTTTGTTTCGTAGTTGGCTGACCTTCGTATCTTCGATCCGAATGGGTATAACCTTCATCGTCAGCCCACCATCGACCAGTACCTAATCATCAGCCACCACTTACATCGGCTCTTGCAATGCTTTCCGCAGCACCGATATGTGAAACACATAGTGTAAACCACTAAGCTCCGTCAAAAGACCTAATCGATAGGCATCTTCTCCAATCCGCTCAACAACTTCAAACGGACCAAGATACCACGGACTCAACTTTTTCAAGCATCGAATCCTATCAACACCTTTGAATAGAATTATCTTCAGATATACCCAATCACCAACCGCAAACTCCACGTTTCGGTGCTTGGCATTATAGTACTTAGCTTGCATATCCTTGGCCACCGATAGTCGATCTCGTATAATGCGTATAGTTGAAATAACCTCTTCGACTTCTTTAAGCTTATATAACTTCGATTCGCCTATTTCTGCCAAAGCTAAATGAGTACGAAACATACAATCGTATAAAGCTTCGAAGGGCGTCATCTGAATGCTAGCTTGATAGCTATTATTATATGTGAACTCAATCATATAGAGATGGTCCTCCCACCTCTTCCCGAAATCCAAGGGCACATTTAGAGCACATCCTACATTGTCTTGTTGGTCATCTCGGTCTGACCATCCGTTTATCGATAAAATACCGTACTGAATTTCAGTTTAGTACACAATAACTGCTGGATTAGCCTCTAATCATTTGAAGTAAAGCCCCATATCGGTCACTGACGATACTACGGGGCACACCGTGCAAACGTACTATGTTGTCAACACACAACTTAGCCAATTTTTCAATTGAATCATCCTTCTTGTTCGGTATGAAGTGCGATACCTTTGTCAGTTGGTCAACGATCACCCGCACAACATCGTTCCCACATTGTGATCTCGGTAATCCATGCATGAAATCCATAGATATGTCATCAAACTTCCACAATGGAATTGGTAACAACTTGAGGAAACCTCGACGCTTCTGACATTTAAGTTTTACCAAGGCATAAGTTTGGTACTTTACAACGTAAACAGCTATGTCTTTCTTTAAACCCGACCACCAAAACATCTTTTTCATGTCCTTATACATCTTAGTGCTCCCTGAGTGGATTGAGTATTTAGTAAAATGTTCTTCATACATCAACAGTTTACCCACATTTGGGATGCACAAATGACCGCCCTTTCACTAAAGACCGTCATCCATGTAGAATTGGGAATTTGACCCATCCGCTACATAGTGCTTCATACTCTCATCGAGTTCCATTGCTCGTCGAACTCTGTCCGCAATATCATATTGAACCTCTGTCCAGTTCAAACACGCATTTGCAGTGGTATTCTTGTCAACACAAAAAAAATATAAAGCCTCAAACTCCAGGATCAGATGCACATCATGCATCTGTAGCCAACTTGCCCATACTTGAGTCCTACGGCTCAAGGCATCTGCGACAACATTTCCCTTCCCGAGAGTATAATGTATCTGGAAAGTGTAGTCCCCGAGGAACTCCATCCATCTCCATTGTCGCAAGTTTAGATCCTTCTGATCTATTAAATACTTAAGGCTCTTATAGTCCATGCATATATCAACTTTCACGCTATATAAGTAGTGACGTCATAGCTTAAGTGCAAAAATTACAGCCGCTAACTTCAAGTCGTGGACTTTATAATTTCGCTCGTGCACTTTTAACTAGCTTGAGCCATAAGCAATAACTTGCTGAATTACATAAGGACGCAGCCTAAGCCGCTCCCTAATGGATTACTTTTTTTTTCATAGCCGTCTGTACCACATGGCGAACTCAAGATAGGCGACGTGGTCAAATGACTCTTTAACTCCTCAAAAGCTCGTGCACACTCAGGCATTCAAACAAATTTCTGATCTTTCCTTTTTAATGCAGTGAGAGGTAAGGCTATCCGTGAAAAGTTCTCCACGAAGCGCCTGTAGTTGCCAACAAGTCCAAGGAAACTCCTGACTTCCACTACCAAAGACAACACAGGCCACTCTCCTATAGAAACTATCTTCACCAGATCCACCACAATACCCTCTCCACTAGCCACATGGCCAAGAAAATCAAATGACTACTGCAAAAACTCTCACTTTGAGAACTTGGCATTGACTTTATTCCTTCTTAAGGTACGCAAAACCATCCTCAAGTTTTTTTCATGATCTTCTTCTGATTGAGAGTATACCAGTATGTCTCCAATAAATACGATCACAAACTGATCTAAATACTGGCAAAAAGTTCGATGCATCAATTCCATGAATATCGATGGCGCATTTTTTAGCCCAAACTACATTACAGTGAACTCATAGTGACCATAACATGTACCGAATGCTGTCTTGGGAATGTCTGTAACGCTCCTGATATTTCGATGTTTATTTTAATTCTTTAGTGGCGTATTTTTGACGTCAGGGCGTTACATTAACACATAGTTGATGTTTACAGTTGCTGGAGCGTGACTTTTGCTTGTTAGTATCTGAGGTTTTGACTTAGAATATTTGCTTGGCTAATTTCTAGTGTGTTTTTAAGATATCCCTTGCGAGCCGGGTTTGTTTTGGAACTGGGTGGAGCCTTATTGGGATAGTTGACATTTTGGGCATTGAGGAGTTTTTACTTGAGTTTGGGTTGTCATATTTTAATTTCGACTTCGCCATTTGATTTGTAGCATCGATATTTAGCAATAGTGCGATTTTCGTAGAATTCTGAGTTGGTTTGAGTTTTGGGTGGTTTGGATGTTTATTTGGTAATTAATTATAATACAATATTACGTTACTTATATAAGTATAAATAGCCTTACGATTTGACGGAAACCCTATTCATCTTCTTCCTCTTGAGCCGTTGCGCTGTTTTGCAAAAGAGAGGAACGACGAATGCTTCTAGGCTTTCGGCCGCCGGTTTCCAGAGCTTTGGTGATCGAAAATGTCATCGGAGAGTAGATTCGGATTGCTCTCACCGAGATCTACGTGTGTGCGGTGAGTTTTTCCCATTTTCGATGTTAGGTTATGCGTTTTTGACCCCCCCCCCCCTTTCCTTGAAAAGTTTCAGGAAGTGTAGCCAAGGTGTTCTTGTGGCCGGATCCGTAAGGAAAGGCGCTTGTGTTGCCAGATATCTAGAGATAGAGGCAAGTGGTGATTTCTTCCACTTGCCAAGATTTTTCCATGTGTTTTCTATTTGATTTTATTCTTTCCTCCTTAGAATTAGGAGTAGTGTAGGAATCATCCGAGTTTGATCTACTGTAAAGTGAATATTCCCCAGTCATGTAAAGGTAGGATTCGTCATGTATGATTATTATTCTAAGTCGGATTCGTCTAGTATATAGCTAGTAGTCTAAGGAAATCTCATCATTTAAGATAGTCTAAGTTTAGACAATTTCGTTGAATATGATCTTAAGCTTAGGTATGAAGATTCGTCGAGTATGGTAGGGTTAGCCTAATTTAAATCCGTCTAGTATGGTCTTGGATTAAGAATAATTCGTCAAATAGTATAGGCATTGAGTGGAGTCAGATTCGTCGAGTAATCTCGACGAATTTGCCGAGTATCAGCCTTTGGTATTGATTGTAGTCTTAGCATTGAGTGATTCTTGAGACTAAGGAAAATTCGTAAAGTATTCACAACGAATTTGTCGAATGCTAGTCTTGGCGTTGAATGAATTAGACTTGGCATTGAGGCGTCGAGTGATCTGTGAGTCTAAGTCAGATTCGTCGAGTAATCTCGATGAATTCGTCGAGTATTAGTATCGGCATTGAGAGATTCTGCATTAGTTGAGTATTAGGCATTGAGTTCATCATGTTATAGGCTTGGAGTTGAGTGATATGGCTTAGGCGTCGAGTGCGTCGAGTGCGTCGAGTGTCGGTGCGGCTATGTCAAAAGCGTCGTGTTAACTCGACAGATTCATCGAGTATAGTCGGCTTGGCATTGAGAGCGTCGAGTGAAAGAGTTGAGATAAGTAAACTTCACCGAGTTAAAGTCCAGGCATCGAGTGAGACTGCTTGGCATTGAGAGCGTTGAGTGAATCCAGATTCGTCGAGTATACTCGACAAATTTTCTGTGGGCTTAGGTTATTTTCGCCGATTCGTGGAGTATCAGGGTAATTACGCTGAATCGTTGAGTATCGTTAAGGCAATTGTTTTTTGCCAAGTAAAGTTTGTCGTGTATTTACTGCATTCATTGATTAAACTTGACGAATCATTATGGACTTAGTTTTTTTCGCCGTCTTAAGTCTAATTCGTCGAGTTTGGGCCTTAGAGTGAATTTCTGGACTTTCTTCCTTCTTGTCATTGCAGAAGCCTGGTGTTTTGATTAGGGTTTTATGGGTATTTATGGATGTCTAGGTATGGCCCATGGTTGGTAATGGATAAAGGACCACCGACCTGGTGTCGGCTCATGAATCATTATACTTGGTGGTTGTTGATGTTTTCTCATGCACTGTTGGGTTGTGTTGGACCTTGTTGCCACTACCACAGTGCCTTTGGAGATGTTTGGGATGTTGGGTTCTGTTGGACCTTGTTGCCACCACCGTAGTGCCTTCTCGGGATGTTTGGGTCTGTCAGTTCGTGTTGGACATTGGAGCCATCGACTCAGAACTATTTTTGCCAGTGTTAATGATTCACATGTTTAGAGCTGTTCGGTCTCTTTTCTTTTTAGTATATGGAGATATGTTGGATTCTTACTTTTGAAAACTTTATCGAAGCTTGGCTTCATTCCACACTTGGTGCATCTTCTCTTACTCTACTGTTGAAAATTCTACCTTATTTATTATAGTCTGACTTTTTTGTTGAGGTTTGTCTGCCAATCCTGACGTTGGGGTTGGCAACCCCTTTTTGCTTTCTGTGATTATTATCTATTGTTGAATTTATTTGCAACTTGTATATTCTTACTGAGGTATTCTTTTATTTGGAATGTCATAGGTTTGGAGCTGTAGCCGATTAAGCGGCTAGGTTTGGTGGTTACT
Source organism: Platanthera zijinensis (assembly GCA_039513925.1). NCBI lineage: Eukaryota > Viridiplantae > Streptophyta > Magnoliopsida > Asparagales > Orchidaceae > Platanthera > Platanthera zijinensis. The sequence continues at coordinate 178,136,017 of CM077084.1, forward strand.
TGTTTTTTGCTGTTATTGCAGATGTCTTTTCCTCACTAGTGTGAAGTAGTGTTTTTGTTCTGTTGTTTAGTTAAGCCATACTTGTCTTTCCTTTTGGTGTGTTCATGTCAGGTTTTTGACGCCCACCAGTGTTTTATATTATCAAGATACCTGCTAGTTTCTTAGTCTTTCTTGATGACTGGATGGTTTTACTTGCTCTCTGGGAAGTTTTTATGCTAGGTTTGCATGTTAGTTATTTTAAAAGTATCATTTGACAACCTTATGCATAACATTGTTTTAAACTAAAGTCACTATATTTTAACTAACACTAAAGCTATTTCTATACTTATATTAAATCTAGAGGTATGCATATCATGAGTTATCCTGTTTGGATATATATGCTCATGTAGGATGTTAAACCATATAAACTAAGTATTTTTCGCAGCGTATATTCATATTTTCACTTGTGGAATAGTTGATACACTGATCCGAGGGATACAGCCATTAAAACATAACTGAAATTATAATTTTATTCGTAATAAACTTGAGGATTTCTTATAAAGTGTTAGGTTTGAGTTCTTGCTTGAGCGTCTGTTGTTTTCCCCTGCACGGCGTAGCATCACGACACGTATTTTCTCTTACTCTAATATATTAATTAAATATGGAGAAAATGCGGGTTGTGATAGTTGGTATCAAAGGGTTAGGTTGTTTGACAATTGGCCGAATGACTATCTCTGGTTAGTCTTAGATTGTCTTGTTCCATTACATACACACACCGATGTGACATCAGTACGTCTTGTCTGAAGCATAAACACTACACTCATAAAAATGATAAGTATACGGGGCATATTATGTAGTATGGGATGCATAATATGTGTTTGTATATGGATCCTAATAGGAGGCAACATGTGACTGTTATGTAGTATGGGATGCATAATAATCATCGCATGAATGCACATTAGATTTTTCTTTTTGTTACATGCGATATTATGTAGTATGGGATGCATAATATTTCATGTGTACGCCGCTCATAACATACATTAAGGCATTTATTAGATTGCATAGCACAACATGCATGACATAACATGGCATTAGCACATGTCCCAAGCTAAAGGTCTACATGATGACATACGTACACACATGGATTTAAAAAAAAGAATGGTAATTCATGCATTCATGGTTTATGCATATGAGTCAATAGGATGACGGAATATCATCCTAAGTTCAGCATGCCATCATTGATGAAAATCCCAGAGAAAGATAGCATCTTGAGCAAGTATCTTTACATGTATGGTCTGAACTAAGTTGTGTTGTTTTAGCGGTTAAGCTAGGTTTTGATTAGTTGTTCGTTATATTCTTCGGATGCCGCCTAAGCGCATTAAGATGAGAGGGACTCCCCAGTCTAATGGCGACTCATCCGGTGCATAGAGTGAGGTTGTGATTGAGGGACTGCGGCAGAGCATTTAGGCTCTATCTATGTAGATGGTGGAGATGCAGTCATAGATCTAGGCACTGTTTAATTTTGTTTCTAGACAACAATCGAGAGTGCAGGACACGGCTGTGGGTCAAGCTATCCTGCTCCTTTGGTGCCTCCAATCCTACTGCCACCAAAGATGAACTTTATCTCGCATTTTCAGCGAGTAGGAACTCGTACCTATGATGTTAGATCTGACTTCATGGCGTTGGAAGATTGGATTATCGCAATCGAGCAAATGTTTTCATACTCATGGATTTCTACATACCAAAGAGTTATGTTCATAACATATCAGCTTATGGGCCTTGCAAAGAGCTGGTGGTTAAGAGAGAAGGAGAATCTCACAAATGGATGCTCGTGGGAAGCCTCAAGGAGTTGCTGCTTAGGAAATTTTTGTTATCGGTCGAGCAAGACTGCTTGATGAACAACTTCCTGCATTTGAAGCAAAGACAACTCACAGTTAGTGAGTATGAGATTGAGTTCAGCAAGTTGAGCTGTTTTGACCTGGATTTTGTTGCTTCTGAAGATATTAGAGTTAAGCGATTTTTGGTTGGTCTTAGGAGTGACATCCAGTAGCTGGCTAGTGCTTATGGATCTGAAAACTATGCTGAGGTATTTGAAGCTGCCCTAAAAGAGGAGGCGATAGATAATGCAAAGAATCGAGGCAAGCAAATGAGGAAGGACAAGAGGAAGTCTGATTATTCTAAGAACTCTCGGGAGTCTGAATCCGCTTCGAAGAAATAAAGCAAGGCGTTGTGTAGTTTCTATGGCCGGTCAGGCCATCCGTTCGAAAGGTATTTTCAGAAGTTGGGAGCTCAAAAGAAGCAGCATGTGCATGCAATTCAGAGCGCTCCCAAGGGAGATTTGGTTTGTGTCTTGTGCAAGAAGAAGGGGCATAATGCTACCCATTGTTGGAGAAATAAATAAGGTCTCTTTCTTGTGCGAACAGAAAGGACATTTCAAGTCTATGTGCCCACAGACTCAGCCCCTGCTGTAGCTAGTTCCAGTTCAGCCATTGCCGCCATCGTAGCTATTGGATAAAGGAAAGGCTAGGTTAAATGTGATGACTATGGAGGTAGCACAGACGTCCACCCAAGTGACCTCAGGTTACATTATAATCTAGTTTTTAGCTCTTGGCTTTAGTTTGATGTTTGTTCGTCTAGTTACGAATGCGCCTTTATAGGGAAATTGAAGGTAAAGAACCGTTGAGCACACGTTATTTTCGATTTTGGTGCTACCCATTCATTCGTGGCTAGGACTTTCGTAGAGCATCATTGTCATACTCTCGACCTAGTTTGTAATTCGTTTTGCGCTAAGTTTCCTTCCGGTGATTCGGTGGTGTCAGACTAAGGTATCCAAAATTGTCCGATCCTTTTAGGAGATTTCCTAGCTTTTCCTAATTTGATGGTGTTAGACCTGAAGGACTTCTATGTGATCTTGGGCATGGACTTATTGTCCAGATATTATGCAATTATCTAATGAAAGCTTAGGCATTTGGACTTCATGATGGACAACTTCCACCCCAGGATTGTTTATGGTTTTCCGCAATAGGATTCCCCGATTATTTCTGCAGTATGTACTTGGAAACTTTTGAATTCCGATTGTTTTTCTTTTTTGGTTTCTGTTTTGGAAACCATTGGTAGTTTTTTGTGCATCGAGGATGTTCCTGTGGTGTGAGAGTTTCTGGATGTCTTCCCAGATAATCTTCCTGGTCTTCCTCCTATGAGAGATGTTGTGTTTATTCTAGATTTGGAGTCGGGTACTCGCCCTATTTCCAAGGCACCGTACTATATAGCCCCACGTGAGATGGACGAGTTGCCACAGTGTGTATTGATTAGGCCAAGTACTTTTCCTTCGGGTGCTCCCATGTTGTTTGTAAAGAAGAAGGATGGGTCTATGAGGTTGTGCATCGAATATAGGGAATTGAACAAGGTAACTATCAAGAACAAATATTCCTTGCCGCGAATAGATGATTTATTTGATCAGTTGCGTGGTAGTACAATTTTTTCAAAGATTGACCTTCATTCCGGCTACAATCAATTGAGAATTCATGAGTCGGATGTTCCAAGTGTAACACCCCGAAACTCAAAATAGGGGCGGGTGATGTTTTAAACCCAGTCTAAATTTTGGAGCAGGTGTCACGGGCGTGTCACAGGCGTGACACAGGCGTGTTCAGCCACGGGTCGTGCGGTCGACGCTTTGGCGATCGACGATCGTATAGTTGCACAACACGGCCTACGACACGGGCGTGTCCCAGGCCGTGTCACTCCAGGGAATCTGCAAGTGTGGTACACGGGCCGTGACACGGGCACAACCACGGGCGTGTCAAATTTGACACGGGCGTGTCTGATGCCGTGTCACAAGGCCGTGTACCTCTCTGACTGCGAAGTGTTGGTCGATTGCACAAGGGGGGCGTGATACAGGTCCCGACACAGGCATGTCGCAGGTGACACGGGCGTGTCGGAGGCCGTGTCAAAGGTTGTGTGCTGGTTTTTCGTATCGATCGAGACGGCGAATGGGTGACACGGCCAGTCACACGGCCGTGTTGCAACCCGTGTTCGGCCCAGATTTTATGATTTCAGATCTAATCTTGGCCGTTCGTTTCCTTGACTTTGGATCCGACGGTGGGGGGCTGCTCCTGGGTGGTTTTAGCCGGGATTTAGGGTTGGGAACCCGCATTTCCTTTAGCCATTCCCTCTCTAAGAGTTTAGAGAGAAGGGAGAGCAAGGAGGAAGGAGGAGTCCAAGATCCGGCCGCCAGAGGAGCTTCGGAGCTCCGAATCGCGATCCGAGTCCAGATCCGCGAAGGTGACGTCGTTGCGGTGCTTTCCAACCGCATAGTTTTTCGATGGCGCCGCAGAAGAACGCAAGGGTAACAATTTCTCTTCCTTGGGCATGTGAAGCCCTTTTTCCGTTTGCATAGGCATTGTGTGTGAAGCCTATCCGGACAAGTAGAGCCGGATCGGTGATGTTGCATTGCATTTGAACCGGGGAAGACTCCGGGTTTTTGGGCGTTTTCGGGTTTTCTACGTGGTAGATTGCAACAGGGAGCCTTGGAGATTAACTCCAAGGTACACCCGGAAAACTGGGCAAAAGCGAGTTTTGCCAACACGATGGCCGGGGAGCCAACGTGAACATAACCGGGTTATGTGATTGTTGTGGCAGAAACGGGACTCAGTGAGTCTTGACCTGCGCATATGGCTTAAATTGCTGTTGCGATATGAGGACGGGTCAGGCGGAACCGTACCTGGTCTATGTCGTTCGGTCGAACCGTTGGCATGGATGAGGGTCTTCGGCGGTCTATGGCTTAAATGGTCGTGACCAAGGCCAGGAAGGCAAAATGCTCATATGGTTGGCCGTCCAAGAGGCGGTGCTGGAACGGGAACGTCTATTGCTTGAATTGACGTGACGTTGGCCGGTTCGCCGTGAATGTGCCCTGTGTGCACGAGTTGTGTGGCCGTGCGAGCCTACGCCTGTGATGATGTGTGTTCACACTAATTTATTGCCTATACTAATAAAGTGCAGGGAAAGAGAATCGCCGCCCCGATTTTGGGGGCGGGATCGTTATAATTTGGTCAGCATAGCTGACCGTTGCTTTTGTTTGCCACCGGGCGGTGGTTTGTGCTTGCAGGTGCTGCGGAGCCGAGCGGAAAATAACGAGCTAAAGCCCATGTTGCGGTGCTGGCCCTCGAAGGCCTAACCCTTTTATGCTTTCCATTTATTTCATGTATGGCCGGCCTGCGAGCCGAAGTATGTAAGACATGTTTTGTTAAGCAAACCTTGTAAGGCCATAAGGCCGGTACTTTTGTATTTTTCATTCCTATTGTTATTTCTGTAGTGGAAATTCTTGATTGGCAGGGTTCTTGTAATTGTGCAACTTAATAAATTGCTTCCGCTAGAATGACTTTGTGTAGGACGTTGGTGATTGGTTGTATGTTTTCAACGCGTAACCAACCGGTCTGTCCGTTGTATATGGCGTCAGGCCCCGGCCGGACCTACTGTTATATACTATGTGACCGATAGGGGTGTTACAAATTGGTATCAGACTACTGGTTTCGGTCAAACTTAAATGAATTCGTGGACGAATTCACTTTAAGGGGTGGTGAGCACATGTGTGCGTCATCGTTATAACATGAAAAGAACCCATGAATGTCCACTTAGGAATGAAAATACACATGTTTGAGGAACCTGCGTGTTCCTATAATTGCTGTTTGCAGTAATTTTTTGTCGCTTATCGGTGTTTTACACGATTATAGGTGACCAGAAGTGGTGCTGGACTGTCAGAACGGCCAGGTTCTGAGGCAAGCAGTGCGCCAAGTAAAGCGCCTGCAAGACCTCCGTCTGCCAAGACCATTAGATTGGTGGCAGAAGCTGTCTTTGTTATGATTAATGTGCAACCTGCAAGACAGGTGCAGCAGCCTGCTCCTGTGGGGGAGCAAGTGCCGCTCCAAGCGGCGGAGCCTAGAAGGGTTGAGCAGGTGGCGGTGGAGCCAGAGTTACCTCAGAGAGCAACTGAAAGACAGTTGAAGCATATGATGGGCTTCCACCCACCGGTGTTCTCACGAACGGGAACCCCGACCCAGGCTGAAGATTGGCTCGCAAGAGTCAATAGGGTGATGACAGCTACTGAAACGGAAGAGTGGCAGAAGACCACGATAGCGACGTTCCTTTTGGATGGGGACGCAAGGTTATGGTGGGAAGGCCTAGAGCTACACCAGTTGAGGGGAAGGCCGTTGGCCGAAGTTCCTATGGCGGAGTTTGCAAAATTGTTCATGGCTCGATACCTCCCCTCAGCGCAGAGGATCGCATTGGAGAATGAGTTCCAAAAGTTGGTGTAAAGAGATAGCACTGTAGACGAGTACCTCCACGAGTTTACTCGGTTGGGGAGATATGCTAGCGCTACCTTTGCCGATGAGGAGCGAAAGACTAACCGCTTTTACGAAGGGTTAAGAGATGAGCTGAGGTTGCTACTGTCAGGGCCCATGACGCAGGGTTTCCTAACCTTGGTCAACTCGGCCCGGTCCTTGGAGAAGGACATGAGAAATGTGCAAGCTAAGAAGGAATCTGGCGGGAAGAAATCGGAGTTCAAAGCGCCGACTACGTCGAAGTCGGGCTATCGAAAATTCTTCAAGAAGGCTAGGACGTCAGGTCCAGCTCCTTCTGCAGGTGCCTCGGGGACAACTACCAACCGAACCCCGGGCGCTTGTTTTACATGTGGAAAGACGGGGCACTTTGCCCGTGACTGCTGGAGTGGATGCTCAAAGTCCGAAAGGAAACAAGGAGCTACTTATGAAGAGAAGGGCAAAGCGGTGGAGTCGACCGCGTCCCATTATGCTCCCACTCAGCCTAGAGTCTATAACTTGGGCCAGCAGGAGGCCATCAAATGATAGTTCGGCACGGGCACTGTTCGACTCGGGAGCTTCACACTCCTTCTTGTCCGAAAATTTTATATCGCGCATCGTAGTCCCTTCTTCGATGGCGAAGGACAAGTTGGATGTGCTTCTACCGAATGGGTGCTTGATGCGTGCGGACAGAGTGTGCGCCATAAAGGTTCACATAGGGAGCCAAGAGTTCGACTTGCTAGCGTCATTACTGCCGCTAGTAGAGTTTGACGTTATCTTTGGGATGGATTGGCTTTCGGAGCATAAGTCTTGGATTGACTGTGACCATAAGGAGTTCAAGCTAGGTGTTGGGCTGGGGACAACATTCGAGGGACTCAAGGGGTCGAGCAAGACGCTGATGTCTGCTCTTCAGGTGGTAAAGGCAGTTCGTGCTGGTGCAGAGCTGTTCTTCACAATAGTGGGGGCTGTGGAGCCAAAGTCCACGTTGGATAGCATCCCCGTGGTTTGTGAATACCCCGATGTGTTCCCGGATAGTCTCCCCAGGGCCCCACCGCGGCGAGAGATTGATTTCACCATCGAGCTCGTACCGGGGGCCAAACTGGTGTCACGTGCTCCGTATAGGTTGGCGCCTAAGGAGATGGCAGAGTTGAAAGTTCAGCTAGAGGAGCTGATGGAACAAGGTTATGTGAATCCAAGATCGTCGCCTTGGAGCGCACCGGTCCTGTTCGTTAAGAAGAAGGATGGTATTATGCGGTTGTGTATCGACTATAGAGAGTTGAACAAGCTGACGGAAAAGAACAAGTACCCGATCCCGAGGATTGATGATCTCTTTGATCAGTTAGTCGGATCGTCGGTATATTCTAAGTTGGACTTGAAGTCGGGGTACTATCAGTTGAGGATAAGGGAATGTGATATCCCGAAGACGGCATTCAGCACAAGGTATGGGCATTTCGAGTTCACGGTCATGTCGTTTGGACTGACGAATGCGCCATCAGTGTTTACGGACTTGATGAACTGGACGTTCCGAGATTTCCTGGATCGCTTTGTGATCGTCTTTATTGACGATATATTGGTGTACTCGCAGTGCGAAGAAGATCATTTCAAGCACTTGCATCTAGTGTTGGAGACTTTGAGGAGGAATGAGCTGTATGCGAAATTCTCCAAGTGCGAGTTCTGGCTACCCTCAGTAGCGTTCCTTGGTCACATTGTTAGTGGGGAAGGTATAGCGGTGGATCCGGCGAAGATCGTTGCGATACGGGAGTGGCCTGCGTTGTCTTCAGTCGCGGAAGTCCGTAGTTTTCTCGGGCTTGCCGGATATTACAGGCGCTTCGTAGAGAACTTCTCACGGATAGCGCTACCTCTCACGAAGTTGACAAGGAAAGATCAGATATTCTTGTGGATGCAGGAGTGCGTGCAAGCGTTTGAGGAGCTGAAGAGACGGTTGACCACGACGCCAGTGCTTAGTTCGCCGAGTGGGACCGAGGGCTTTGAGGTGTATAGCGACGCTTCAGGTAGTGGTTTGGGCTGCGTGCTGTTGCAGCATGGAAGTGTGATTGCGTATGGATCTCGTCAGCTGAAGGTGCATGAAAGAAATTATCCGGTGCACGACTTGGAGTTGGCGGCCGTGATATTTGCACTCAAGTTGTGGAGGCACTACCTATACGGCGTAAGAGTCGATATATACACCGATCACAAGAGCCTAAAGTACTTGTTGGATCAAAAGGACCTTAATATGAGGCAGAGGAGGTGGATGGAGTTCCTGGGGGACTAAACCTTCAAAATACATTATGTACCCGGGAAGGGCAATGCAGTTGCGGATGCGCTGAGTCGCAGGGCTCCCGCCCAAGCAACCTGGTTGTCGGTGCATGATGAGCGGCTGATACGGGAGTTGGAGGAGCTTGAGATCTGTTGCGTTGACAAGCAGACGAGCGCCAAAGCAATGTTGAACTGGACAGAAGTTCAGTATGACCTGGCTGACCGAGTTCGGCAGGCATTGGAGTTAGATGACTCCATGAAGGAGCTTATGGAGGCTGCTCTGGATGGGTCAAATTCCCAGTTCTCGGTAGTACATGGTTTGCTAAGGAAGGATCATCGATTATGCGTCCCAAGCGGGAGTAACCTCCGGGCGGAGTTGATGTACGAGGCTCATCATACCAAGTACTCAATCCACCCAGGGAGCACGAAGATGTATCGTGATCTCAAAAAGTTGTTTTGGTGGCCGAGGCTTAAGAAAGACGTGGCATTGTACGTGGCTAAATGCCAAACGTGCGCCTTGGTGAAGGCGGAGTGCCAAAAGCCGGGAGGATTTCTGAAGTCCTTGCCTATACCAGAGTGGATATTCGACGACATATCTATGGACTTTGTGCATGGGTTGCCAAGGTCGCAGAAGGGGAACGACGCCATATGGGTGATCGTAGATCGGTTAACAAAGGTCTCGCACTTCATTCCGCATAGGAAGGACGATCCAGTGGAGAAATTGGCGAAGTTGTATGTTGACAACATTGTTAGGCTGCATGGCGTGCCCCGTAGCATTGTGAGTGATCGTGATGGGCGGTTCACGTCAAATGATTGGAGATTGGTGCAGCAGATGCTGGGAACAAAGTTAAAGTTCAGCACAACCTTCCATCCACAGACGGATGGGCAGACCGAGAGAGTCAATAGGATGATGGAGGACATGCTACGCATGTGTGTTCTGGACTTCGGTAAGCATTGGGAGGACCACCTGTATTTGGTGGAGTTCGCGTACAACAACAACTACCAGGAGAGTATCCAGATGGCGCCCTTTGAGGCCCTATATGGTAGGAGGTGTCGCAGGCCGTTGTCTTGGTTAGAAACGGGTGAGGCAAGGTTATACAAGAAGCAGGAGGTGAAGAGTGCTACCTCGTTAGTGCGGATCATTCGGGAGCGCTTGTTTATCGCTCAGGACTGGGAGGCAAAGTATTACAATGCCAACCACCGGAACGTGGAGTTCGCGGTAGGCGATTGGGTATACCTGAAAGTAAAGCCGTTCAAGGGGGTTTCACGAGTGAGACGCTTGAAGAAGCTGAGCCCAAGGTACCTTGGACCTTTTGAGGTTCTGGAGCGAGTCGGCGAAGCTGCGTACCATTTGAAGCTATCGGTGGAGTTAAGTGGGCTACACGATGTGTTCCACATTTCAGTGTTGCGGAAGGCGGTGCAGGAGCCTTCGGAGGTGATCGCAGTTGATCAAGTGCCGGTGGACGAAGGGTTGACGACTAAGGTCAAGCCCGTTTGTATTGAAGATGCAGAGGTCAAGAGGCTCCGTAATAAGGAGAACCGGATGGTTAAAGTCCGGTGGGATAATTACGGTCGGGAGGAGCTCTCTTGGGAAAGGGAGCAAACCATGCAGGAGGAGTACCCGGAGTTTTTCCGCTCAGGTACCGTTAAAAGTTTTAAGTCCCTATGGTTTTCCTTTAGTAAATTTCGTGGGCGAAATTCTTTTAAGGGGGGAGAGTTGTAACACCTTGAAACTCAAAATAGGGGCGGGTGATGTTTTAAGCCCAGTCTGAATTTTGGAGCAGGTGTCACGGGCGTGTCACGGGCGTGACACGGGCGTGTCACGGGCGTGACACAGGCGTGTTCGGCCACGGGTCGTGTGGTCGACGCTTTGGCGATCGACGATCATCTAGTTGCAGAACACGGCCTAGGACACGGGCGTGTCCCAGGTCGTGTCATTCCAGGGAATCTGCAAGTGTGGTACACGGGCCGTGACACGGGCACAAACACGGGCGTGTCAAATTTGACACGGGCGTGTCTGATGCCGTGTCACAAGGCCGTGTACCTCTCTGACAGCAAAGTGTTGGTCGATTGCACACGGGGGGCGTGACACGGGTCCCGACACGGGCGTGTCGCAGGTGACACGGGCGTGTCGGAGGCCGTGTCAAAGGCCGTGTGCGGGTTTTTCGTATCGATCGAGACGGCGAATGGGTGACACAGCCAGGCACACGGCCGTGTTGCAACCCGTGTTCGGCCCAGATTTTATGATTTCAGATCTAATCTTGGCCGTTCATTTCCTTGACTTTGGATCCGACGGTGGGGGCTGCTCCTGGGTGGTTTTAGCCGGGATTTAGGGTTGGGAACCCTCATTTCCTTTAGCCATTCTCTCTCTAAGAGTTTAGAGAGAAGTGAGAGCAATGAGGAAGGAGGAGTCCAAGATCCGGCCGCCGGAGGAGTTTCGGAGCTCCGAATCGCGATCCGAGTCCTGATCCGCGGAGGTGACGCCGTTGCGGTGCTTTCCAACCACATAGTTTTTCGATGGCGCCGCAGAAGAACGCAAGGGTAACGATTTCTCATCCTTGGGCATGTGAAGCCCTTTTTCCCTTTGCATAAGAAGCCCTCTCTCGCGAGTGAGCGAAGAGTTGTAGCGTTCCTTGGGGTAGATATGTAAAGTCCCCCTTGTGTAGAGTTCGTATGCGAAATCGAACATAGGCATTGTGTGTGAAGCCTATCCGGACAAGTAGAGCTGGATTAGTGATGTTGCATTGCATTTGAACTGGGGAAGACTCCGGGTGTTTGGGTGTTTTTCGAGTTTTCTACGTGGTAGATTGCCACAGGGAGCCTTGGAGATTAACTCCAAGGTGCACCCAGAAAACTGGGCAAAAGCGAGTTTTACCAACACGATGGCCCGGGAGCATACGTGAACATAACCGGGTTATGTGATTGTTGTGGCGGAAACGGGACTCGGTGAGTCTTGACCTGCGCATATGGCTTAAATTGCCATTGCGATATGAGCACGGGTCAGGAGGAACCGTACCCGGTCTATGTCGTTCGGTCGGACCGTTGGCATGGATGAGGTCTTCGGCGGTCTATGGCTTAAATTGTCGTGACCAAGGCCAGGAAGGCAAAATGCTCATATGGTTGGCCGTCCAAGAGGCGGTGGTGGAACGGAACGTCTATGGCTTGAATTTACGTGACGTTGGCCGGTTCGTTGTGAATGTGCCCTTTGTGTACGAGGTGTGTGGCCGTGCGAGCCTACGCCTGTGATGATGTGTGTTCACACTAATTTATTGCCTATACTAATAAAGTGCAGGGAAAGAGCATCGCCGCCCCGATTTTGGGGGCGGGATCGTTATAATTTGGTCAGCATAGCTGACCGTTGCTTTTGTTTGCCACCGGGCGGTGGTTTGTGCTTGCAGGTGCTGCGGAGCCGAGCGAAAAATAGCGGTCTAAAGCCCATGTTGCGGTGCTGGCCCTCGAAGGCCTAACCCTTTTATGCTTTCCATTTATTTCATGTATGGCCGGCCTGCGAGCCGAAGTATGTAAGACATGTTTTGTTAAGCAAACCTTGTAAGGCCATAAGGCCGGTACTTTTGTATTTTTCATTCCTATTGTTATTTCTGTAGTGGACATTCTTGATTGGCAGGGTCTTGTAATTGTGCAACTTAATAAATTGCTTCCGCTAGAATGACTCTGTGTAGGACGTTGGTGATTGGTTGTATGGTTTCAACGCGTAACTAACCGGTCTGTCCGTACTATATGGCGTCGGGCCCCGGCCGGACCTACTGTTATATACTATGTGACGGATAGGGGTGTTACACCAAGGACCACTTTTCGTTCCTGTCATGGGCATTTTTAGTTCAAGGTGATATCGTTTGGATTGACGAATGCACCCTCAACCTTCATGGACATGATGAACAGAGTGTTCATGGATTTTCAGGACCATTTTGTGGTTGTGTTTATAGATGATGTTTTGGTTTTATTCCTGGAGTGCTGAGGAGCATGCCCAGCACTTGCGGTTAGTTCTATTTTCTTTGAGGGAGCATAATTTGTATGTAATGCTAAATAAGTTCCAGTTTGGCTATCTTAGGTTTTCTTTTTTGGGTCATGTAGTGAATAAGGATGAAATTTCTGTTGTCTCAGAAAATATAGTTGCGGTAATGGATTGGAAAAGACCTACCATACCCAAAGTTATAAGAAGCTTCCTAGGGGTTGCAGACTATTATAGAAGGATTGTGGAAGGATTTTCTACATTGTCTTTGCCATTGTCTAAGATTAGACTGAAGAATGCAGCGTTCGTGTGGAGCGATAAGTGCGAGAAAGCTTTTCTTGAATTGAAAAAGAGATTGTGCACTGCTCCTATGTTGACTTTGCCTACCTAAGGATTAGAGTATGTCATTTATATAGATGCATTGAATATCAGGCTTGGATGCGTTTTGATGCAAGAAGGAAAGGTAATTGGGTATGGGTCGAGGAATTTAACGATACCTGAAAGGAACTACCCTACTCATGATTTAGAGTTTGCGACAGTAATTTATGACCTGAATTTATGGAGACATCTTTTATATGGTGCACTGTGCAAGATTTACACAGACCATAAGAGTTTGAAGTACGTCTTCACTTAGAAGGAATTAAAATTGCGCTAGCATAGATGGTTAGAATATTTCGTGGATTACGATGTCGAGATCCAATATCATCCAGGCAAAGCTAATGTGGTAGCCAATGCCTTGAGTAGAAAGACAGCGCAGATCTTTGGACTTTCGGTGTAATCCTTGGTGGAGGAGTTTCTGTTGATGGGTATCCTAGTCCGAAGTAGCGACTCGCCAAGCAGCTTGGAAGTAGTAGAGCCTTAATGGATTACCCTTATAAGGCTACATCTCAAAGATGATCCTGATTTACAGCACCTTCGTAGCAGAACTGAGAAAGGAGAATTACCAGACTTTTCTATTGATGATGAGGTTACCTTGAAGTATTGCGGAAGATATTGTATCCCCGCAGTTGAGGATATTCGAGCTAAGTTGTGTAGTGAGGCGCATGTTTCTTGTGTTTCCTACCACCCTGGTTCTATTAAGATGTATAGATATTTGAAACAGATCATTTGGTGGTATGGAATGAAGAATGATATAGCCAAGTTTGTGTCTAAGTGCTTCACCTGGAAGCATGTTAAGGCAGATCATGGATGGCCTGGTGGCAAGATGATGCCTTTGGAGATTCAAAGTTGGAAGAGGGAGAGTATTTTGATGGTTTTTATTACAGGGTGACCGAGATCTCCCTGAGGACATGATTCAGTTTGGGTCATAGTTGACTGAATAACGATGTGTGATCACTTCATGCTAGTCAAGATTGATTACTCCATAAAGAAAATAACAGAGTTATATTTGTATGAGGTCATCAGACTACATGGAGTGCCTGTTAGTATTGCGTCAGATCGAGATTCCAGGTTTACGTCTCATTTTTGGAAGTGTTTATAAGAAGGTTTGGGTACAAATCTCAGATATTCAACAGCTTATGATTCGCAGACCAATGGTTAGACGGAGAGAGTAAATCATATTATGGAAGTTATGATAATATGTTACATCTTGGACCATAGAGGATCGTGGGATGAGTGGATAAGATTGATGGAATTCGCTTACAATAATAGTTATCTAGAGAGCTTATAGATGGCCCATTTGAGGTTTTGTATGGGAGACATTGCAGGACTCCCATGTTTTGTGCCGAAGTTGGTGAAGGACAGTTGTTCCGTTTAGAAGCTTTAAAAGAGATGAATACTTCCGGGATGCATATTAGAGAGAAGCTTCGAATAGCTCAGGAGCATTATGAGAAGAACGCTAATCGGAGAAGGATTGATTTGGAATTTGTAGTTGGAGACAAGGTGTTTCTCAAGGTTTCTCTGATGTCTGGTGTTAAGAGGTTTGGAAAGAACCATAAGTTGGATCCCAGGTATGTGTGACCTTTCCAAGTTGTTGAATGCATAGTTGTGTCAGCTTATAGGCTGGATTTGTCCGCAAATTTTCCTCGTGTCCACGATATGTTTCCTTTGAGTAAGTTTCGGAAATGTGTGCTTAGTGATCGACATGTTCTTGAATCGGTGCCCTAGTTGTACCCTAACCCTTCTAATGTGGAGTTGCCTGTTCGCATTCTGGATACTCAAGATCGGGTGTTGCGAAGGAAGAAAATACCAATGGTCAAAGTTTTGTCGTGAAACGAAGATGTGGAAAGCATGACTTTGGAGTTGGAGTCAGCTATGAGGGAGGCTCATACTCATTTATTCTCCTAGTTTCTTTGGTAAGTGTTCTATTCAATAACACTTGGTTATTTTCCTTCTTTAGAAGATTCTTTCGTGTATCATGTTTCGTGACGATACTTCCTTTTAAGGGAGTGGTTGTAACGCCCCTTATTTTTTATGTTTATTTTAATTCCTTTATTGTCGTATTTTTGATGTCAGGGCATTACGTTGAAGCATAGTTAATGGGTACCATTGCGGGAGCATGAGTTTTGCACATTGGTATTCGAGGTTTTGACTTAAAATATTAGCTTGGCAAATTTCTAGTGTGTTTTTGAGATATCCCTTGTGAGCCGGGTTTGTTTTGGAACTCGGTGGAGCCTTTTTGGGATAATTGGTGTTTTGGGCATCGAGGAGTTTTTACCCAAGTTTGGGTTGTCAGATTTCGATTTCGACTTCATTGTTGGATTCATAGCGTCGATATTTAGCTACGGTGCGATTTTCGTAGAATTCTGAGTTGGTTTGAGTTCCGGGTGGTTTGGACGTTTATTTGGTAATTAATTATAATACAATATTATATTACTTGTATATGTATAAATAGCCTTACGATTTGACGAAAACCCTATTCATCATCTTCCTCCAAAGCCATCACGTTGTTTTGCGAAAGAGAGGAACGACAGATGTTTCTAGGCTTTCGGCCGCCGATTTCCGGAGCTTTGGTGTTCGAAAACGTCATCGGAGAGTAGATTCAGACTACGCTCGCCGAGATCTATGTGTGTGCGATGCGTTTTCCCATTTCTTGAGTTTTTTATGTTAGGTTATGCAGTTTTGACCCCCTTTTTCCTTGAAAAGTTTCAGGAAATGTAGCCAAGGTGTTCTTGCGGACGGATCCATGAGGAAGGGAGTTTGTGTGGCCGGATTTCTAGAGATAGAGGCTAGTGGTGATTTCTTCCCCTTGCCAAGAGTTTTCCGTGTGTTTTCTAGTTGATTTTTTTCTTCCCTCCTTATAATTAGGAGTAGTGTAGGAATTGACCGAGTTCGATCTACTGTATAGTGAAAAGTCCCCAGTCAAGTAAAGGTAGGATTCGTCATGTATGACTATTAGTATAAGTAGGATTCATCGAGTATATAGCTAATAATATAAGGAAATCTCGTCATTTATGATAGTCTAAGTGTAGACAAATTCATTTAATATGATCATTAGCTTAGCTATGAAGATTCGTCTAGTACGGTGGGGTTAGCCTGATTCAAATCCGTCTAGTATGGTCTTGGATTAAGTCTAATTCGTCAAATAATATAGGCATTTAGTTGAGTCATATTCGTCGAGTATCATCCTTTGGCGTTGAGTGTGGTCTTAGAGTTGAGTTATTCTTGAGACTAAAGAAAATTCGTTGAGTATTCATGATGAATTCGTCAAATGCCAGTCTTGGCGTTGAGTAAATTAGACTTGGCGTTGAGAGCTTCGAGTGATCTGTGAGTCTAAGTCAGATTCGTCAAGTAATCTTGACGAATTCGTCGAGTATTATTCTTGTCGTTTAGTGATTCTGCAATAATAAATTATTAGCCTTTGAGTTTGTCGAGTTATAGGCATGGTGTTGAGTGATATGGCTTAGGTGTCTAGGGCATCGAGTGCCAGAGAGGCTAAGTCAAAAGCAACGTGTTAACTCGACGCATTCATCGAGTGTAGTCGTTTGGCATTGAGAGCGTCGATTGAAGGTCTTGAGTGAAGTAAACTTCGCTGAGTTAAACTCCAGGCGTCGAGTGAGATTGCTTGGCATTGAGAGCGTTGAGTGAATCCAGATTCGTCGACTATACTCGACGAAATTTTTGTGGACTTAGGTTATTTTCACTGATTCGTCGAGTATTAAGGTAATTATGTTGAATCGTTGAGTATCATTAAGGCAGTTGATTTTTGCCAAGTATAGTTCGTCGTGTATCTACTATATTCGTCGAGTATACTCGTATAATAAGTATGGACTTGGTTTTTTCGCCGAATTAAGTCTAATTTGTCGAGTTTGGGCATTAGAGTAAATTTCGAGACTTTTTTCCTTCTTGTCACTGGAGAAGCCCGGGGTTTTGATTAGGGTTTTATGGGTATTTATGGATGTCTAGGTCCATGGTTGGCAGTGGACAAAGGACCACCAACCTGGTGCTGGCTCGTGAATCATTACCTTGGTGGTTGTTGATGTTTTCTCATGGATTGTTGGGTTGTGTTTGACCTTGTTGCCACCACCATAGTGCCTTTGGAGATGTTTGGGATGTTGTGTTGTGTTGTACCTTATTGCCACCACCGCATTGCCTTCTTGAGATGTTTGGATCTGTTAGTTCATATGGACATTGTGGCTACCAACTCAGAACCGTTTTTGCTAGTGTTAATGATTCATATGTTTAGAGTTGTTCAGTCTCTTTTCTTCCTATTATAATGACACATGTTGGATGCTTACTTTTGTAGATTTTATCAAAGCATTGCTTCATTCCACACTTGGTGCATCTTATCTTACTCTACTGTTGAAAATTCTACCTTACTTGTTATAATCTGACTTATTAGCAGAGGTTTGTCATCCATTCCTGTGGTTGGGGTTGGTAACCACTTTTGGCTTTCTGTGGTTATTCTATAATTTAATTTATTTGTCACTTGTATATTCTTGTTGAGGTATTCTTTTATTTCGAATGCCTCTTGATTGGAGCAGTAGCCAATTAAGTGGCTAGGTTTAGTGGTTGCTAGTTTTATGTTGTTGTTGTAGACATAATTTCCTCACAAGTGTGATGTAGTGTTGTTGTTTTGTTGTTTAGTTCTGGCATACTTGCCTTTCCTTTCGGTGGGTTTGTGTTAGGTTGTTGACGCCCACCAGATTTTTTTATATTATTAAGATACCTGCTAGCTGCTTATTCTTTCTTGATAACCGATTGGATTTACTTGCTCTCTGATAAGGATTTATGTTAGGTTTGCATGTTGGATATTTTAAAAGTATCATTTGACTACCTTATGCATAACATTGCTTTAAACCAAAGTCACTAAATTTTAACTAATATAAAAACTATTTCTATACTTATATTAAATATAGAGGTATGCATATCATGAGTTGTGCTATTTAGATGTTTATGCTCATGTATGATGTTAAACCATATAAACACGTTATTTTCCACAGTGTATATTCATATTTTCACTTGTGTACTAGTTGATCTACTATGCCGAGGGATACGACCATTAAAACTTAACTTAAATTACAGTTTTCTTCATAATAAACTTGAGTATTTCATATAAATTGTTAGGTTCGAGTTCTTTCCTGAGCGTCTGCAGTTATCTCCTGCACGACGTGATATCATAACACGTATTTTCTCTTAATCTGATATATTTATTAAATGGTGAGAAAATGCGGGTTGTGAAAATGTCACATTTCCTAATCCGCAACTAGTAATAGCCAGACATTAAATCTAGCTTTGAATAGATAGTTGATCCCACCAGTTGATCAAACAAGTCATCAATCCGTGGAATCAGATATTTTTTTCTCCGTCAGATTGTTCAATTCTCGATAATCAATACATAGACACAAGCTTCCGTCCATCTTCTTCCAAAAAAAGACCGGTGCACCCGAAGGAGACATACTTGGACGTATATAGCCTTGCTCTAGCAATTCCTGCAATTGAAATTTCAGTCCTGCCATCTCTTTAGGCACTACTCGATATAGTGAGCGGGCCACAAGTTTCACACCTAGAACCAACTCAATAGCGAAGTCAATCACTCGTTGGGGCGGTAACCTAGGGAGATCTTTAGGAAGCACATCAGCATAATCCGATACAATATGAATGGCACTCAAACTGGACTTTGGTTCAACAACTTCCAACAGCGTGAAGAATAACTCCGCTCCCTTCTGAATAGCCTTGACTACTTGGTGAGCAGACATAAATATCTTGCTCGATCCTCTCTTACCTGCGAATTTAGTCTCTCATCTAGTGTTCTGTCCCAGTATTACTTCCTTAGAGTTACAATCTATACATGCACGCATCTTTGAGAGCCTGTCCATGCCAAAGATTATATCAAACTCAGATATCGGTAGCACCGATGGTTCTAGCCCGAAATCCTAACTTCCTATCCGCACCTCAACCCAGGAATACCTTTCTGCATGCATTACGCATCTGTTAGGTAACAACACCCTCAATCAATCTGTCGACATAAGAGTAGGCACTCTGATCCACGATAAGAAGTCCTCAGATAGAAACGAATGAGAAAAACATGTATCAAATAGTGCTCTCGCCGGACAGTCCCTAATAAGGACAAAGCCTACATTCACCAAGTTATACATAAGTATTTCACAAGGTATAAATTATATAATGCATGAAAACTATATATAACTCATACCTATGATGACATCAGACTATTTAGTGGCCTCCTATAGGCCAAGATTGTAAACCCTCGGCCTAGCTCGAGCATATTGGGATGCAACGTATCCACCGCCTTTCCCTTCTCAGCGTAAGATACTCCTGCCTTTTTATCCTTCCTTGGAAGGCCACGGGTACACTCATGGGCAAAATGCCCTTGCTTTCCATAAGTGTAAAACTTGAGCGGACCCCACCCTAACGTTGCACCAGATGTAATAATGGATGGAGCTTTTCCAGAAGATTTGGACTTATTATTCCACTTCCTATAGTGTATTTTTGAAGAAGTCAGCACTTTGAACTCGGGCTTTATCACAGCCAAGTCCCTCTTGCCCTTCTCCCTCTTCATTTCCTTCTCCAATGAATGAGATGTATTAACCAATACTTTAAAACCTTGATTCATTGGACCAAAGAGCAGAAACCTCAGCTCATCCCGCAGTCCCTCGTAGAACCTATTGTTCTTACGCTCCTTGTCCGCATACGCAGGCCCCGCATAGCGTCCCAACCTGGTAAACTCATTAAAATAGTTATCAATAATACCCTCACCCTGAGTCAAACGCTGGAACTCATTTTCCATGGCAATCCGTTGCGACGAAGATAGAGGCTTTGCCAAAAACAATCTCGAAAACTCCTCCATTGAGATCACTCATAGTCGTCTGCCTGTAAAGTGGTGTAACTCCAACTCATCCCACCAAAGTTAGACTCTTCTTCAAACAGGAATGTGGCCAAACTTACCTTCTTCCCCTCCTCTATTTCAATTATCGTCAACACTCTCTTGACATGTGAAATCCAGTCCTCAGACTGCGTTGGGGATCTCGCACCCATTAACGTAGGAATATTAAAACTCATGAAATGCTACAGCTGCCTTTCCGTCGCTCGCCTATCAACCAAAGCCTCAGCAGGCACCTGCCTAATAGTTATAGGCTCGTCAACACCAACCTATACTTGTACAATCGCAGGCCACTCCTTCCTAGTCGATTTTATATTTATCATAGCAAACACTGCCTCAGCAACTAAGTATATCGTTTCTGTAGAAGGGGGAGGTGTGGAAACATCAGCTGTACTGCACTTTCCACAAAACGTTGTGGTTCAGACTTCCTTGCACCACTTTGAGTTACCTAAAAGTGTAAAATACACAATTTAGCGACCACATACAAGGAACACCATGACTAATAGGAACACACAGGTTCCTCACACATGTGTATTTTCATTCCTAAGTAGACATTCTTGAGTTCAATTTGTAATAACGGTAAGAACATACAAGTGCTCGCCACCCTCAAAAGAATTTGACCATGAATTCACAGAAGGAAGACCGAGACAAGCTGATACCAAATTTGTGACAACTCCATCTGTCACATAGAATATAATTGAGGGTCCTGCCTGGGACCCATGCCATATTCCACCGACATTCGGTGGGGTTACATGTTAATATCAAAAGAATAAACAAATCCTAACTCAGAGCATTCTAGCGGAAGCTTAAAGGGTAAATTGAACTCAAGTATCAACACTATCCACTATATAAAACCATAGGAATGTTATTTCAAAATACACAAAATGTTATGGCTTTAAGGCCTTATAATTATTATACAATAAGGTGGTTTACAAACATCGGCTCACAGGACGGCCACACATAAAAACAATAAAAGTTCTTCGCTTAGCCTTCGAGGGCCGACATAGAAACAAGGGTTGCAACTCGTTATTTCCCACTCGGCTCTCCAGCACCTGCACAGGGACAATCCACCACAAGGATAACAAATAAGGCAATGGTCGTTGACAAATTTATAATGACCCTACCCCATACCCTGGGCAGCGATATTCCTTCCCTGCATGCATAAAAACCATATATAAATATATCACAAGAAGGCAAAACTTAAACACCATTCAATATATTACAAACGTTTGATTCAACTGCCAAACATTTCATGCACTCAGGGCACATTCTCGATGTACTAGAAACACCAGTTCCACCACCATCCAAAGACCGAGACTAATGGCAAACTTTGAGCATTATTGTTTGGCATATAACCAAGACCTCCACCCTCGTGCCATTGGTCTATAAAACCATGACTTAGGGTGTGGAAAGTTTATCCTTTTCCCATTACTCAAATCGCCATGCCAAAGCCGAAAGCCAAGCTTCCATGGCTAAATGGATAGACGTGGGTCATATCACCTTTCCCGGGGAGTAAAACATAACCGAGTTACTTTTCATAGATGACTCTCACGACCATCAGATGCTAGCACCAAGGCTTGCAACTCACACACTAACCATACGGTCTCCGAGAGACAGGCTTCATAATCAAATGTTATTTGGGAGCTATTGCTAACGATAGACACTATCGCCTAGTGTTAACAATAGTGTTTCACATTTTTTACCCACAGTATGACACAACTGGAACATTTGTCTAGCAAGACCTGTAGCATCCTGTAATGCCAGAAAAACTGGGCTTTCACAAAATATAGCTCATCAAGAGCTATCGCCAGTGACACTCACTATCGCCAATGATTTTCACAACCGTGATATTTTCTGGGTATTTTCTTGGAGAGTGACTCATGTACTTCCTGCTACTCCCATTCACAGGCACAACCCTTCAGACTCCATAAACTACCGTTAATACTCAGAGACTTCTCCGACACGCAAAATAAAATATCACCAATCCAGACCAACCTGTCCAGATGTGCTTCAAACAGTATGCCTATTTCGTACTACGATTTCCGGATCAATGTGCAAAACAATTTGGGGATATCACGTATCAACCCATCAGAATTCCCTCGTTCTTCAACCTTTTAGTGGGGGATTCCATGCCTATGCAAAAAGTAGGCATCACTCTTCAAATAAGGAAGATCGTTACCCTCGTAGGTCATTTTGGAGCCATGGTGAAGTCTTCTATCCGGATGGAAAGGATCGTCTAGCTTTCCCCCTCACGGATCTTGCCTCAGCTCTTAAATCTGAACACAGGATCTCCTTCACATAGCATGCAAAGCTCAGCCCCCGACTCTTGCTTTCAAAAACATCAATAACTAAGAGAGAGAGAACAATGCAAATTCATTCTTATGTACAACTAATATCTGGATGCTACCACCGCGCGGTATCTACTACCGCCGCGTGGTATCTACTACCGTCGCGGGGTATCTACTACCGCCGCGCGGTATATACTACCACCACGCGGTATCTACTACCGCCGCGCAGTATCATAGGCAGTTGCCTCTTGGCCCAATCAACATCGTGTTGTCGCTCTAAAATAGCCTCCACCTTACATCCATGTGTCAAGATACCATCGGTGATAACTTCCTACTGCCGAGCGGTACCTTCTTGAGTCAAAAGTCAATTTAATCGGCAATCGCCACGCGTTAGCTCGCTACCGCTATGCGGTAGTCACTCAATGATTTGTCTAAAGCGTTGGGTGCGTCGAGTGTTATCGCCTCGTGATAGCTCACTACCGCCGCACAGTAGTGAAAGTATCTAGTTGTCTACCTATATCACCTAGAGGGGGTGAATAGGTGAGTTCTACGTCATTTGTAGAATAAAAAGTTGAGAAAGAATAACATAGAAATTAATCAAGCACAATCCAGACGACACAAGGAATTAAAGTGGTTACCCAATCTTGGTTACGCCCACTCTCCACCTCACCAATCTAGCACCACGAATAGACTTGATTACTTCACTATATCTCGGATTAAACAATCCTACACCTCGGAGCAACGCTCCTACAACTCGGAGTAAACACACTCCTACAAACTCGATCCTCCAAAACGGGATCTACATTCGGAAGATAAATCTTCCAACAAGCTCGGAGTCAAAGCACCTACAAAAGTTGAAATAAGTTTTTACAACAATAATGAAAAACAACTTCACTTCAAATCTGAAATCTTTAGATTTCTTCCTTCTTGAAAAGCTAAAAGATTGGTGAAGAAGTTGAGGAAGAATTCTTGAGATAAAAATGATCTGAAATTTCTTGAATCCGACACGATTAAATAAGAGATTGAGAATCTAAAACCTGGGATCTTTTCGAATATTTCTTCTACTTTCGAATCGCTGGATCGAGGAACAAGCTTCTGTGAAGAACAAAGATTTCGGTGTACTGCTTTTTCTTGATCTGTAAATGTGCGCCGATTTTGATTTTGAATAAGATTAGCAGTGATAAGATTAGGGTTTGGCGAAATCCTTGACGTTACTTTATATAGGACATCGCCCAACGGTCAAACGTCATTAAGAGATGATCCAAGTGGATTAAACTTTCTAAACTTAGATCAGAATTTTAAATATCGTCTGACTGTTTTAATCTTCAGAATCTGTAACAGCATTTCTTGAGAAGAAGAAGACTTTCCGAGAAAAGAACTTGTCTTCTCGAGAAAAGAACTCGAAGAATATTCTGTGAGAGGGAATACCGATTTCTCGAGAAGAACCTTATTTAACAAGATAGAGAATTGGTGGAATTCTAGACAGGAGACAGGTTTCTCGAGAAAACATCCAAGCCTTTTTAGAAATTTACTTAACAGAACTTCTTAAACTTGAGAAATGATTTCTCGAGAAGGAGTGGATTTCTCGAGAAAGAAGTTTCAGCTTCTCGAGAAATAAATTCGACTTCTCGTGAACTCCATTGCTTTATCCGAGAACTGACTTGGCTTTCGAGAAATCTTCATGACATTTCTAGAGAAAAAGACTCAGAAATCTTTCAGACAATTTCTCGAGGATTCTTATAGTATCTTGAGAACATCAATGCTTGCTCGGGAACTAGACTTAGGCTTCTCGAGACAAACAATTTCAATTTCTCGAGAAATGAACTTAGAAAATTTTTCTTAATAATTTGTTATTCTTCTTTTGTTGAAAATAGCTACCCTTGAATTCTTCCATTGCCTTAGTACTTGAAAATGAAGTGCATGCCAATAGAGAGGTTTCACATGAGTCAACACTATGGATCACACAATGAGGGATTACATTGCATGATCATGTGTTTGGTGACTCACTGTAAACTAACATTGGTTTATACTTAGCAATTCTGACCTGCAAGCACTTAACCATAGATTAACATCGAATAGAAACTTAATTCATCTTAGTTCAAGGGTGACTTCACAAAAATCTCAGTTTTTGGGGATACAATACCCAACAATCTCCCCCTATTTGTAGAAGTCAAAACCCTCTGTACTAAGGTGAATTCCATCAAAATAATCAAATAATTAACTAGTAAACATAGTAATTATAACAATGATGATTTAGAAATAACAAATCAACAAAATTAAAAATCATATATATATATATAGAAATTTTCCATAGAGGAATCCAGGTCCACAACATTATATACTATGGCTAAACTCCCCGCATTTGAATTGATGTTCTTGTTGCCTTTCTTTCTTTTCTTTCTGCCTCTTATAATAGTTGTAAGGTTTACGGTAGTACTTTAGAGGTCGAGGAGCATATGAATTGTTATGTCCATGTACTCTATCATGAATTCTTCTCTTGGTCATAGAAGTTTCATATTCTTTCCATTCCTTATGGTTGTAGTACTCATCTCTATTTCCATTTAGTTTGGTAACAAACTTTAGAGTATCCAAAATAAGAGACTTGGAGGTTGTGCTCCATACTTCAGCAAATTCTTGGTCTCTTCTTATTTCAGCTTCTGGTTTTGAAATGGATTGGCTTATAGATGCAACATCACCATATTTCCTTTTCTTAAGAACTTGAATTTGTGGATTTGATTTTGAGGCATCTCTTGTTCAGTCCAAACATGGGAGTACTTTGAAGGAGGGGATTCATAATATTCGGGTCTGGGAGAGAATGTAGGCATTTGGGCAATAGGCTTCTGGACAGTAGGCTGCTGGATAATTAGGTCAAGTTGAGGAGGTGGAGCTGCATTGGGATTGACTTGGAAGTTGGTAAATATCTGATTCTGCATCCAAACTGTAGTATCATAGGTATGAAATTTAACATTAAAGATCTGAGTCTGTACATCAGTACTTATCTCGTTCAGCTTGGCTTTCAATAGGGTCTTCATGTCTGTAGATGATTTTGATAGATATTCTTTGACTTTGTCCTCCCCCTTTCTGATCTCTACAGATAGGGTGCTTATAGTCACTTCATTGAACTTGCTAACTTCTTCACACGTCTTGAAGTTGTGCTCTTATGGTTTCTTTTCAACCTGAATCTGGTTGTTTTCGAGAGTGACAGATTGATTCATTACCTTACCAATAATGGTAATGGTGTGATCTAAGGCTTTTCAACCTATTTAGAATAGGTGTTTGAGGTCACCAGTATTACTCTGAATTTAAGCGAAGCCTCTGCTCATCTCTTTCACTAGAGCAATGAATTTGTCTGTGACAACTTTGAGAGAGTCATCAAAATATTTTCTTTGCTGAGCTAACAAAGATTCAATCTTCCCCAGAAGGGTATCTTCAAGAATTCCTATAGCTAGAGGAGGTGGAGGAGGAAGAGCCTGAGCAGACTAAACAGAAATTTCTTTAATGCCAACCAAGCTCTTTCCTCTGATGGTATGAATCATGACCTCCCCTTTGTAACGCCTCCATCCGTCGCATGGAATATAATAGAATGTCTGGTCGGGGCCCCGGGCCATATTTCACAGACAAACGGCGGAATTGATGAGTCCGATTTATATAGTGTTTTTCGGATTCATCTGGGCTTGTATTCTCACTCGTGCACTGCAATTCAACCAGATTTCGGTTATATTTGCATCGTTCGGTCTTTTACCTTTTCGAGCACTGTTTTGGCCCAAGGATGTGCAATTGCGCATTCTTTTGTTTGAAGTAAGCACATGGTGCTCCCCATGGTTCTTGTTATTTATTTTATGTTGTGTGTTATTGCTAGGAGCTTGTGCTCCAGCAAGGTTTTATTGTTGTGCAGGTAGTCACGATGTCCCGGATTCATTTTCCAGTTTCTGTGTAAAACCCACGGTCGTGCGCATTTCTTCGCGTACGATTTAAGTGCAATCGTGTGTTTAACATAGCATTTTTGGGGACTTCTGTTTCTACTAGTGCGATTTGTTCCCGCACGGTTTCGGCCAAACCGTGCGAGAAGGAAACGCACGGCCTGCACCTCTTTCCTAGCTTTCCAGTATTTTATGGTTAATCGTGCCTTTTCCTTCATGCACGGGAGCTTCCACCCGTGCGCGAGTAAAATACACTGTTCCACTCTTATGCCTGCATTTCTATGCTCTGTCGTTACCCGTGCGATTTCCTTCATACACGGGCGGAATTGCCTGTGCGCGAGTAAAACGCACGGGTCAACTCTTCATCTTCTAAGTTTATTTTGAGTGTGAATATCGCACGGTTCACGCACGGTCGTGTGCTAGACTGTGCGTGACCATTTTTCTGATCTTTTTCTATTTAAGCCCAGATTTTTCTCCAGATCGAGACATCACTTTTTCCACCCACAATTTTTGTCCAGCTCCGAGGGTTCTGCCGCCCTTCTTTCTCCTCACCATCGGAGAGGCTCCGGGCAAGCTTTCAATGCCATATTCTAGCCGGAGTTTCCTCTCGGCCATCTCCTTCAACCCATAAGCTTTATTGAAAGCTTTTGTGCAATAGCCATCCAGCGAAGGGAAGCTTGCAACCATCTTCCGGCATCGTGACACGAAGAAGATGGCTCTAATTGAAGGTAGTGACAAACTTCTCTACCCCGGACGTAGTTCAGGATCGAGCTTGGGTGCGGATTGGCAACCCGGCGTTTCCTTCTGCGAACCCTCAGCAATACTTCGGATTCGGTCAAACTCTTTCCTTGTACTTCCTTTGTTGTTATTTATGTGAGCTTAGGACTTCATTTTAGAAGTTGATGTGCTCTTTGGTGTAAACTTTGCCAGGTTTATGTCTATGTAAATCTTGCCATGTTTTGCTGCTTTAGTAGCTTGTGTTGCGCCTTTATATCCATTAGCCATCCATTTGTTCTTGCCGCACTAGCAATTGCTAGTGGCAAGCGTAGCGAAGAGGTTCTTTCGACCCTTAAATTCTGGTTTTTAAGCTTGCAAACTAACCCATCCGCCTCGTGATTCGGTGCATAGCGGCACGACTAGTCTTCCATCCCGCCTGGCGAAGCATCGCATAGTGGCGTTTCATAGGAGTGGTTGTTAGTATTTTAATTTCCTTTTCCGTAATTACCAAAACCCCCCTTAGTTAAAGCCGACTTAAGGACTTTAATCTCAAGTCCTCCTCGAAATTAACTCCACCTTACTGTGTTCCTTGAGAGATCGATACTTGGGGAAATTCGCCCATTTTATATTACTTGTGTGACCGGTACACTTGCCTTAACATTCGCATCAAGTTTTTGGCGTCATTGCCGTGGAACACAGTCATGTGAGTTTTTGGAGAGGGATATAGGAGATAGAATCCCTTTTCCATTTGTATATTTCATGTTTCTTCTTTATTTCAATTGTTAGAATTTGTATTTTGCTTGTTTCTTTTTGCCCTTTCTGATTTTTTATTTCGATAGCAGATCCGTGTTATTTCTAATCTAGTTGTGTAGCGCTCTTTTGGTAATTATTTTTGTTCACGATGTCTTTTGTTCCTTAGTGCCGTCTTATTGACACTTTGCGTCGATGCATCAATGTCATGGCTGCTCAGAATGCCGAGCATTATCTTAGATGTGTGTTATGTCAAAGTATAGGCCATATGGTGAAGGATTACCCTTGCCTGTGCGAGCCTTCTCCCTCTGTTGGTGTGCCTACAACAACCTCCCGTTCACGGAAGACTGTACTGTATACATGCCTACCAGGGTGTTGCCTGACCCATACATTGACATAGCGCACCATGCTCATTTTTTTCCCGCATGTATTATTCCTGTTGATGTGGTGGAGTCTGCGAATGATGTTGTGTTGGGGCCTGCTCATTCAGTGCTTGATTTAGAGATCAGCTTTGCCCCTACACAGTTTTTGCCGAATTGTGCTACACCTCTTTGTAGTGAGTCGGTTGATGTTGTTATGCCCGATGGTGATTTGGAGTCTGAGGTTGCATCATGGTGTGATGAGGACGTTATTCTCATCAATGGAGAGTATTACGTCTTGGAACATGATGATGCATCGAGGTGTGTTGATGAGGAGATCATTTCTGATGAGGAAGTTTCCACTTCCTTGTTTGATGAGGAGGTCCAAACCACCACTGAGGACCCGAGCTCTCAGATCCCCCTCACTATGACTCATATTATATCGACGATGAGCTATGCTTGGATCCTACTGGGAGTGAGACCGGGACCACTCCCTGTATTTCTGATTATTTTAGTTCTTCTTCTCCTTTATTTCTTGATCCCCCTTCTATATCTATGCTCATGCGGGTTGGTCTTCGTAGGTGCCTCAATAGGAATTGGAGCTTTCAGCTCCAGTCATCGATGTAAGCTCCTCTATTACGAGGAGATTGATTACTCCTCTGTTGAGGAAGCTCTATTGATTGCTTTTTCCTCCTGCCATCTCCCTATAGTGGAATATACCTTGCTAGGCAAGGATATATTTTGTATTATTATGAGTGAGGACCAGTGCTCTTCCTCTTCTTACTTCTTATTTCCTCTGCATGCGAGGAGCAGGTATGATTATTTAGGCCAGAGGTGTAACTGCTCTATCTCCGTATTGGAACCCGCTACAGCAACGGATAATGGAACATTTACCGGTGCATATCCTTTTTCATAGGCCCATTAGCTAGAACTGTATAGAATCGAATAAGTCGTGCTGGGATGACAGTAACCCCAGTAGTTATCTTTCATTTTCTGCATTTTATTTTTCATGTCTATTTGGTTTTAGTATTTCTTTGTAGTTTGTATATCTTTCTTTTGTTTTTGCGGAGCTCACCCCTGCAGGTATTCATGGCAAATTCGTATTAACGGGGTTGTGATTCTTCGTATGGCGAGCCTTCCTCAGTTTTTCAAGCGTCTTCTGGTATGCTCACTAGCTTAGTATTGGGTAACTTCTTCCCTTAGCTCTTTTGAATTTAAATTTCATTATCATATGATGTGTAGTCTAGTGTATGTCTGGGGGAGAGCAGTATTGGTTACCTTTTGCACGCGCATATTTAATGTGCATACTAGAAGCTTTTATCATTTTTTTTTGATTAATTCATTGCATCGCACACTACTGCACACACATGAGCGCGTGCTTAGCTGTTAGCGTGCTGCGAGTTAAACTCATTTCTTTTGTATGATTTGGAAAGATTATCGTGCTGGCATAGGATTGTGAGACAGAGTAAAATGTTGACTCCTGTAGTGCTCCTAGTCGAGTGCTCTCGTCTCGTGTAAATATTCGAGTAGATTTAATTTTTCTGTATGCTTATAGTTTTATATTTTTTCTATTTGCGTAAAGACTTTCTATTCTACTCAAAAATAGGTGAATCTGGTGTGAATTGAACGGTAGTGTAGGGATGTGTGTAGCCATCACTAGACTCGTTTTGCTCGAGTTTGGAGGAAGGATTATCTTTCTTGGTGACTAAGAACTTGCCCCAAGCCACTCTCGAAACATTGGTGTATGGTTAGTCAAGCGTGAGTGTGATGTATGCCATCATTTTGGCCCGGTTGAGCTTTGTACCGTTCCTAACGTCTTATCCTCGCTAAGCCCCGTTGTGCCTACCCTTCTTTTGATTCAGCTCCACCATTATTTCACCAAAGCCTCATAGCTGATTCTAGTCGCACACCCAAGTGGAGCTATAGTGCTTTATATTATCATTTTGGGGTGTTGATGTGGTAATATTCGTTGTGAATTTGTGGATGTGCTCCAAAGTTAGATTTGTTGATATTGTTAAAATAATGATGAATTAAAAAAAGTGAAAAGAAGAAAATGTTTGATTGAAAATCTTTTTAGAGATGTGATTATATTTGGAGTAGGCGGTGCACACACCCATATGTTAAAAAGTTAAGTCAGGGGGTGTGGTGTTATCTGGATATATTGTGGTTTGAGGATGGATTCTTTTTATGATAGCTCATTTGGGTTTGGTGCGTAGCCTCCGTTTTTATCATTGTTTACCTCACCGAAACCCAAGCCCCATCATTTTCCTAAGCCCTATGGATTTGCGCTTGAGTCGAACTAGTACCGTGGAGAGAGTGTGAATGGGCAAGCGTATGGTCCCTGACATTGGTGGATTCCTTTGGAGGTGGTCCAGAGCCCCGGTCTTTTCCAAAGCTCACCTTAGTGGCCTGCCTACTTTCTTCCTATGTGTAACCGGAAGATTCACCATGATTCCAATTTTGAGTAATAATAAAATTTTGATACGCATTGTGAAAAGTATAAACTATTTTGCATGCTTAGAAATTTCTTCTATCATACTTGTACGCGTACGAGCATGCGAGTTCATATGGTACTCCGTATCACAATTTCCATGTTAGCTAAATCATTTTCCCTATCTACATAGATTTTGTTTGTTCGGGACGCGCAAATAGGTAAGTCTGGGGATGTGATGAGTCCGATTTATATAGTGTTTTTCGGACTCATCTGGGCTTATTTTCTCACTCGTGCACTGCAATTCAACCAGATTTTTGTGATATTTGCATCGTTCGGTCTTTGACATTTTCTTGCATTGTTTTGGCCCAAGGGTGTGCAATTACACATTTTTTGTTGGGGGTAAGCACATGGTGATCCCCATTGTTCATTTTATTTATTTTATGCTGTGTGTTATTGCTAGGAGCTTGTGCTCTGGCCAGGTTTTATTGCTGTGCATGTAGTCAGGATGTCCCGAATTCATTTTCCAATTTCTATTTAAAACGCACGGCCGTTCGCATTTCTTCGTGCACGATTTCAGTGCAATCGTGCGTTGCATTTCTGGGGTCTTCTATTTCTACACGTGCTATTTGTTCCCGCACGGTTTCGGCCAAACCGTGCGAGATGGAAATGCATGGCCTGCACCTCTTGCCTAGCTTTCCAGCGTTGTGTGGTTAATCGTGTGTTTTCCTTCATGCACGGGAGATTCTTCCCGTGCTCGAGTAAAACACACGGTTCCACTATTTTTGCCTGAATTTCTACGCTCTGTTATTACCCGTGTGATTTCCTTGACGCACGGGCGGAATTGCCCGTGCTCGAGTAAAATGCACAAATCAATGCTTCATTTTCTCAGGATATTTTGCGCGTGAATATCTTACGGTTCACGCAAGGTCGTGCGCCAGACCGTGCGTGACCATTTTTCTGAACTTTTTCTATTTAAACAGAGATTTTTCTCCGGATCGGGACATCACTTTTTCCACCCGCCATTTTTGTCCAGCTCCGAGTGTTCCGATGCCTTTCTTCCTCCTCACCATCGGAGAGGCTCTGGGAAAGCTTTTAATGCCATATTCTAGCCGGAGTGTCCTCTCGGCCATCTCCTTCAACCCATAAGCTCTATTGAAAGCTTTTGTGCCATAGCCATCCAGCGAAGGGAAGCTTGCAATCTTCTTCCGGCATCGTGGCACGAAGAAGACGGGTCCATTTGAAGGTAGTGACAACCTTCCCTACCCCGAACGCAGTAAAGGACCGAGCTTGGACGCGGATTTACAACCCGGCATTTCCTTCCGCGAACCTCAATAATACTTAGGATTCGGTCGAACTCTTGCCTTGTACTTCCTTTAATATTGTTTATGTGTGCTTAGGACTTCATTTTAGATGTTGATGTGATATTTAATTTAAAGTTTGTCAGGTTTATGTCTATGTAAATCTTTCCTTGTTTTGCTTCTTTAGTAGCTTGAGTTGCGCCTTTATATCCATCAGCCATCCATTTGTTCTTCCCGCACTAGCAATTGCTAGTGGTGTGCGTAGCGAAGAGGAGCTTTAAAACCTCAAATTCTTGTTCTTACTCTTGCCTACTCGCCCATATGCCTCGCAATTCGGTGTATATTTGCCTGACTAGTCTTCCATCTCACCTGGCGAAGCATTGCATAGCGGCGTTGCATAGGAGTAGTTGTTAGTATTTTAATTTTCTTTTCCGCAATTACCAAAACCCACCTTAGTTAAAGTCGACTTAAGGACTTCAATCTCAAGTCCACCTCGAAATTAACTACACCTTACTGTATTCCTTCAGAGATCGATACTTGGGGAAATTCTCCCATTTTATATTACTTGTGCGACCTGGTACACTTGCAGTCACATTCACATCAGGAATCACGTATGAATATCAAAATTACTTTCTACTCACATCTTAACTCAAAGCATTCTAGCGGAAGATTATAACTTGCAATAACTCATCATATTGAATGTCCACTAAATATATAAACAACATATTTATATATATCACCGGGAATGTATACAACCACAAACGCTCTTGGCCCTAAGGCCTTTCATATTTCTCTTTACAGGTGTGATTTCATACATCGACACGCAGGTCAGCCACACATGAAAATATAATTCTTCGCACGGCCTTCAAGGGCCTACAAGCAACAAGGGCTTCAGCCCGCTCAATAAAATTCAGCTTGTCAACACCTGCATATGGACATCCACCCCAAGGGTGATAAACAAAGAACCGGTAAACATTCAGCTAGCCAATTATAACGACCCTACCACTTACCACGGGCAGTGGTTCCTTCCCTGTATGCATCGTAATAACAACATATATATTTATATAACACAATAAGTGCTCTCACGCACAACATCATAACAAACGCCGGGCTTCGTACCAGACGCTCTGTGCACTCAGGGCACACGTATAGTGTACCGAATTATCCTTGGTAACACCACCGATTAGAGGTTCTTAACTTGTTGGCTAAGGGATATTAGTCAACTAAAACACGCATGCTATAGACCCTCTCGCCCATCCTAATCATAGGTGTTAACCTCAAGGAAACAATCAAGTATTGTAGATTGACACACCATAGTAGTGTAACAACCCGAGATTTGGCCCGAGGCCCCCCAATGCATTTACACCAATCGATCTCTCATAACGCAGGTACAGTTCAGCACTTTCCCGTTGCTCAACTCGTCAATAGCGCAGATCTTAACGCGGGTCGGCTTTTCCTTTCCTCTTCAATACACATCTCACACAGAGCTGCTTTCCGGTTCAGCAGACAGCTCATGCAAGCATACAATTCACGCAGCACACACAACACAAGGAGCTCACACAGAGCTTCCTAGGTATTTTGGAAGTACTCACAATTCACAGGCATCCTCACAAATGTCGTAAACTACTCGTTTCATACAGGGAGTCTTCTCCAGTTCACAATATAAACATAACCAATCTAGACCTAACTGTCCGAATGGGCTTCACACAGCATGTCTATTCCGCATTACACATTTCTGGATCTAGATGACGACTGAACCGGGGATATCAACTATCAACCTGCTGGAATCACTTACGCTTTCCACCTCTTGGTGGAGCATTCCATGCACATGCATAAAAGAGGACTTCACTTGTCTAAGAAGGAGATCGTTACCCTTGACGATCTCTTTGGAGCCATAGAAAACGAGCCAGATGAAAAGCATCGCAACGGCCTTGCCTCCACAGATCTAGACTCGGCTCGTGATTCGGGGCTCTGAAGTTCCACTGGCAGCCGGAATTCCTCTTCCTCCTCCTTCCTTGCTCTCCCCACTCTTTTACTCTTTTGAAAGAGAAAGACTTGAGATAAATGAGAGTTTATCCCTCAACTCCTAGCCTTATAATAGCAGAAAGATCTCTGGACCGTTTGATAATAATTGAATGAAATGAACGGCCACGAATTTCCCTGAAATAACTTTTCCAGGCTGAACACGGCATGTGACACGCCCGTGTCACAGGCCGTGTGGCATAAGCGGCAAAAATCTGACTTAACCCGACCAGGACATGGCTCTGGGACACACCCGTGTCACAGGTCGTGTGCCCTGATACGGCTTCGGACACGCCCGTGTCCAGCTTGTGTTCAGCAGTCCACACAGACATGGCCACAAATAGAGAAGGACACGGCCATTGACACACCCGTCTCATAGGTCGTGTGCCCAACTCGACTTGCCTTTCGAGGATCGTCGAGTGCATTTCATCCAGTGCAATACGTCGAGCTCAGTAGGACACGGGCCTAAACACGCCCATTTCACAGGACATGTACCTCACTCGAGATCCACTCGAGACCCACTCGAGACCGTCTTGCTCCACACTCAAGTACATAGAGTAGGACATGGACTTGGACACACCCGTGTCCTAGGTCGTGTTGCACAGTCTACATAGACCATTACAAAATTTAGATTTTTGGGCATTACACCCTACCTCACCAATAATAGTAGGGAGGGAGAAGTCTAGGCTTCTGAGAGGTGGGTCAACAGGGTTTGGAGTGATCTCATCATCATTAGAGAGATTATCTCATTCTCCCCCTCAATATGTTTTGGGGAGAGGGGAACATCGGGAATCTGTCCTAGAGTCTTTGGAGGAGAGGAGGAGGGTTGAGAATTTAAAACCTTTTCAGGGGATATGAATAGGGTATCATCGGAGATGAGTTCCTCTACCATCTTTGATATTTCAGCATCAGTGGAAGTGACTCTGGCAGTAACTTGCTCATTAGTGAATTCTTCTTGATCAGAGGAAGAATCATTATTCATACCTGAGCCATCCTCATGTAGAGAGGTGCTCTTCTCAACAGAATCATCAACTACAATAACTTACTCTGGAATCTGCTCTGCGGGAACATCTGACTGAATAACTGTTTTTGCAACCTCAGTTGGCTGATCTTCTTCCTAAACTGAAGGAGTAGGCTCCCCCTCAGCAGCTGCACAAAATATGCCAACTGCATCAGTGTGAGGATGAGATGGGGTCCTATTCTCATCAACAACATCTCTAGGAACTGCATGAGCTTACCCTTGCTTCTAAAGTCTGATCTCCCATCTGCTGATGTTAGAGATGGTTACCTTCTTTAGGTGGTGGGGGACACACCTCTGTACAGGTCAAAGATCTTTCGGTGAGCTTGATTCAGATATAGAGAGAGAATTCTTCCAAAATTTTGAGCTTTCAGACTCTCCTTTATCTTACCAAATAACATGTGTCCCCAAAGGAATCTCTTAAGACAAACCACAACAGTCATCATATCAAAGAAATCTGAAGAAATATATCCAATTGATCCTGTTTTGCATAGAAGTACCTTCCCTAGAATGTCAGCCAAAAGTTTGCTTTCATCGGACATCTACTGCCTTCTAACTGTAGTGGTAGACTCGGGAAGACCACAGTAGGAATATGTTCTTGAGTAGTCTTCCTTTTCCAGATAATCGTCCTCTTCCACTGAAGGATGTCAAAGGAACTCTGTCAAGGAAGATGGCTTTATCTTGATTTCGATGTCCCTGACTGAGCTTTTCAACAATTTTCCAGACTTCTTGATCTTTGCATTTAGGAAAAATTCTTCAAATTCAGGTAACAATACTTTACACGGATGTTCCAGGACAAATGTGAGGCTGGCAGCATTTAGGAGGTGCAGAATGTTCTTGAAGTCATCGAAGATATCATCTATGCCAGTACGAACGAGTTCGTTGCCCACACCGATCTTAGAAGTAGTAGACATCGAATGCAGAGAATGCGAAATGTCGGATTTGCTGGAGACGAAGCGTCGGATTTCGTGAGAAAGACGGCAAAAATCGTTGGAGTACAGAAAGGTTTTACTCGGGAGAGTCGATTTGAAAATGTTGGTTTTGGATTTCTATGGACTTTTATATTTATATAAATTTGAGAATTAAGAATAGAAATTAAAAATCAAACCTGGAATCGGCGGTTCAAATTCTTCCAAAAATCGTTCCGGTGCTAGTGCATTTCACGAGAAAACGGATGCCTTTCTATAAATCCAAGAGTCTTTTCTTGTGAAATTCACTTGACTTTTCTCGAGAAATAGAAGTAGTTTTCCGAGAAGTCTAGAGAGCTTGCTTTCGAGAAATAGAGTCGTATTTTTCCAAGAAAACAAATAGTTCTTGAGAGTGTTGGAATACCCTATTAATAATTTGGGTAAGGATCACTATGTCCTTAGGAAAATGTCTTGACCTCATTGTATAGTTTCAATGGTAACCTAGAATAGGTCTAAGGCTTAGAACTTAGGTTTGAAAGCTGCCTCCCAAGACCTTCTATTTTAGAATACTAGTGAAGACGTTTAAGGCAATTATCGTCGAGCTCAGATCGACGAGGCGTCGAACTCAGTTCGACTATCTCTGAGCTCAGTTCAACGAGTCGTCGAACTCAGTTGGACGATCTCCGAGCTCAAATCGACGTTTCTGTCTCTAACCAAATTCCAGATCTCAGAGCTCAGGTCGATGATAGTCGAGCTCAGATCGATAATTTCTGTTTCAAGTCAAGTTCCAGTCTCTGAGCTCAGGTCGACGACTTTTCTTGAGAGATCGACGATTTCAGAATTAAAATTAAGTCAGTTATGGAATTTTATCTGATTCATATGCAGCATTTATTTCAAAGGATTTTGTAGCCGATTCAATTAATCTGGAACAAGTTTCAAGGAAGACTAAATGGAATGTCTCTTAGGAATTTCCTCCAGAGACAAAAATCATTTAAGGAAGTCATTTATTACTGGATAACGGCTATCTAGAAGACTGAATTTCAATATATCATCTCAAAGTAATTGAGACAAGAAGAAGATTATTATTCTAAGGAATAGTTTTTTAGAAACAAGTTCTACAGGATTACAAGTTAGAATTCTTACAGAACACAAGGAATACAACAGTGAAGGAGATCACCACACAGAAAATAATTCCTCTATTCTTTCAAGATCTCTTTTGATTCAAGTATTCAAGGCTTAATCAATCAAGGACTCCAGACAAATCACATTTCAGCTTTTGTTGAAATCATTCTTTGCTGGAGATCTCAAACATACTGAAGGCCTATCACCCTATGCAAAGCTTCTCTTCCTGAACAACTACAAATCTCAGGGGGAGCTTTGACAACAACAATCCACTAGTCTTCTCTTTGACTGTTGATAGAGAGGAACATCAACTCTTTCTTTTTCTTTTATTTTGATGTAAAAGGGTTACTCAAAACTCCCTTCAAAAGTTTTGTGGTTGGTTTCTGAGGCCTTTTCAAAACTCAGTGGTGGCAAGACACCTGATCAAAAAATCTAATTTGGTTTTTGAGCACCTTATCAAAAGCTCATTGGTGCCTAGGACACCTGATCAACTATTCCTGCAGTATACTAACTATTGACCCTATGGTACCATACTATATAATATGCCCCATATACTTCATTTTATGCTATGAGTGTAGTGTTCGTGATATTGCCAAGACGTGCTGATGACATATCGGTGTGTGAATGACATGATGCTGAACCACTAATGCAATCAAAAGGGAAGTTTCCCCGACTAACTTGTCAAGCAACCTCCCTCTGATACCAACTATCACAACCCGCATTTTCTCCGAGGAAAACAGATTATCAGAGTAGGATAAAACATGCATCATGATGCCACGTCGAGCAGGGGATAACTACTGACGCTCAGGCAAACCACTAACAACTATACTTTAAGAAAATTCCTAAGTTTTATGATTAGAAAATCAGTTATATTTTTAAAGGTCGTATCCCTCGGCTCGGTGGATCACCTAGTCCACAATTTAAAAACCACACTTATACGCTGTGGAAAATACTTTATTCAGGTTCGACATCCTAAAAGAGTGCATAAGTGTCCCCAGAGGACAACTTATACTATGCAGGACCCTACTTTTGATTTATACTATATATATAGGAAAATGATCTTTTTACGTTATTTGGAAAATAGTGATGAGTTTTATAAAACATGATGATCATGAAGTATATTTATAATAGTGTTTTTAGGTTTAAAAGTGTAAAACCCCTACCCGTTACGTTCAACATAGTAGAAGGTCCGGCCGGGGCCCCACACCATGTCTTACAAACAGGCGGAGACGTTACGAAGTAATACTAAATACGCATCCTATCACAGAGCATTCTAGCGGAAGATTAAAGGGATGCAAGAATGAACTCAAACATCAACATAGAAGTCCACAGATAAACCAAACATGCCATAATATAAACCACAAGTACGGCCTTATGGCCTATTACATGTGTTACTCTTTATACAAGAAGGTATCTTCCATACATCGGCACGCAGGCCGGCCACACATGAGTTCTTACACAAGGTACAAAAATAGCCTTCGAGGGATAGCACTCAGCAGCAGCAGCTCAGGGTCTTCCACCCTCATCCTTGCTTGGCCCTTCTTGACCTGCATGCAAAAGATCCACCAAGTAGTGACAAACAAAGCAACGGTCAGCATTTGGCTGACCATTTATAACGACACTGTCCCTGGCACGGGACAGCGGAATTCCTTCCCTGCATAGCACTTATATACAATCAAAAGGGTATGCTTTAGCACATCACACTTGTATGCCCGTACAAGTAATCATCCATCACAAATGTCGGCACGACGGCCCGACATTCCGTGCTCTCAGGGCATATTATCGGTGTACCGGAAAACCAGGGTCCCACCACCGTTCAGAGGTCCCAGACATGACGACAATTTGTGAGCATTCCAATCCTCCATGGCTCAAATAGCTGGAGCGATTCTCATTCTGTGATCCTAGCAGGGACTTCAGCACCCCACGGTTAGACAACCAGAACGCGGGTACAGATCAGCCTTGCCCGTAGATCATATACGTCAGACGTCGATCATGACTGACACGGGTACAGCTTCACCTTGCCCGTTCTCCACACAGGCTTTTCCACAGTTGCAGCTCCACCGGCTCAACAAGTAGCATCACAACTACAAGGGTTGAGATCACACAGTATCAACCCCCAAAAGTAGCACTCACAGCTACATGGGCTGAGATCACACAGCATCAACCCATCCACATAATATCCTGCTGCACAAAGTTGCAGGTGTCCACCAAGAACATCACACGCATCACAATAATACAGAGTCTTGCTATGATATGCATACAATCATCACCAATCTGGACTAACCTATCCAAATGGGCTTTACACAGCATGCCTACCCGTACTTGTCGCTTTCGGGACTACTCCAACAAGAATCAAGGGATGGAGTTCAACATCCCAAGAGAATTCAACTCTACCTTTGTAGAGGATTCATGCATATGCAAAAAGGAAGGATTTCACAAATCCAAGGAGGAAGTCGTTACCCTTGGAGGACGTTTTGGAGCCATGGCAAGCACTGCTTGGAGCTCTGCCTTCCTGAATATGGCCTCCGATCGCGAATCTGAGCTTGGACTAGCTGGATCTCCCTCTCCTTCCTCCTTCTTCTTCTTGGTTCCTTCTTCCTCTTTCCTTCTCTCACTTAAGAAGATAAAGTGAGGAAAAGTTTGCTGTTTTGGGGTCTTATAGGGGCTGGAAAAACTGAAGACCACCAAATCTGGAAAGAGGGAAACAAACGGCCGAGATCTACAAAAATAACATTTTCGGCCCTGACACGCCCTGTGACACGCCCGTGTCACAGGTCGTGTCCCTTAAGCGGCAAAGAAATCCCTCACCACACGGGTTGAACACGCCCGTGATCACCGCCTAACCTGACACGGCTTGAGACACGCCCGTGTCTCTGGCCGTATCGCCTCTCTCGACGAATCTCGTCGATCGTCGAGATTATACTCGCCGATCGTCGACACGATCTCGCCGATCATCGAGAAGGACACGCCCTGTGACACGCCCGTGTCACAGGCCGTGTCGCCTCTTCTCGTCAATCGTCGATCACCATGCTCAACGATCGTCGAACGCACAACCTGTAGCGACCCGAGGATGACACGCCCTGGGACACTCCCGTGTCTCAGGACGTGTCACTCAAAAAACACCTGAAACCCAACTTTGAAACTTACTCGAGACCAGCTCGAGTATTTGCTTGACACGCCCTGGGACACGCCCGTATCCCAAGCCGTGTCACTTGGCCTGAAAACCAAAACTTGGTTTTGGGGTATTACAATCCTCCCCTCCTTGCATAAAATTTCGTCCCGAAATTTGAATGACTGAAAAACTCAATAAAGTCCATATTTATTGATTCTTACACGGTCTAAAACACAACCACTTACAAAAATAACTCGGGAAATTCTGTCCGCATGGTTTGCTCACGCTTCCAAGTAAGCTCTTCTCGGCCACAATTATCCCACCGGACTTTGACCATCCCGATTGTTTTGTTCCTCAATTGCTTCTCAGCGGCATATTCAATCCGAAAGGGCCTAACCTTTGTCGTTAGCCCACTATCGACTGATACCTGATCTGCAACTAACACTTGCGACGGCTCTTTTATTGCTCTCCGCGGCACTGATACATGAAACACATCATGTAAACTACTTAACTCAGGCGGTAGCAGTAACCGATATGCTGCCTCACCGATGCATTCAATCACCTCAAAAGGTCCTAGATACCTCGGGCTCAACTTTTTCAGACGCCGTATCCTGGACACACCTTTAAAAGGCTTGAT
Organism: Platanthera zijinensis; assembly: GCA_039513925.1. Taxonomy (NCBI): domain Eukaryota; kingdom Viridiplantae; phylum Streptophyta; class Magnoliopsida; order Asparagales; family Orchidaceae; genus Platanthera; species Platanthera zijinensis. The sequence goes on from CM077084.1 coordinate 178,176,400, forward strand.
TTTTAAATATGCTCAATCACCCACCGCAAACTTTATGTCCCGGTGCTTGGCATTATAATATTTGGCCTGCCTATCTTGAGCAATTAACAACCTTTCACGAATTGTACGTACCATTTCATGCATATCAGTCACATCTTGCCGCTTGAAAAGCTTCGTTTCACCCATCTCCGCCCAAGATAATGGTGTGCGGCACTTCCTGCCGTACAAAGCTTCGAAAGGGGCCATCTGAATGCTGGCCTGGTAACTGTTGTTATAGGCAAATTCAATCATGAACAAATGATCTTCCCAGCGACTTCCAAAATCTAGTGTACACATCTGGAGCATATCTTCCAACGTCCTGTTGGTTCTTTCAGTTTGACCGTCTGTCTGGGGATGAAAGGCCGTATTGAAATGCAGCTTTGTGCCCAACAACTGATGAATTAGCCTCCAATCTCCTGATGTGAAGCGCCCATCTCGATCGCTAACAATGCTACGGGGAATTCCGTGCAATCGTACGATCGAATCTACGTACATTTTAGCCAATTTGTCGACTGGATCATCTCTTCGATTTGGAATAAAATGAGCAACTTTTGTTAACCGATCCACAATCACCCAAACCGCATCATTACCCCGCTGAGATCTCGGCAATCTATGCACGAAGTCCATGGAAATATCATCAAATTTCCACACTGGGACCGGTAATGACTTAAGGAATCCTCCTGGCCTTTGGCATTCCGCTTTCACCAGAGCACATGTATGGCACTTAGCAACATAACGTGCTATATCTTTCTTCATTCCCGGCCACCAGAAATTCTTTTTCAGATCCTTATACATTTTTGAACTTCCAAGATGAATCGAATACCTTGAAAAATGGGCTTCGTACATGATTTCTTCACGAAGATTTCTCTGACAAGGAACACATACTCGATCGTCTTTTCTCTAAATTCCATTGTCAAAAGAAAACCGGGAGCTCTTATCTTCCGCTGCATAACGCTGCAAACTATCATCCAATTCCGTCGCTTGGTGGACCCTATCCATTAGTTCATACTGTACCTCTGTCCAATTCAAACACATGGTCACATCAGTGTTTTTCTCCACACAAGTAATATCCATCCGTTCTAGCTCGTGGATCAACCGTTCATCATGGTATGACAACCAATTCGCCCTTGTCGGAGTCCTACGACGCAGGGCATCTGCGACTACATTCCCTTTACCAGGGGTGTAATGAATTTGGAATGTATAATCACCAAGAAATTCCATCCACCTTCTCTGTCGCATATTTAAGTCTTTTTGATCTAAAAGATATATCAGACTCTTCTGATCTATATAGATATCCACCTTTACACCATATAAATAATGACGCCACAACTTAAGTGCAAAGATGACTGCGGCCAATTCAAAATTATGGACTGGATAGTTCCGCTCATGGGCTTTCAATTGGCGCGAATCATATGCTATCACCTTACCACACTGAAGGAGAACACAGCCTAAGCGGCTACCCGATGCATCACTGTACACCTCAAAATCATCTATGCCACAAGGTGTTTTCAAAATTGGGGTCGTAGTCAACCGACTCTTTAACGCTTCAAAAGCTCGTGCACACTCGGGCGACCAAACGAACCTTTGTTCTTTCCGCGTTAGGATAGTGAGAGGCAATGCTATTCTTGAGAAATTTTCCACAAAACGCCTGTAGTAGCCCGCAAGTCCAAGGAAACTCCTGACTTCGGCTATCGACAAAGGAACAGGCCACTCTTGCACAGCAATAATTTTGGCAGGATCCACTGCAATGCCTTCTCCACTAACTACATGGCCCAGAAAAGCCACGTATGACAACCAGAAATCACACTTAGTAAACTTGGCATAGAGTTTCTTTTTTCTCAGGGTTTGCAATACTATCTTCAAATGATTTGCATGCTCTTCTCTGGATCGGGAATGCACCAGGATATCGTCAATAAAGACGATCACAAAGAGATCCAAATATTGCTTACACGTTCGGTGCATTAAATCCATAAACACCGAAGGTGCATTAGACAATCCAAAGGGCATCACCGTGAACTCATAATGCTCGTAGCGTGTGCCAAACGCCATTTTGGGTATGTCACTTTCCCGAACCCTCAGCTGGTAATAAACTGATTTCAAATCCAGCTTCGAATACACCGAAGAGCCCACTAGCTGATCAAACAAATCATCGATCCGTGGGATCGGATACTTATTCTTCTCTGTCAGCTTGTTCGTTCTCGTTAATCTATGCATAGACGCAAGCTGCCGTCCTTCTTTTTCACAAAGAGAACCGGCGCACACCAAGGTGACTGACTTGGCCTTATAAAACCTTGATCTAGCAATTCTTGCAACTGAACTTTCAGCTCCGCCATTTCCTTTGGCGCTACACGATAGGGGGCACGGGCCACAGGTTTTGCACCCGGTACCAGTTCTATCGTGAAGTCGATTTCTCTTTGGGGTGGTTACCCCGGAAGGTATTTTGGAAACACATCCAGGAATTCCGACACAACAGGTACCTCATTCACACTAGCCTTTGGCTCTACCGCTGCTACTAGCGTGAAGAACAACTTCGGCACCCTTTCTCATGGCCTTCCGAACTTGTAGAGCGGATATCAACATCTCATTTATCCCCTGCATGCCGCTAAACGGTATTTCTTGGTCGGTGTTCTGTCCCAACACAACTTCCTTAGAATTACAATCAATGCGAGCATGCTGCTCTGACAACCAATCCATACCGAAGATTATGTCGAATTCCAAAATCGGCAGCACAAGTGCTTCCAATCTGAAGTCCCAACTTCCTATTTTCGCTTCTACACACCCAGACTTCTCCGCGCACAAAACACATCTGTTAGGTAAGAGTACCTTCAAACTTTCTGTCGTGCCTCGTATCGGCACGCCAATGCGTAATATGAAATCCTTTGACAGAAACGAATGTGACGCACCAGTATCAAAAAGTGCTCGTGCTGGATGCTCAAAAATTAGGATGAAGCCTGTGACGACGTCGGCCTGCTTAATGGCCTCCTGTTGTCGCAGATTGAAAACTCGAGGCTTCACTTGCGAAGCAGAAGACTCCGCCACCGCCTTCCCTTTTTCCGCATAGGACGCGCCCGGCTTCTTGTCACCTTTCGGAGGACCAACCCGACAGTCCCGAGCAAGATGTCCAGGCTTGCCATACGTATAGCAAGTGCGGGATTCATAGCCCGATGACGCTTCCGAAGTAACTAATGAAGGAGCTTGCCCAGAACGTCTAGACTTCTTACCCCATTTCTTTCGAAATCCACTTCTCTCCGGACGCGGCGGTTTGAACTCCGATTTTGCAACAGCCAAAGGTCCTTTAGATTGTCCTCGCTTCAACTCTGCTTCCAATGCCCTCGCGGTGTGATGAGCATTTTCACTAAGCCTAACCTTGATGTGGAGTCATTCTACGTTTTATCATAACTTTGTAGATGGGTATAAGCTAGATTGAATTATCTTTCAGGCAAGTGCACCTATCAATCATAGTATAAGAGAAGCTTACATCTCGTATCGTATTCCACAGGGTCCTTTCAACTACTTGTACTCACTCTCACTCTGTTATCATACCTACATTTAAATTTCGTTCTAACATAGATTAATCCTAACTATGACTACTTGGATAAAAAATTGTATTGGAGAGTTACAAAAATAATTTCAAGCCGAAAGTTAAAGGCGTTCAATGAACGTCATCATTTTATGTAATCATGAAATAACAAAACTATCAAATTCATTGTATTGTAAAGGGTTAAACTAATTATCAAATTCTCTCTCGAGCAATTTGAAATTTAAATCTAAGTTAAGTAAATCTTCTCTCGAACAATTTACAATACTCAAATTTGCATTGAATGAAATACCCTATCTACTACATAGACTCATGGAACTTTTATCTCTAAAATACCATAATTCCATCATTTCGTATTCTAATTTTCCAAGAAACATATCTCTCGATCATGAATTTTAGATTACAAAGAGAAATAACACATAAATATAAAGATTTAACCATCATCCAAAGAATCCAATTTCTCAATCTAGACATTTGGAATTCATGTAAAAGTAAATAATCATTCATAAGAAGGATAATCCTCAATGTTTGCAAACCCATATACGAACAAAATACCGTGAAATTGATTAAAACAAGAAGATACATGATTACTAATTTGTTCAAACACATTATTCATGAAAATTAAAAGATAAATAAAGTTGGATTACCGAAGAGAGATACAAGATTAAATGAGATAAATTGAAGAATAAATGCATACGATTATCTCCTTCAAGCCTTCCTTCTCTTGGGTGCTCCACTTTCGTTCTCCAGAAAATCTCCAAACAAAATTGATCCAAAAGTCCACAATATAATTTTTCTCCAGGTTTTTATAGTCTCATAGCAAACATGGTCGAACACGGGTTCCGACACGGCCGTGTTGCAGGCCGTGTCGGCAGTTCCAAGGCAGTTCCACACGAGCAGACGTGTTTGGTCATGGGTCGTGTTGGATGACACGGGTACTGACACGGCTGTGTTGGAGAACACGGCCGTGTTGTTCTTCATGTTCTTCGGACACGGGTAGGCTGGATTTAATTCTTCAATTTGTCCCGAGAAGGACACGGTCTAGACACACGGGCGTGTTCAAACCCGTGTGAACAAATAGTTCCAGCTAGGATAGAACACGGGTAGGCACACAGGCGTGTTCCTACCCGTGTTCGACCAATTCTTCTGCTTTGATCAGCCCTCCTGGTCCTGTCAACTCTCCTGTTTGCTCCAAGACTTTTAGTTCCACTGATTAGTCGTACCTGCATTAGAAAAATGACGTAGTAAGTGGGGAGTTCAATACATAAAATAGTAAAGACTCTAACCTATGCTCTACTATTCATGACAATACCCATTCTCAACTATTTTGCGCAATTACTTGAGTAAAGAGGTAGAAAACAGTGGACATGATTACAATTATGATAGTCAGAATCTATCATAATTGTACTCATCAAATATTCCCAGACTTGAGTGTTTGCTTGTCCCTAAGCAAACTAATTCAAACAATTGAGTTACCGATACATAATTCTTCTTCCGCACACTGATTGTTTTGAATTCAAATAGAAATTTGATGATGTAATTGTATAGGAAATAGTATAGCAGACTTTTCTAAATATAACTTTTTCTTAAAAATTCCTCCAATACATATCTTAACTATTTTTCGCTCTTTCTTAGAATTTGGATTATAGTTATCCATTACTATTATAAGGAGAAAAGAATAATCTTAATAACATATGCATTAGTCTTTCAAAACTTAAACATACCCCTATTGATAATCATACACTTTCCTTTACACCCCCTCTCCATAGCACTAATGAGAATTAGTAAAGTTGGATCCTTAGGACTTGTATGGTTGTGTAACCTTTTTGGCTTAGGATAGGTAATTATAGGTGGGGTAAGCAAAAAAAAAATTTACTTTGATGGATTTTTTTAAGCTTTCTTTGCACACCTAGATCACAATTGAGCCCTTGGTATGGTCAATACCTTAACAAACATTGATATTCTACGAGCACCCCCAGACTTTGCACGTATTATACTTCCCATATATTTTTTTGAAGATAGATACTCTATATATTTTTTCTTTGTTTCTTAACCAAAGATCCATAGTAGGGATCATTCTGAATGGGTGCAAAGTCACACTCACTCAGGCCACATATCACTATGTTTTTGTTTTTAGGGACTTCATAGTAGGGATCATTCCGAATGGGTGCAAGTGTACACGCACTCAGGCCACATATCACTATGAAAATTCATTTCATGACGAACTCAATGATAGGTGTGCTACTAGGTGAGGATTTGCCTTGGTGAATTTTAGAGTTGGAATATCACAAAAATATAGGGATAAGGTCCAAATTGGGTGAGCAAGGGTATAATGTTTAAGGTTTTGGGATGTGAACTGCTCAAGCTATCCAAAAGGAGGCCTAAGTCATTTCCACCTTTACTAATTAACATGTGCAAAAGGTTTGAGGATCGTTGGTTAGTTCTAGACACCAATAGAGAAAAGTTTTGTTATTTTATTTTGATCTCCTAATACACAATTATCAAAATATTGCATTCATCGACTCACTTTAGTATAGATAAATATATTTTCTAAAATGGAGTGATTATTAGTTAATAATATAAAGGACAATCTTTTTAAACCAAATTATATGGAGAAAAGTAGGCTAATGAATTTCTATACGTAGTTACTAATCAACAAATTTGAAGACGAATTCGGTTTAATCAGCGTGCGAAAGTAAATTAGATAGTTATATTCCCAATGAGTGAAGTACTGAAAGCTTAAAGAGAAGTAATAGAATGCTGTGATAGAGAAAGAGATTACTATGATAGAGATAATATTAGTAACTGTAATCATGCACCCCACTGTCAACACCAATACCCCCAGACTTGTATTGCAATGTCCTCATTGCAAAAAATTAAAAAAATAAAAAAGAATCGAGGTTATTATTGCACCAGGATAGAGAGAACTGATGATCATGAATATAAAGGAGCACAGAACAAAACAATGAGCAAATAAAATAAAATACTTCTAGATATACTGTACATGCTAATACAAGATCATGATAATAACAATAAAAAGGATACAACGCTACAAAGCCAGATATACAGGGATATAAAATCAAAAATACATAGGCGTATCATCCTGGTCAGCCGGAGCATCCTGAGTGCGAGATCGAAGAGGAGCTGCCCGTGGTGGGCTAGTAATCCCTAAGTGTTGCCGGATCTGATATATGACGTCCTCAGTCCGCTGCTGCGTCTCCTCGATACGCTGAAGGCGCGGCGATAGCTGAGTGTCATAGAAGCGCTGGATCTCCTGTGCATATCGAGACTGCCGCGGAGGCTGGGCAGAAGAGGACTCCCCCTGAGTATACGTCGAGCGGGGTGGGGGAATGAGAGGCTCATCGAGGTCTGGATCTACCTCCTCATCGTCGTCGTGGACATGACGTCCACGACTCGCAATGGTATATGTAATCCCACCCCGGCCTTGACATGCTGAAACGAGGCGGATGGATCGAAGACTTGCCATGGTGATGGGCATAGTCTTTTCTACCACCGTCATCGGGGGAAGAGGCAAGAATATGCCCATATTCCTTGCCAAGCGCGTAATGTAAGGGGCTACACAAATGGACTGACGCGGGAGTTCTCCGCCTGATGAAGAATGAATTGAGCAAGCATATAACCTAAGTGGATGGGGTAACGGGCTGTCATGCTTTGTAGATAAAGGATGTCCTGCCGGCTAACTACGCCGGAGCTTTCGCCCCGGCCGCTCAGAGTATGGCTAAGCAGATGATGAACGTAATGTACGGTGGGGGAAACCAGCTTTGAGGCCTTAGACCTCTTGGCTTCGTAGGGCTCGGTGTCAAAAGAGAGACGGCGCCAAATATCGCCCGCCTGGTCGCGACTAGGGAGACTAAAATTTCAGATCAGAGTAGGCGTCACTAAAGAGGAATGCCTCTTCGTACACTCCTAAATGTTGTGTAAACTGGATGAGAGATAGCGTATAGAAGGTGCCTCCTACTCGAAAGGAGATATTCCCCTCGGTTGGTCTTCCATTATCGGTCATGGAGGGTCGAAGGTTTAAATAGAAGGTGGACAAAAACTCGAGCGTGTGTTCGCGGAAACCTAACTCTTCTATTGCAAAAAAACCTTGCCACCCTATTACAGAAATTAATTCCTTAATATTGGCAGTAAGACCTATGGCTTCCAAGACGTCCCAGTCGATCATTCGTATGTCCTGAAATTTCTTGGCTTGCAGGCGGTTATAGTGGTTAGTATGCACTGCATCTGTGAAAACTAAGTGTTGAACGACGTCGCGTCTTTTAGTAGACAACGCTTGAAGTTTCGGTCTACGTCGGCGACCGCCTTGGCTACGTGAAGATGACATGATCTGAAAATAAAGGAACAAAATATTCTAAAGCGAATGAAGATGGAAAAAAACAAATAAATAAGAAGAGATTTGATGGATAGAAACCCATGAATTATACCGATGATGTAAATAGCGAAGCGACGAGGCGATTGCACGAAATAGGGGGAGCTCCGGCTGTACTGGTTGCAGGAATGAAAAGGGGAGAAAGTGGAACTGATGGAATGAACTCCAAAAAATTTGCCCCTATAAAAAGAAGTCGAACACGGGTGTACACACGGCCGTGTGTGCACCCGTGTTAGGGAATCGACGTGGGCGGGAAATACGGTCTTCAAGGAGACGTGTGGTCATTTCGCGGGAACTGCTCGTGTCAGTTGGACACGGTCAACAACACGGCCGTGTCCACAACCCGTGTGGTCAATCTGACAGGTGGTTGGATCTGACACGGTCCACAACACGGGTGTGTGTGGACCCGTGTCCTTCTCTGTATGAAATCACTTTAATTGGCCGCATCGACATGGGTGTGCACATGGTTGGGTGAACAGCCGTGTACATTAAAACACGGCCACAAACACGGTTGTGTGGAGACCCGTATTATGCGCTAGCGTAAAATTGAAATGGCGATGAATGACACGACCACGCACACGGGCGTGTATTTGCCCGTGTGGTGCTCTGTAAATTTCTGCCTTTCCTGGTTTAAATAGGGTGCACGGCTGGGTGATTGTGCGTGTGCTAGACACGGCTAAGCACACGGCCGTGTGCTTGGCCGTGTACTCTTCTTAAATAGTGATTTCTCCTAATTACTTTATTTTATTTTATTTTATTTTTCGGGGTAGAAATTTAAATAAAGTTTTCATTAAAATTTTATAAACTATTTAGACAAGTTACTATTAAATTATATATATAGTTTCTTAGTCTAGATGAAGGCAGGATTCTAGGCGAGCAAAAGCTTGGGGAGGTGCACTATAATAAAGTTTTAACCGGTGCCCGTTGACTTTAAAATCTCCTTTTTCAGGGTGAGTTAGTTCGACGGTGCCATAGGGGAAAACATTTTTAACTTGGAAGGGTCCGGACCACTTAGACCTAAGCTTCCCTGGGAATAAACGCAGCCTAGAATTAAAAAGGAGAAACTTGTCACGCTCGTTGAATGTTCTGGCTTTTCGGAGGTGACGGTCATGAAATAGTTTGGTTTTCTCCTTATAAATTCTGGAGTTTTCATATTCCATAGTCCTCCATTCATCTAGTTCATTAAGTTGAAGTTTGCGTTTTTCCCCTATAGAATTAGTATCAAAATTTAGAGATCGTATTGCCCAATATGACTTGTGTTCTAATTCTATAGGTAAGTGACAAGATTTACCATAGACTAATCTAAAGGGGGTGGTCCCTATAGGTGTTTTAAATGCGGTCCTATAAGCCCATAAACAATTGTTTAGTTTCCTAGACCATTGTTTTCTATTCCCTTCTAAAATTTTTCTAGGATACGTTTAAGTTCTCTATTGGATACCTCAACATGACCACTAGTCTGTGGATGATATGGTGTAGCTGTCCTATGTACGACTCCATATTTCTGCAATACCTTATCTGGCTGTAGATTGCAAAAGTGAGAACCCCTATCGCTAATAAGTGTACGTGGTGTGCCAAATCGCGCAAATAGAGATTTCAGGAATTGAATTACTACTCTACTATCATTAGTAGGTAAAGCTTGCGCCTCAACCCACTTTGATATGTAATCTACGGCTACCAAGATAAATTTATTCCTAAATGAAACTGGAAATGGACCCATAAAATCTATCCCCCACACATCAAATACTTCACATTCAAGAATAAAGTTTTGCGGCATTTCATGTAATTTAGAAATATTACCTGTTTTCTGACAAGAATCACATGAAAGCACATACCTTTGGGCATCCCTGAATAGAAGGGGCCAATAAAAACCCGAATCAAGAACCTTTTTCGCAGAGCGATTTGCTCCATAGTGACCACCAGTAGGACCTGAATGACACTGCTCCAGGATTTTCCACCCTTCCTCGGCTGATACACACCTTCGGATCATGGAATCTGCACATATCCGAAAAAGAAAAGGGTCCTCCCAAAAGTAATATTTCAAGTCGGAGAAAAATTTCTTTTTCTGCTGATATGAAAAATCCTGTGGGAGGGCCTTAGCCACAAGATAGTTTGCATAATCTGCAAACCATGGATAATCATTGTTTACTTTCGAAGATAAGGCAAATAAAGATTTCTCCGGGAATGCATCAGAAATTTCAGATTCTTCTAACATTGCTCGTAATGGATTTTCTAAACGTGAAAGATGGTCTGCCGCTAAGTTTTCTGCTCCTCGTTTATCCCTAATTTCCAAATCAAATTCTTGCAATAGAAGAACCCAACGGATTAAACGAGGCTTTGCGTCCGCTTTGGCTAGCAAATATTTAAGTGCAGAGTGATCCGTGTAAACTACTACCTTGGACAATGTTAAATAGGATCTAAATTTATCAAAGGCAAAAACTACTGCTAGAAGTTCTTTTTCAGTAGTAGTATAATTCTCTTGTGCATTATTAAGTGTTTTACTAGCATAAAATATAGGATGAAAATGTTTGTTTCGGCGTTGTCCTAGAACAGCCCCTATCGCAAAACTGCTAGCATCACACATGATTTCAAAAGGCTGAGTAAAATCAGGCGCTACCATAATAGGAGAATTAATTAATTTCTCTTTTAAGAACTCAAAAGCATGTAGACACTCTTGATTAAAGAGAAAAGGTGTGTCCTTTTCTAAAAGTCTCGTAAGTGGTTTAGCAATTTTGGAAAAGTCTTTAATAAACCGACGGTAAAATCCGGCGTGGCCTAAAAAACTTCTCACAGCCTTAACGGATGTGGGTGGTGGTAACTTTTCTATTGTCTCTATCTTCGCTCTATCTACTTGAATTCCGTGATTGGAGATTTTATGACCAAGTACTAACCCTTCTTATACCATAAAATGGCACTTCTCCCAGCTAAGTACTAAGTTTGTTTCCTCACACCTCCTCAAAACTTTTCCTAAATTATTCAAACATAAATCAAAGGAATCTCCAAAGACGAAGAAGTCATCCATAAACACTTCCATGATATCTTCAACATACTCGTTGAAGATGGCCAACATGCATCTTTGGAAAGTAGCGGGGGCATTACATAGACCGAAAGGCATATGCCTATAGGCAAAGTGCCAAATGGGCACGTGAACGTTGTTTTCTCTTGGTCATCTAGGGCTATTGGGATTTAGAAATACCCAGAAAGTCCATCTAAAAACAATAATACGCATGCCCTGACAAGCGTTCTAATATTTGGTCAATAAAGGGTAAAGGGAAGTGGTCCTTCCTAGTGGCATCGTTTAGCTTCCTATAGTCTATACAGACACGCCAACCTGTTATTGTTCGCGTTGGAATTAATTCATTTTTATCATTTGCTACCACAGTTAAACCACCCTTCTTAGGAACGACTTGGACAGGACTAACCCATGAACTATCGGAAATAGGGTATATCATACCAGCATCTAACAATTTAACAATTTCATCCTTAACTACCTCTTTCATATTAGGATTAAGCCTACGTTGCGGTTGAATAGATGACTTATAGTTTTCTTCCAAAAGGATTTTATGAGTGCAAAAACTAGGATTAATACCTTTTATATCAGATATTTGCTAGGCTATTGCACCTTTACATTTTTTCAACACAGTTAATAATTTGGTTTTTTCAATCTCAGAAAGATGAGAAGAAATGATAACTGGGTAAGACGAATTAGTTCCTAAGAATGCATACTCAAGATGATCCGGTAAATTTTTTAATTCAACTACAGGTGGATTCTTAGTATTATTCTTATGAACTTCATGTTTTCCTTCTATAAGTAAGTTATATTCAGTATTTCCATTCATCGAAACAGAGCTATCTAGAAAAAATAAATGATCAATAATGTCTTCACTAGTTTCATCTTCTAGAAAGCAATTAGTAATGCAAATTTCTAAAGAGTCTTTATAATAAAAATTAGAATCAATAGAAGTCATTAAATCATCAACACCATGAGAAAAGTAGCAACAATCATCACTATCCAAAGATTGTTTCATAGAATTGCCAATTTGAAAAGTGACTTCATCCTCCCCTACTCTCAAAACTAATTTACCATCAAAAACATCAATAAGAGCTCTAGAAGTGGCTAGAAATGGACGACCAAGTATAAGTGGTACTTCTATATTTTCGTCCATATCTAAAATAACAAAATCGGCAGGAAATATAAATTTGTCTACCTTAACTAATACATCCTCCACTATACCTCTTGGGTACTTAACCGACCTATCTGCCAACTGGATGCTCATCCTAGTCGGGCTAAGTTCCCCTAAGCCTAGTTTCAAATATAATTTATAAGGCATCAAATTTATACTAGCTCCTAAATCAGTTAAAGCTTTATTAAGTTGCAAATCACCGATTAAACATGGAATTGAAAAAGAACCGGGATCCTTAAGTTTTTGTGGTAATTTATTTTGTAAAATAGCAGAGCATTCTTCACTAAGTCTGACTAAAGACAATTCTTCTATTTTCCTTTTATTAGAAATTAAATCCTTCAAAAATTTTGCATACTTGGGCATTTGAATAATATCAGAAAAAGGTAAATTAACATGCAATTGTTTAATCATAGATAAAAATTTACCATATTGCGCATCCATGCGCTCCTTATTTATCTTTGCTGGATATGGTACGGCTGGTTGATATTCCATTGGTGTCACGTTCGGTGCTTCTCCACTGGACTCCTCTTGAGGTGCATCCTGTGCAAGCCTTGGGTCTTGTAATTCCTTCCCGCTCCTCAACTGAATTGCTCTTGCATGCTCCTTTGGATTTGTCTCAGTATTTCCTGGAAGTGTCCCTTGTTGTCTCTCTGATACCATCCTTGCCAACTGCCCAATCTGATTCTCCAAATTTCGAATAGAACCCTCTTGATTACGGAAGGCAACATCGGTAGTTTGCATGAACTTTGCAAGGACATCTTCCAATGTTGGTTTCCTTGGCTCCAATTGTTGTTGTTGTTGCCCAAACATGGGTTGTTTGCCTTGGTTGCCTTGCCCTCCCCAAGAGAAATTGGGGTGGTTCCTCCATCCTTGATTGTATGTAAAACTATATGGGTTGTTTGCAGGATTGAAAGGTGGTCTGGGATTATTACCTATATAGTCTACATGTTCTTGCACTTGAGGTTCACCACTAGGTATTCCAACAAGGGAAGGGTCCCATTGTTGAGGTACCATGGGGGCGTAGCTAAAGAAAGGTTATCCATCTTTTGATGGAGCTTCTCCACTTGAATTGCTAAGGCTGTTACGGCATCCACTTCATACATTCCGGCAGGCTTAGTAGACTTTGGCCGAACGGTAGTCCATTGGTAGCTATTCATTGCCATTTCTTCTATCAACTGCTGGGCTTCCTCAGGTGTCTTATTGTTCAAGGTGCCTCCACTAGCCGCATCAATCATCTGTCTGGTGGCTGAATTTAGACCATTATAGAAGGTCTGAATCTGAAGCCAAGAAGGTAGGGCATGATGGGGGCATCTCCTTAATAATTCTTTGAATCATTCCCAAGTATCGTACAATAATTCAAGCCTCCAATTTAACATACGTAGAGATGTCGTTCCTTAACTTTGCGGTCTTTGCCGGTGGAAAATACTTCATCAAAAACTTCTCAACCATCATGTCCCAAGTAGTAATGGACCCTCTAGGTAACGAATTGAGCCACTGCTTTGCCTTATGCCTTAATGAGAATGGGAACAATCTCAATCGAATGGCATCGTTGGAGACACCATTAATCTTGAAAGTATCACATATCTCTAGGAATTCGGCTAAGTGTGTATTGGGGTCCTCGTCTTGTAAGCCATCATATTGAACATATTGTTGCACCATTTGTATCACGCTCGGCTTCAGTTCGAAATTATTGGTTGGAATGGGACGTCGAACAATGCTTGACCCAGTTCCTTGGAGATTGGGTCTAGCAAAGTCAGACATGGTTTGCTCATTTTGGTTTGCCATGATATCTAAATCCTCAGGATGGTGTTCTCCTTGATTCACTGTTTCTTCTTCTAACAGTTCGGTTACAATATCTGTGGTGTTAATACCCACGTCTCTTTGATTGGTGTTATGAATAAGTCGTTCTGGATCAGATTGAAATGGTTCTAGCCCAGAATTTCTTGCCCTGGTCATAGACTAACAGACTACAAAACAGAGATTAAATAATATAATTATACTATAAACTATGTTACATATATTTATTAGTAAACAAAAATGGTAGATTAATAGAGTTAAAGCTTTCAAAATATTAAAAAGGAGTCCCCGGCAACGGCGCCAAAAACTTGATGAGCATTTTCACTAAGCCTAACCTTGATGCAGAGTCATTCTACGTTTTATCATAACTATGTAGATGGACATAAGCTAGATTGAATTATCTTTCAGGCAAGTGCACCTATCAATCATAGTATAAGAGAAGCTTACATCTCGTATCGTATTCCATAGGGTCCTTTCAACTACTTGTACTCACTCTCACTCTATTATCATACCTACATTTAAAATTTCGTTCTAACATAAGATTAATCCTAACTATGACTACTTGGATAAAAAATTGTATTGGAGAGTTACAAAAATAATTTCAAGCCGAAAGTTAAAGGCGTTCAATGAACATCATCATTTTATGTAATCATGAAATAACAAAACTATCAAATTCATTGTATTGTAAAGGGTTAAACTAATTATCAAATTCTCTCTCGAGCAATTTGAAATTTAAATCTAAGTTAAGTAAATCTTCTCTCGAACAATTTACAATACTCAAATTTGCATTGAATGAAATACCCTATCTACTACATAGATTCATGGAACTTTTATCTCTAAAATACCATAATTCCATCATTTCGTATTCTAATATTCCAAGAAACATATCTCTCGATCATGAATTTTAGATTACAAAGAGAAATAACACATAAATATGAAGATTTAACCATCATCCAAAGAATCCAATTTCTCAATCTAGACATTTGGAATTCATGTAAAAGTAAATAATCATTCATAACAAGGATAATCCTCAATGTTTGCAAACCCATATACGAACAAAATACCGTGAAATTGATTAAAACAAGAAGATACATGATTACTAATTTGTTCAAACACATTGTTCATGAAAATTAAAAGATAAATAAAGTTGGATTACCAAGAGAGATACAAGATTAAATGAGATAAATTGAAGAATAAATTCATACGAATATCTCCTTCAAGCCTTCCTTCTCTTGGGTGCTCCACTTTCGTTCTCCAGAAAATCTCCAAACAAAATTGATCCAAAAGTCCAGAATACAATTTTTCTCCAGGTTTTTATAGTCTCATAACAAACATGGTCGAACACGGGTTCCGACACGGCTGTTTTGCAAGCCGTGTCGGCAGTTCTAAGGCAGTTCCACACGAGCAGACGTGTTTGGTCATGGGCCGTGTTGGATGACACGGGTACTGACACGGCCGTGTTGGAGAACACGGCCGTGTTATTCTTCATGTTCTTCGGACACGGGTAGGCCGGATTTAATTCTTCAATTTGTCCCGAGAAGGACACGGTCTGGACACATGGGCGTGTTCAAACCCATGTGAACAAATAGTTCCAGCTAGGATAGAACACGGGTAGGCACACGGGCGTGTTCCTACCCGTGTTCGACCAATTCTTCTGCTTTGATCAGCCCTCCTGGTCCCGTCAACTCCCCTGTTTGCTCCAAGACTTTTAGTTCCCCTGATTAGTCGTACCTGCATTAGAAAAATGACGTAGTAAGTGGGGAGTTCAATACATAAAATAGTAAAGACTCTAACCTATGCTCTACTATTCATGACAATACCCATTCTCAACTATTTTGCGCAATTACTTGAGTAAAGAGGTAGAAAACAGTGGACATGATTATAATTATGATAGTCAGAATCTATCATAATTGTACTCATCACGGTGCAGACCAGAGCTTGAAATCCCTGATTCACGGAACTCGAGAGTAAATGCCGCAACTCATCCCGCAATCCCGCATAAAACTGACTGGTCTTGCGCTCTTCCTCAGCAAAGATAGCGCCCGCATAACTCCCCAAACGCGTGAACTCATGCAGATACTCATCCACGCTGCTCTCCTTTTGAGTCAACCGTTGAAACTCCAATTCCAAAGCAATCCGTTGCTGCAACGGTCAAATGCTTGCCGAAAAACAACCGAGAGAACTCGTCCATAGAGACTCCCATCAACTGTCTGCCTGCCAAGTGGTGCAGTTCTACCTAATCCCACCATAGCCGAGCTTCTCCTTCAAGAATAAAAGTGGCTAACGTGACTTTCTGTTCCTCCTCAACCCGAAGGGCGGTCAAGATGCGCTTGATCCGAGCAAGCCAATCCTCTATTTGAGCTGGGGAACCCGCCCCGGTAAACGTCGGAGGATGAAAGCTGATAAACCTCTTCAGCTGCTGATCTGCGGAACGCTGATCAACCGCTATGCCCACCGGTTCTTGATGCACTGCCACAGGCACGGGAGCCTCAGGCCGAGCTTGCCCTGCCTGCTGAGCATTCATCACCGCAAGTACCGTTTCTGTAATCAAACGTACAGTTTCAGCTGATGGATGAGGGGTGGGCACCTCTGCCGGTGCCGTACTTTCAACAGAATGCTGAAGTTCTTACTGACCCGCAACACTTCGTGTCACCTATAAGTGTCAAACCACACAATTCAGCGACAAGCCACACAACAAAAAGTCAAAACAAACACACAAGTGTAACACACTAGTGCATTTCAAACCTATGTGGACATGTTTGAGCTCAATTTTATACACTCACACACGAGCTCGCCACCCCACAAAAGAATTCGTCCACGAATTCAGAGGAGGGAACCAAGGAATCTGATACCAAATTGTAACACCCCTACCCGTTACATGCAACTTAGTAGAAGGTCCGACCGGGGCCCCACACCATGTCTTACAAACAGGCGGAGACGTTACGAAGTAATACCAAATATGCATCCTATCACAGAGCATTCTAGCGGAAGATTAAAGGGTTGCAATAATAAACTCAAACATCAACACAGAAGTCCACAGCTAAACCAAACATGCCATAATATAAACCACAAGTACGGCCTTATGGCCTATTACAAGTATTACTCTTTATACAAGAAGGTATCTTCCATACATCGGCACGCAGGCCGGCCACACATGAGTTCTTACACAAGGCTACAAAAAAAGCCTTCGAGGGCTAGCACTCAGCAGCAGCAGCTCAGGGTCTTCCACCCTCGTCCCTGCTTGGCCCTTCTTGACCTGCACGCAAAAGATCCACCAAGCAGTTGCAAACAAAGCAACGGTCAGCATTTGGCTGACCATTTATAACGACACTGTCCCTTGCACGGGACAACGGAATTCCTTCCCTCCATAGCACTTATATACAATCAAAAGGGTATGCTTTTGCACATCACACTTGTACGCCCGTACAAGTCATCATCCATCACAAACGTCGGCACGACAGCCCTACGTTCCATGCTCTCAGGGAACATTATCGGTGTACCGGAAAACCAAGGTCCCACCATCGTTCAGAGGTCCCAGACATGACGGCAATTTGTGAGCATTCCAATCCTCCATGGCTCAAATAGCCGGAGTGATTCTCATTCTGTGATCCTAACAGGGCCTTAAGCACCCCACGATTAGACAACCAGAATGCGGGTACAGATCAGCCTTGCCCGTAGCTCATATGCATCAGACGTCGATCAGGACTGATACGGGTACAGCTTCACCTTGCCCGTTCGCCACACAGTTTTTCCACAGTTGCATCCCCACCGGCTCAACAAGTAGCATCACAAATACAAGGTTTGAGATCACACAGCATCAACCCCCAAAAGTAGCACTCACAGATACATGGGCTGAGATCGCACAGCATCAACCCATCCACATAATATCCTGCTGCACCAAGCTGCAGGTGTCCACCAAGAACATCACACGCATCACAATAACACAGAGTCTTGCTATGATATGCATACAATCATCACCAATCTGGATTAACCTATCCAGATGGGCTTCACACAGCATGCCTACCCGTACTTCTCGCTTTCGGGACTACTCCAACAAGAATCAAGGGATGGAGTTCAACATCCCAAGAGAATTCAACTCTACCTTTGTAGAGGATTCATGCATATGCAAAAAGGAAGGATTTTACAAATCCAAGGAGGAAGTCGTTACCCTTGGAGGATGTTTTGGAGCCATGGCAAGCACTGCTTGGAGCTCTATCTTCCCGAATATGGCCTCCGATCGCGAATCCGAGCTTGGACTAGCTGGATCTCCCTCTCCTTCCTCCTTCTTCTTCTTCCTTCCTTCTTCCTCTTTCCTTCTCTCACTTAAGAAGATAAAGTGAGGAAGAGTTTGCTGGTTCGGGGTCTTATAGGGGCTGGAAAAACTAAAGAGCACCAGATCTGGAAAGAGGGAAACAAACGACCGAGATCTGCAGAAAATAACATTTTCGGCCCTGACACGCCCTGTGACACGCCCGTGTCACAGGCCGTGTCCCTTAAGCGGCAAAGAACCGCCTCACCACACAGGTTGAATGTAACACCCCATGTTCAGTCCTGGAGTCGGTGGGAGTTAACACCTCGCGGTAGAGTAACCGTCGGCGGAAGGGCGTTGAACTGTGCAGTTTTTCCTTAGCGCACGACCACTGACCACAGGGCGCACGACCACTGACCGTGCGCCACTGGTCGTGCATAAAGAAAATATAATGTCAAATCCCTGTTTAACGAAAACGCACGATCACTGACATAGGGCGCACGACCACTGACCGTGCGCCACTGGTCGTGCGGACGGGTGCAGAATCCGTAAATTGACTCCGTGGCCGTCCGATTTTCCATCAAATCTCATCTAACGGCCTAGGATGGTCCGCCCAAACATTTAAGTTAGGGTTGAAGGGTTCTAAACCCTCATTTCAAACCCTAGACTCTCTTTCTAAAAGTTTAGAGAGAAGGGAGAGCAAGGAAGGAGAAGAGGAGATCCGGCCGCCGGCGGAGCACCGGAGCACCGAATCACGATCCGAGACCGGATCCTCGACGGCAAGAGCGAGGCGAAGCTTTTCAACCGTCTACTTCCTCATGGCGGGCGCGCGAAAATCTACGAGGGTAACGATTCTCTTCTTGAGCATGTGAAGCTCTTCTTCCTTTGCATGGGAAAACCCCTCTCCCGCGAGTGTGCGGCGAGATCGTGGTATTCCTTGGGGTAGATATGTGTAGTCCCCCTTGTTAGAGTCCGGAATCGTAGTACGGACATAGGCATGCTGTGTGAAGCCTATCCGGATGTGTTTTCCGGATCGGTGATGTTATGATGTGCATATTTTAGCCGGAGAAGACTCCGAGCGTTTTGATTGCTTTCGGGTTGCTATGCGGTAGAATGCATCAGGGAATCTTGGGGATTAACCCCGAGGTGCACCCGGAAATCTGGGCGGAAACGAAGTTCCGCCATATCGGTGGCCTGGGAGCCAACCGGGTACTTAGCGGGGCTAAGTACCGTGTTTGATCGTTATTTGGGACTGGGGAAAGCTTAGTCCGCGCCAAAGGGCCAAATGGCAGTGGCGGAGTGAGCAACGGACTAGTAGCCCTCTACCCGCTCCATCTGCTCGGTTAAAGCGACCTAAAGTTGTACGTGGGACTTACCGGGGTTTGGAGATCGAGTCTAGGCTGCGGCTGAGAAGACTAAATGCTCACAAAGATTGCCATCCTGGGGGTGGTGGTGGAGTCGAGGACCGGACAGGGTTCGGACTGGCTTCGCCGAATAAGTGCCCTGAGAGCACGGGGTGTACGGCCGTGAGAGCGTGCACCCATGATGAGATGCTTTTGTTGCTGTGTTGCTTGTTTTGCTAACAAGTGCAGGGAAGAAGCTTTGCCGCCCCGGCGTGGGGGCGGAATCGTTATAATTTGGTCAGCATAGCTGACCGTTGCCTTTGTTTACCACCGTGCGGTGGATTGTTGCTTGCAGGTGCTGCGGAGCCGAGAGGTAAATAGCGGGCTAAAGCCCAAGTTGCAGCGCTAGCCCATGAAGGCTGAAGTTTTAGTTTTGTTTTTCATATTCATGTATGGCCGGCCTGCGCGCCGATGTATGAAAGATACTTTTTGGTTAAGAGAACAATGTTTGTAAGGCCTTAAGGCCGAGGACTGTTTTGTGTATTTTTAGTCGTCTCAATCCTATGGGTTTTGTATTAGTGGACATTCATGCTTTGTGTTGGGTTCTTTTTAATAACCTAAAATGCTTCCGCTAGGTGTTGCGTAGGACGTTGTCTTTCAAATTGTGAGTATGATAATGCGATGCGTAACTCCACGGTCTGTCTGCGGTATATGGCGTCGGGCCCCGGCCGGACCTACTGCTATATGCCATGTGACGGATAGGGGTGTTACAAATTGGTATCAGACTAACGGTTTCGGTCAAGCTTAAATGAATTCGTGGACGAATTCACTTTAAGGGGTGGTGAGCACATGTATGTGCGTCATCGTTATAACATGAAAAGAACCCATGAATGTCCACTTAGGAATGAAAATTACACAGGTTTGGGAACCTGCGTGTTCCTATAATTGCTTTTGCAATTTTGTTCGGTCCCTTATTGGTGTTCTGTACGATTGTAGGTGTACGAGTGTGGCGCGTGGCAGTCTGAATGCACACTTTCTGGGAAAAGTACTGCACCCAGCGACGTGCCAGAGACCCCTACGTCTTTGGAAACCATAAGAAGGGTGGTTGAAGCGGTGTTCGCTGTGACCAACGCACATCATGGGAGTAATGTGCAACCATTTGTCCCTGAGGTGGCCCCAACATCGGGTGGTATGTTGGAGCAAAGGGCATTTGGGGGTCAAGTAGAGCAGCAGGGGAGCCTAACTGTGGCGCAGGGAGCGCATTCGGTGGACGCATATTTGCGGACGTTCCTTATGGTAAGGCGCTACCCAGGCTTTGAATGGGAAAGCGAGCAATCTATAGTGGATAGATTTTATAACGGTCTGCGCAGCGAGTTGCGTATCCTACTGCTAGGACCAAAGTTATTGGGATTCCGAGCTTTGGTGGAATCGGCCAGAGCTTTGGAAGTGGAGTTGGGGGAAACCCACCGAGTACCGGTGAATATGGTACCAAACCTTACAGATCCTATAAGGACTGCGTATCGAAAGATGACGAGAGAAGAGGCTGGGCCATCTACTACCCAAACTACCGTCAAATGTTATTCTTGTGGCAAGAAAGGGCACCTCGCCAGAGAGTGTTGGGAGAGTGCTCAGAAGGCAAGGAAAGTTTTGGCAGGAACAGTCGGAGATCCTGTGGCAAAAGATTCGGTGGTGAAGTTGACAACCTCAAAATCTGGGTACCGTAGGTGGTACAAGAAGGCTAGGAGGTCGGGTCTAGTCCCTTCCTCTAGCACATCCGGAGCGACTACAATTCCAACCCCGGATGTATGCTTTGTTTGTGGAAAGCCGGGGCACTATGCCCGCGATTGTTGGTTTGGACGCCCAATGTCCAAAAAGAAGTCAGGGGCAATATCTGAGGAGAAGGGAAAGGCGGTGGCATTCGTCACACCGCTGTTTACTCCGGTCCAACTGGGAATGGACAGCCTTGGCCAGCAGGAGGCCGTGTGGCCGACCGTCGGGAAGACAGGTATGGTTTAATTGATAGCAATTTAGCTTCTTATACCTGCCACCCTTTTGCGTGTTAGCTTAGGACTGGAGGTTCTAGGTTTTGTTTGGATTATTGGCAATCCGGCGAGAGCATTGTTCGATACGGGAGATTCGCGCACCTTTTGTCCAAGGGATTTATATCATGTATTGAAGTACCTTCTTCGATGGCAAAGGACAAATTGGATGCGTTGTGACGTTACGGATGTTCAATGCGCGCGAAAAGAGATTCTGTGTTGCAAGGTTACGGTTTAGGGGTCAGGGATTCGACGTGCAAGCGTCGTTACTGCCATCATGGGAGGCTTTGAAGCCTGAGCCTACATTGGGTAGTATCTCGGGTATATTCCTGATGTGTTTCCCTGGAGTCCCTCCGTAGCGAGCAATCGTTGTCGTGAGTGAGCTGGCGCCAGGTGCCAAATCTGGGTCATGCTCTCCTCATAGGCTAACGCCTAATGAGTTGGCAGAACTGAAAGTTCAATTTGAAGAGCGTATGGATGAAGGTTTTGTGCGTCCAAGTTTGTCGTCTTGGAGCACACCGGCCCTCTTCGTGTAGAAGAAGGACGGGAGTTTGCGGCTCTGAATCGTTTATGAAGAACTGAGCAAGTCGTTAAAAGAGATCAAGTACCTGATCCCAAGTGTTGGCGATCTGTTTGATCAGTTGGGTGGGTCATCGGTGTACTTAAAGCGAGATCTTAAGTCTGGTTACTATCAGCTGAGAATCAGGGAAGTGTTATCCCAAAGACAACGTTCAAAACAAGATATGGTCATTTCGAGTTTACGGTCATGCCGTTCGGGCTGACTAATGCGCCATCGGTGTTCATGGTTTTGATGAACAAAACGTTCAGGGAGTACGCTAAGGAGTGTTGGGATCGTCTTTATTGACGACCTATTGGTGTGCTCGCAGTACGAAGTAGATCGCCTCAAGCACCTGTGTTTGGTTTTGGAGACGCTAAGGAGGAACGAGCTATACGTAAAGTTCTCCAAAGGCGAGTTTTGGTTATCCTCAGTGGCATTCCTTGGTCACGTAGTTAGTGGGGAAGGTGTTGCGGTGGATCCGGCGTAGATTGTTGCGATACGAGAGTGGCCTGTGTTGTCTTTGGTAGAGGAAGTCCGGAGTTGCTGGGGCTTGCCGTCTATTACAGGCGCTTCGTAGAGAACTTCTCGCGGGTAGCGTTACCTCTCACGAAGTTGACAAGGAAGGATCAGAAATTCTTGTGGACGCAAGAGTGCGTGCAAGCTTTTGAGGAGCTGAAGAGGCGGTTGACCACGGCGCCAGTGCTAAGTTCGCCGAGTGGGACCGAGGGCTTTGAGGTGTATAGCGACGCTTCGGGTAGCGGTTTGGGCTGCGTGTTGTTGCAGCATGGTAGCGTGATAGCGTATGGATCGCGTCAGCTAAAGGTGCATGAAAGAAATTATCCGGTGCACGACTTGGAGTTGGCGGCCGTGATATTTGCACTCAAGTTATGGAGGCACTACCTATACGGAGTAAGGGTCGACATATACACCGATCACAAGAGCCTAAAATACTTGTTGGATCAAAAGGATCTCAATATGAGGCAGAGGAGGTGGATGGAGTTCCTGGGGGACTACACCTTCAAAATACATTATGTACCCGGGAAGGGCAACGCAGTTGCGGATGCGCTGAGCCGCAGGGCTCCCGCCCGAGCCAACTGGTTGTCGGTGCATGATGAGCGGCTAGTGCGGGAGTTGGAGGAGCTTGAGATCTGTTGCGTGGACAAGCAGACGAGCGCCAAAGCAATGTTAAACTGGACAGAGGTGCAGTATGACCTGGCTGACCGGGTTCGGCAGGCATTGGAGTTAGATGACTCCATGAAAGAGCTTTTGGAGGCCGCTTTGGATGGGTCAAATTCCCAGTTCTCGGTAGAAGATGGGTTATTAAGGAAGGATCATCGTTTGTGCGTCCCAAGTGGGGGTAACCTCCGGGCGGAGTTGATGTACGAGGCTCATCATACCAAGTACTCAATCCACCCAGGGAGCACGAAGATGTATCGTGATCTCAAAAAGTTGTTTTGGTGGCCGGGGCTTAAGAAAGATGTGGCGTTGTACGTGGCTAAATGCCAAACGTGCGCCTTGGTGAAGGCGGAGTGCCAAAAGCCGGGAGGATTTCTGAAGTCCATGCCTATACCGGAGTGGAAATTCGACGATATATCCATGGACTTTGTGCACGGGTTGCCAAGGTCGCAGAAGGGGAACGACGCCATCTGGGTGATCGTAGATCGGCTAACTAAGGTGTCGCATTTCATTCCGCATAGGAAGGATGATCCAGTGGAGAAATTGGCAAAGTTGTACGTTGACAATATTGTCAGGCTGCATGGAGTGCCTCGTAGCATTGTGAGTGATCGCGATGGGCGGTTCACGTCAAATGATTGGAGGTTGGTGCAGCAGATGCTGGGGACAAAGTTAAAGTTCAGTACAGCTTTCCATCCGCAGACGGATGGGCAGACCAAGAGGGTCAATAGAACGTTGGAGGACATGCTACGCATGTGTGTTCTGGATTTCGGTAAGCATTGGGAAGACCACCTTTATTTGGTGGAGTTCGCGTACAACAACAGCTACCAAGCGAGTATACAAATGGCGCCCTTCGAGGCCCTGTATGGTAGGAAGTGTCGCACGCCGTTATCATGGCTTGAAACGGGTGAGGCAAGGTTGTACAAGAAGCAGGAGGTGGAGAGTGCTACCTCGTTAGTGCGGATCATTCGGGAGCGCTTGTTGATCGCTCAGGACCGGCAAGCGAAGTATTACAATGCCAAGCACCGGAACGTGGAGTTCGCGGTAGGCGATTGGGTATATCTGAAAGTGAAGCCGTTCAAGGGGGTTTCGCGGGTGAGACGCTTGAAGAAGCTGAGCCCAAGATACCTTGGACCTTTTGAGGTTCTGGAGCGAGTCGGCGAAGCGGCTTACCGTTTGAGGCTATCGGAGGAATTGGGTGGTTTACATGACGTATTCCACATCTCAGTATTGCGGAAGGCGGTGCAAGAGCCGTCGCAAGTGTTAGCGGTTGATCAAGTACCGGTTGAGGAAGGGTTGACGACCAAAGTCAAGCCCATTTCTATCAAAGATTTCGAGGTCAAGCGGCTTCGGAACAAAGAAATCAGGATGATGAAAGTCCGTTGGGACAGTTGCGGTCGTGAGGAGCTATCGTGGGAACGAGAGCAACCCATGCTCGAGGAGTACCCCGAACTCTTCAATTCAGGTACCGTCTAAGTTTAAGTTGTTTACTTGCTATTCGTAATTTCGGGACGAAATTCTTTTAAGGGGGGGAGAGTTGTAACACCCCATGTTCAGTCCTGGAGTCGGTGGGAGTTAACACCTCGCGGTAGAGTAACCGTCGGCGGAAGGGCGTTGAACTGTGCAGTTTTTCCTTAGCGCACGACCACTGACCACAGGGCGCACGACCACTGACCGTGCGCCACTGGTCGTGCATAAAGAAAATATAATGTCAAATCCCTGTTTAACGAAAACGCACGATCACTGACATAGGGCGCACGACCACTGACCGTGCGCCACTGGTCGTGCGGACGGGTGCAGAATCCGTAAATTGACTCCGTGGCCGTCCGATTTTCCATCAAATCTCATCTAACGGCCTAGGATGGTCCGCCCAAACATTTAAGTTAGGGTTGAAGGGTTCTAAACCCTCATTTCAAACCCTAGACTCTCTTTCTAAAAGTTTAGAGAGAAGGGAGAGCAAGGAAGGAGAAGAGGAGATCCGGCCGCCGGCGGAGCACCGGAGCACCGAATCACGATCCGAGACCGGATCCTCGACGGCAAGAGCGAGGCGAAGCTTTTCAACCGTCTACTTCCTCATGGCGGGCGCGCGAAAATCTACGAGGGTAACGATTCTCTTCTTGAGCATGTGAAGCTCTTCTTCCTTTGCATGGGAAAACCCCTCTCCCGCGAGTGTGCGGCGAGATCGTGGTATTCCTTGGGGTAGATATGTGTAGTCCCCCTTGTTAGAGTCCGGAATCGTAGTACGGACATAGGCATGCTGTGTGAAGCCTATCCGGATGTGTTTTCCGGATCGGTGATGTTATGATGTGCATATTTTAGCCGGAGAAGACTCCGAGCGTTTTGATTGCTTTCGGGTTGCTATGCGGTAGAATGCATCAGGGAATCTTGGGGATTAACCCCGAGGTGCACCCGGAAATCTGGGCGGAAACGAAGTTCCGCCATATCGGTGGCCTGGGAGCCAACCGGGTACTTAGCGGGGCTAAGTACCGTGTTTGATCGTTATTTGGGACTGGGGAAAGCTTAGTCCGCGCCAAAGGGCCAAATGGCAGTGGCGGAGTGAGCAACGGACTAGTAGCCCTCTACCCGCTCCATCTGCTCGGTTAAAGCGACCTAAAGTTGTACGTGGGACTTACCGGGGTTTGGAGATCGAGTCTAGGCTGCGGCTGAGAAGACTAAATGCTCACAAAGATTGCCATCCTGGGGGTGGTGGTGGAGTCGAGGACCGGACAGGGTTCGGACTGGCTTCGCCGAATAAGTGCCCTGAGAGCACGGGGTGTACGGCCGTGAGAGCGTGCACCCATGATGAGATGCTTTTGTTGCTGTGTTGCTTGTTTTGCTAACAAGTGCAGGGAAGAAGCTTTGCCGCCCCGGCGTGGGGCGGAATCGTTATAATTTGGTCAGCATAGCTGACCGTTGCCTTTGTTTACCACCGTGCGGTGGATTGTTGCTTGCAGGTGCTGCGGAGCCGAGAGGTAAATAGCGGGCTAAAGCCCAAGTTGCAGCGCTAGCCCATGAAGGCTGAAGTTTTAGTTTTGTTTTTCATATTCATGTATGGCCGGCCTGCGCGCCGATGTATGAAAGATACTTTTTGGTTAAGAGAACAATGTTTGTAAGGCCTTAAGGCCGAGGACTGTTTTGTGTATTTTTAGTCGTCTCAATCCTATGGGTTTTGTATTAGTGGACATTCATGCTTTGTGTTGGGTTCTTTTTAATAACCTAAAATGCTTCCGCTAGGTGTTGCGTAGGACGTTGTCTTTCAAATTGTGAGTATGATAATGCGATGCGTAACTCCACGGTCTGTCTGCGGTATATGGCGTCGGGCCCCGGCCGGACCTACTGCTATATGCCATGTGACGGATAGGGGTGTTACATTGAACACGCCCGTGACCACCGCCTAACCTGACACGGCCTGAGACACGCTCGTGTCTCTGGCCGTGTCGCCTCTCTCGATGAATCTCGTCGATCGCCGAGATTATACTCGTCGATCGTCGACATGATCTCGCTGATCGTCGAGAAGGACACGCCCTGTGACATGCCCGTGTAACAGGCTGTGTCGCCTCTTCTCGTCAATCGTCGATCACCATGCTCAACGATCATCAAACTCACGACCTGCAGCAACCCGAGGATGACACGCCCTGGGACACACCCGTGTCTCAGGCCGTGTCCCTCCAAAAACACCCGAAACCCAACTTTGAAACTTACTCGAGACCAGCTCGAGTTTTTGCTTGACACGCCCTGGGATACGCCCGTGTCCCAGGCCGTGTCACTTGGCCTGAAAACCAAAACAGGGTTTTGGGGTATTACAAAAAGTAACTAGTAACCTAGCATAAATCATCCTAAGAGCCAGTAGACTAACTCCAGAAAGGTAGCAGTAAAAATTAACACATCTAGTATCAAGGTAAAACTACCAGTGGGCGCCAACAAACTGACACGAACCCACTGGCAAATATGTATGTCTGTAAGAAAAATAGTAAAACTACCTCACAAGACAAAGGAACTAATCTCCACAGAACGAGAGACCACCAGCAACAGCACAGCACAACTAGCCGCCTAATCGGCTACTAACCAGAACCTGAGGCATTCAAAGAAGAAAAGAATACCTCAGCAAGCTAAACAAGTAAAAGTTGTACGGAAATGTAAGGTTATAAGGTAAGCAAGAAGAGTAAGCAAACCGAAAACAAGCACCACTGTCCAAGGCAAGACAAAAGAAAAGCACCAAGTGCGAGGAAACAGCAACAACCCTGCCCAAAAAAATAATCCTGCAGAGTTTACCAGGCTACCATGAGCCCAAATGTTGCAAATTTACAAAGGAAGAAAGGTCTAACACCCTAAGCTGTGAGATATGGTAGTAGAAAAAACAGCGCGGATCCGGGTTGGAGGCACACTCAGTCCCCCAACAACCATTTCCAAGAAGCAAAGCTCAGGGGTCTACATGTGAAAGCACTAGGGACCTCCCACCCCCTTGCTCAGCCCATACCTGGAGCAAGATAAAAGAAAAAGGGTTGTCTTGGCTAAATTACACAGCACCTCCCCCATAAAGAGCTTCAAACCACCACTAATAACCACGACCCACGATTCGGCCTTTTTGGAAAAAAAGAAAATAACCGACAAGGAACCTCAAAATCAAGGAATTCACTCGGGGGATAAAATCAAGGTAAGGGGAAAATGTTGAGATGACTCAACACGGCATGGCGTTGAGTGAGCCCCACTCACTCAACGCCTAAACAGACAGTGGCGTTGAATAAGCTAGCCTCACTCAACGCCAAAACAACAATGACATTGAGTAAGGTTCACTCACTCAACGCCTTTTACAACACTGGTTATGGCGTTGAGTGAGCTAACCTCACTCAACGCCAAAACAGCTATGGTGTTAAGTGAGGTCCACTCCCTCAACGCCTTCCACAAAGCAGGCTGTGGCGTTGAGTGAGCTAACCTCACTCAATGCCAAAACAGTTATGGCGTTGAGTGAGGTCCACTACCTCAATGCCTTCTGCAACACAAGTTGTTGCGTTGAGTGAGCTAACCTCACTCAATGCCAAAACAGCTATGACATTGAGTGAGGTACACTCCCTCAATGCCTTAGCACTTAACTGCAAAACCCAACTGTTTCATTGAGTGAGTCCACCTCTCTCAATGCCAAAACAGCTTTGGCATTGAGTGAGGTCGACTCACTCAACGCCAAAGTACTTAGCTGTGAAAACAAACTGCCGTGCTAAGTGCGCACACCATTCTCAACGATAGAACAGCTTTGGCGTTGAGTGAGGTCGACTCACTCAACGTCAAAGTACTTTCCCGCAGGAAAGGGCTGTTGCGTTGAGTGAGCCTGCCTCACTCAGTTCCTAAACCTTCATGGCATTGAGTGAGGCCCACTCTCTCAATGCCATTCGGAAGAGGTCAGCAGGAATGTAGATTGATTCTCGCCGAATCGGCGGGAATGCAGATCGATTCTCGCCGAATCGGCGGGAATCACTAACGATTCTCGTCGAAGTCGGCGAGAATAACTTAGTGATTCCCGTTGATTTTGACTTAGAAGAATTTCTCACTAAAGGCCACACTACTTAGCCGCAAAAGAATAGATCAAGGGGCAATGGCGTTGAGTGTGTGCACCACACTCAGCGCAAAGTCCCAGCAGACCCGGCGTTGAGTGTGTGCACCACACTCAATGCCAAGTCCAAGCAGACCCGGCGTTGAGTGTGTGCACCACACTCAACGCCAAGCCCTGAATCCTCCATTGCTAACTCCAACAAGTCTACTCCTATAGTAATATTAATCAAACAGCCAAACACGTTTCTAGGGTTATAATGAGGACTAGCACAATTTTCGAGTTAAAGCTTCTAACTCCTACCCGGCTACAGCTACGGCACAGGAAAATGCTAACCTAACCCTTACTTCCTTCCTCGGCCCGAGAACAAACAAGCTACAGCGAGGTAAAAAGAACAGAGAACATACACGGCTGTTTTTGGCAAGGTTCTGTACAGGGAATTTTCTAACAACAAGCTTAGGCATCATCACCGTTTCTTGCACAGGAAAAGAAAACATCTATTATACAGGAAAGGAAACTGACTATGGCTAAAGCAATGCTCGGTTGTATCAAATAGGCTAACTGGGCATATAAGAAAACAGGAAAACTTAACGGCATTGGCAAGAGTACCACTTGCCTCGATTTCCAGCGGAGCTTGGTCGGCCTCCCTTATCCTCACTCGGTACCAGCAATAGCAACATCTAAAGAAGAAATCTGGGGCTTTAATGGCGGAAACGGACAACCCAAGAAATTTTAGACCCCTAGAAACACCACGAAAACTGAATTTCTTACCTTAGGAATGAAGGTCTATGAGAGAGAAATCCAAATCCGCTTTCGGAATCGAATTTCGTCCACAAACGCTCCCGAAATCGGCATCTGAAGGTAGTGATTCCGGCGGTTTCTCCGCTTCTTTTCGCGAACAGGCGCAGACTGGTTTGGTTTTCGAGGAGATGAACGGGAGCGGTTTTACTTATTAAGTCTAAACTATCCTATATATAGCATCCTCTTAATCTTAATTAGCTAATCAATTAATTTAGGCATGATAAGACAAGGCCAAAACCGCCAAGCACCCGCACCCTTTCAGAAAAATAATATTTAATATAATATTTATTAAATAGTTTTATTTTTCATAAAATACAAAACGACACGAAAACCGAACATCCTCGGAATTCGACGAAATTCGCACCGTAGCTAAATATCCACGCTACGAACACAACAATGAAGTCGAAATTAACTTTCGACGAACAGAACTCGAGTTATACCCACCCAAAGCCAAAACACAAGCATCCCCTGAGAGGCCACACCGGGTCACCCAAAACGACTCGGCTTGCTAGGGAGATCTTATCAATAGGCTACAAAATGGGCCACTCAGTTTTAAGGAGTTAAGACCACACTCCACTGATGTCACAAACCAAGAAAACGCATCGACGTAACGCCAAGTAAGAATTAAATAATCGCAGGAAAATCGGGGGCGTTACATTAGGGTTTTTGAGAAGGAGAGTGGAGGAGCAAGAAGAGAGATTTCTTTCTCCATTGAAGGAGCTTCGGAGCACCGATCATTGATCCGAGTCCAGATCCATGGAGAGGACTTGTAGGTGCTTGTTTTAATCCGTGCAAGGCAAGGAATCCATGGTGAGGAAGATGGGTCGTAAGGTAACGACTCTTCTCCTCTCGTTTTTAGGATATGTGCATGACATCTATTCTTTTCTTGCTTTCTTTCAAGCATTCTAGGCACCGGATCTCTCAAATGAGTAGGATTTGGGTTTCCTTGGTTCAAGAGGAGCCACCGGGTCAATTGTGTCTGTCTCCGACATGAATTTGCACTATAAATCTGCTTTGTTAGTGGGTTAGGCATTTTGGGTGAAGCCATAGTCGCGACCATTAATCCGACTCGTGATGTTGCATAGCGAGCCTTTAGGATTTTGTTAGAAATATGTTAGCGGCAATACGCCGTATGTGATAATGTATTTCCTCCTTATTCCGTGCAAGTACGCGTAATCGGAACCGAACAAGGTTAGCTCAATTGTGACGGTAGATGCTTTCCTTGGGGCAAGGGGACGTTACGGTACGAACGGTTGATTTGGGAGGGAAAGGCTTTGTATTGTGATGTGCTAAGGCGTGGTTTGTCTTTGCGGTCGGCTGGCTAGCCTGTGACATTACAAAGTCATGTGTAGAGAGTGTCTCGGCGAGACAAGTCCCCTTCTATAGAACTGACATGAACGCCGAGCTTTGGACAAGATCGGACGATACCATCTGGGTCCTGCTGGGTCTCCTTCTTTGGACTTTGTCCCGATATTAGAGTCAGGCCTGGGTCGTCACAAATGGGTAGAGTCTAGCAAGGGTTCTTAGTATCAGTTATTTTTTGTTTGTGGCGGAATCCTGACGAGAGATGTTAGAGCTTGCAGGCAAGCTCGATTTTTAAGACCCACGAGCGGGTGGGGCCTTGGCAAGAGTTCTGTATGGTGGCTTGTATGCCGTTAGGGAAAATTAGAGTACCCGCATATTTGTGGCTTGAATGCCGAAGGGGAAATTGGAAGTACCCTTGTGATTGCAGCTTGAACGCCGATGGGGAAATTGGAAGTACCTTATTGATGATGTGTTAGAAGCATACGCTTTAGGGTGCCATGGGTGAAGCTTAGGTTTGCAAACATGCTTCATTATAGGCCCCCTTTTATTATATGCTCAATGAAGAAACATGTTTGCTCTATGAGACATCCAAACCAATTTTATAGCTTTACATGTTCATGTTTATTACATACGTTGTGCTGACCTGCAGGGTGATGGAGTGCCCCGGGGTTCGCTTGGGATGGCTAGGAGGAGATGTGTTGGTTACACAGTTGAGGTCAGCCTTTCCTGACCCACATCACAACCAATTTTTACAGGGCAAGGATCGCAAGCAGGACAAGCTCGCCGGCCAAAAAGGCTTAAGCCTCATGAAGTATTTCACCTTGTGTAATAACTCTGTTTTGTGGAATGTGATACTTTATGCACTATGTTTCTGGCTTTCATGCCGAGGTAGCCTAGGAGTGCACATGCACATTGACATTTGATTTTATTGATTGAGTCTTGAACTCTTAATTGTTGTAAGGACTTAAGGACGTTTCGATACTCATATGTTAGTGGATAACTTCTAGTCTTGTTCTTTTGTTTCCACTGTGTTTGGTCTCAGTTTTCTGTTGGGTAGTTTATATCATCTTATAATGCTTAAGATGTGGCATCTGTATGTTGTGGGGCTCGGTCGGACCCATATTATACATTCGTTACAGGGGAGGTGTTACACAAAGCAGCCTTACTCGAATCAAGGAGCCCCATTGTTAAAGGATGACGACTGTATTATACGGCTTTGCTGTCTGTTGCTTGCACAACTCTCTTCTCTTTTTTTCTTTCCTTTGTAATCGCTCCACTTTTTCTAATCAAAGGAAATCTTGTTGCAAGAGAGGAAATGGCTGCGACAGGCAAAGTCTGGCATCGTCGCAACTTGCCGCACTGGTTATTTCTATTCTCTTTACCATTAGCATCCATCTACTTGCAGTTTTCTCTACCGTTTTTCCTCGCAGGTTTATGTAACATCCCCCACACTTCTAGTCCCCCTAAAATTAGGGTTAGAGCTCGAGTGGTGCATAAAGACCCTGGTATGACCCTAGCTCAGCTTGAACTTAGGGAAACTGCAATGTTCACCCCCAATGTGCACAAGTCAACCCCAAGGTCAACCATGTTCAAATTAACCCTAAAGTCTAAATGAGAGCACAAGCCAATTCAAGTGGTCTATGTCCTTGCCCAAGGCCCACTAATTTTTCCTATTTATTTAATCTAATTTATTATTTTAATTAAGTGATTTAATGGGGGTAATTAGGAGGGAAGTTTCATTTGGAGGGGAAATAATGGAGGGAGTCCAAGTGTCACTCCATTCTTCTTCCCCAACCCCTCCTTTCGTCTTCCCTAATGAAGAGGAGGAGGTTTCCAATAGTTATAGGTTGGCCACCATTAATGAGGGCCTTTAATGGCCATAAACATAACACCCAAAACTTGGATCTCCTATATAGAGGACCCCAAAGCTCAATTTGATCTTTTCATCACCTTCATAAGACCTCAAGTAGTTGAAATCGACTCTTGAATTGCTGCAAATGATGGAGAATTGAGATCGGGAGAGGTTCGTCGGAAAAAACTGAAATCCATGGCCACCTGTCGGAGTTGCAACATCCAAGATCGAAATCAGGAATGTTTCTCCTCCTCTCACCTTGTGCTAGCTTCATAGATCAATAGGGAATGAAATCGGGCTCAAAGGAGCCATTTTCCATTTTTAATTCCATGGAAAAACGAAGCTTTGGGCTTCCACTCAGGTTCGTCGGAAACCGCCACCTCCGGCGGCCAAACCACCGTGGGGCGATAGCCACCACCTCAATAGAGGTGGTGGTGACGGTGGCTGGCCGGGTAAGTGTTCGGGTGGCGGCAAAATCTGGTGAAAAAGCTTTAGGTCAGGCAGATCACGGTGGATGGCTGTTTGGGGAAGACATAATCTAGGTCGTCCATTGTTTTTATATATAAATTACTATATGTAATATATTATATGTAACCTTTTCTGTACACCTTTTTGAACCAAAAAATGAGGCCCTTATGGGCTAAAACATGAAAGGTGCCCCACATAAAAAAGGTAGCCCGGTGAGTCTACTTTATTTAGAAGTTCAAATCAGGTCTTTTACAGCAAAGTAGCTCCCTGTAGGGCATTCCTCGTGGGATTGGTTCTTAGGGTAGGACAATCATTATTTCCCTAATAACATTTTAATAGCTAAAGGGATTTATATGAACTTTGTGGAATGTTATAATATACCATAGATACACCTACAGTCCAAAAATGGGAATTTTTGGACAATATTTTCCTATAGTTTTAGGTAAAATGTCATTTTTAATAAAACTGAAATATTTTTGTGAAAAATAGTTATTGTAATCCCAAATTTTGGTGATATGTTCATTATGATTTTAGAAGACCCTGGTAAAAATTTCAGGTCCTTTGGACCTCTGTAGGTTTGTGAATCCCATTTGAAAGTTTTCATGTTGTTTGTGATGTGGTGTGTGATTAGCCAAAAAGGTGTATCTTGGGAATTTAGCAAGATTGCCTCGGTCAAATCCAGTGAAATATTATACATGCAATTATTTAGTGAAATTACACCTCATGAAGTTTTAGAACATTTGATGTTGATTTGCTTAACAATGATTTAATTTGTAAATTTGTTATGTAAGTGTATTACTGAAATTAGGGTGACTAAAATAGTTGCAAAAATTATGAAACCTTGCCAATAGCAATTATTTATTATTATAAACTCTGGTTATATTAGTTGGAGTTTTTGAAGGTCAGAATCTTAGGGTTGATGTTATAATTACCATTTTTGCCCGTTGTATATTATTGAGATAATTGTACTCAAATTAAGTTGTAAAATTATAAATATTTGGAATAAATAATTATTTATCATTTGGAACCTTTAGTAATTTTTAAGGAATTATTTGATGAATATTTATAGTACTTCATGTGTAACTTGACCTAGTGGATCAAATTTTAGTAATTAAAAATTAAATATCAAATATTATAGGAATGATGTGAAATTTGGTTCATATCCATTATTACTTATGATGATGTTAGGATTATTTTATCTTGTTTGTTTGATAATAGAGAGTGACACTTCATGTTCAAAATCACATGTAGCAATAATTTGGGAAAATTATAATAATTGTTGATTATTTTTAGGAAAATTATAAATCTATGGAATTAGGTCTAAGATGGCATGATAGGTATTAGGAAATATTATTAGGTCCTTGGGTCAAGTATTTGGAGGATTCCTATTCATACACACATACAAGTTCATATGGTCTACATTTAACAATTTTGGAAAATTAGTAATTCAACAATTATATTTTGGAGACGTCACACACTTAGTAACTCTGGGAGTGGATTTGTTTAAGGGCAGCATAACATTACTAAGTGCCTTGAGAAAGGAAGCGATGAGCTTCAGCCCATCATAATTCCTAGTACCGCTACGAGCCCTTCACATGGTAGACATCGGGAATTCCAAGGTTAACCATAAATCGCTAAGTAATCTAAATTTAGACAAGAGTAGTCAGATAGGAATAAGGAAAGTTATAGTGACCTCACCCATGTGTGTGTTGGAGTGATATAGGGCTTGCTGGTCGTACGAGCTTTCAACTCGAGTTGTTGGTCGATATTAGGATGGGTTAGTCCTGCGAGCTGGAGGCTCGGGACGGTATTGTTATACCTGGTTTGTGCTTATGTGGTGGGTGACTCAATGCTAGTCCATTCGGCACACCGATAGAAGTATGATGACTCTGGTGCGGAGTGTAGATCTTCAGGGAGACCGGTAGGATGTTTATACAGAGGTCTGGAAGACTATGTCCCCTAAGAGCATACCCGACCATGGAAGACTGGCAGTTTCCAGCAAGAGTACGTAGGTGCTCCGCTGTTGTGTTCTTAGCTTCGAGGTGTACGAGAGTTCTAGGCCTAGTAGTTTGTCTGCCCTCCTAGGAGTGGAGACACCCGCTCTACTACCACCGTGAGCTACAACGGTTAGTACCCGAGAGGTTGGCCACCTAAAAAAAAGTGGTGATGCCTGAAAGGTCTGTGCACAGAGTACATTACATAGTATGGCATAGTATACTCACTTGTAGATCCTCATCATATAAATT
This sequence comes from Platanthera zijinensis, assembly GCA_039513925.1. Lineage (NCBI taxonomy): Eukaryota > Viridiplantae > Streptophyta > Magnoliopsida > Asparagales > Orchidaceae > Platanthera > Platanthera zijinensis. The sequence continues at coordinate 178,211,901 of CM077084.1, forward strand.
AGTATGGGCTCTTTTATATTATGAGTTACATTTTCGGAAACCTTAACTTATATGTTTGTATGGGCATTAATATAAGTTAGGGTACGCTTCTGTGATGGTAGTGTAGTTGCTTACTTTATTAGTTTTACTTAGCTCCTCTTACAGTACTTTTATACTATACTAGTTGTTTCTCTTCTTTACAGCTCATACTTATATAGAACTGCTAGAGTATTATCTATTTATACCACTATCACCGGCTTGTACACACTGTTATTATTGGTCCTGCACTTTCTTCCTCCCATGCGGTGCCTAGGAGTGATGAGGGTAAGGCGGGGATGAATCAGCTGAGTCTAATTTGACTAACGGTCATTTGACCACATCATTTTAAGGACGCATGGAGACGTCGCCGCAGTTCGACCAGGCGCAGCCAGATATTGAGACACTAGGATTTGAGGAGCCAGAGCCACGCGCTACTACTACTACTTGTTGTCATATTGATGGTCATATGTTTTAGCTTCCGTGTTGTTTTTTGAGAGAGAGTGTGTGATATTTTTATGATATTTATGTACTGGGCATAAGCCCTTTATCATGTACTCTTTTACTACCTAATATGGACATTTTGATTTGATATTTATTATATCTATATTGTGATTTGTGTACTTACTTCTTCTTTTGTTGGCTGAGTGAATGATCGTGCTTGCCGGCAGGGCCGCTATCTTGTGGTGGCAACTAACTCGTAGTTGGTGTCATTGTAAGGCAATGGTCCTGGGCATAAAATCTCTCCTCGGTCGTGCCCAATTGCCGGGAGGAGGTATTTTACAGTTGGTATCACCATACCACCATCATAAGCGAAAGAAGTCGACAAACCACTGGGACACCCCGCTCGAGCTTCAGTTTGCGGACAAACTAAACAGCGGAAGCTATGGCGTGCCATATGAGAAAATCACATCTTTTGTCCACATAAATGAGATGAGGCAAACCTTATTCAACTATTGATGTTTTTCAAACTATAGGATATGGTTCTCCCTGTGCCAACTGTTGTTCCTTTTCAGCAGTCAGATTTGGGCCAGACACTCACATCCATCCTAGATGCCTTTAGAGCTCAGCAGGTTCCGGCACTGAAGTCGAACTCGAACTCAAGCTGGCTAACTACCATTTGAGGCCTCTCCCCTCTGACTTACTATGAGATAGATACGACAGACAAGATGGAGGAGTGGATGGACACTATCCAGGAGTTATTAGCGTAGATACTTTGCCTAGGAAACCTGGAAGTAGCCTTGATAGTTATGACACTGGCAGGCCATGCCCAGTGGTGGTAGAAGACCCTCATGGACTCCACGTTTACTGAGTATGAGTATTCCCAAATCAGCTGGAACAAGTTTAGAGAGGCCTTGTTGGAGTACCAGCGGGAGTTTTTACACTTGGCAGGATTCGCTAGTCCCCTGAGTGAGAAGGACTATACAAAGAAATTTTATAGAGGGCTTCAATACTCGCTGAAGCAGGATCTTTTATTCATATCAGAGGGCGGTTTGGAGAAGATTATTGAGACGATGAAGAAATGGGAGGTAGATCATCTGATGGTGCAGGGTAGAGGGAAGAGACTGGCTGAGGAGATGTATCATGGTGAGAGAAGTGCAGGGCCATAATAGGGCAAGTTCATGTGGCACAAGGGAGGTAGAGGATGCCCCCGTCCTGGTGTCAGGCTGTAGAAACGACCTCCTGCAGTGCCATACCCACCACCACACTTCCAGGAGCCATGGAGAATTAATGAGAGAGGAAGCCCTATGGTGGTATGTTTTGGATGCCACCAGCCTGGGTGCATCAGAGCCCACTGCCCATAGCTTTTCCCTCTACCTCCTCCACCTTCAGCAGTCCCTCCTGGACAGTGGGGTAGAGGTTGAGGATGAGGTCTTGGACGAGTACCTCATAGTGGCGGCCAAAGGCCGGATAAAATGTATGCGCTAGATATTGCCAGGCCTAGGAACCTTTAAGAGGTCATCACAGGTACTTTACAATTTTGTACTTTGAATTCTTTATATAGTACCTTAGTAACCCTTTTTATAGAAAGTTTATAAAAATCAAAACAAACAACCTCAGACATTGTACATGTGTGCGGTAAGCCCTCCCTCACCCTATTTGACATGGGATCATCACACTCTTTCGTATAAGAAAACTTTGCGAAGGATTTGGATGGATGCCAAGGTTTCACCGGACTCCTCAGGATAGTCCGACTTCCAGACAGATCGGAGGTGCAGTCTACTACAAAGTGCAATATGTTCGTAGAAATTGGAGGGAATCTGCTTGAAACGCCAAAGACAATCTTACCGCTACCAGCCTATGATTTTATTCTGGGCATGACATGGCTACACTGGCACCATGCAAAGATCGACTGCCCTTCTAAAAGGATCACATTGAAACATAGAAATCCGGAGGTGGTCTTCGAAGGTGTTATGCCTATCTTTTGATTATTATTATCATATGTACAGGCTGTTAAGGCCCATTAGCAGGAAAACGAGGTATACATGGTTTGTTTCGAGATGGTGAAAGCGGAGGCCTCCATTTGTGATATTCCAGTGGTTCAAGATTTCTCTGACGTATTTCCGAAGAAGTTTCTCAGACTACCGCCGCATAGAGGGGAAGACTTCGAAATACAGTTAGTACCCAGTGTGAGGCCCGTCTCTCAGGCACCTTACCAGATGGTACCGAAGGAGCTTGCGGAGTTTCGAACTAAGCTATGGGAGCTGGTGGATGCAGGATTTATTAGACTGAGTTCTTCCCCATGGGGAGCTCCTATCTTGTTTGAGAAGAAGAAGGACAGATTGCTCCGAATTTTCATTGATTATTGGGAGCTCAACCGATTGATGGTGATGAATACTTATCCATTACCAAGGATCGATGAGCTATTTGATCAGCTATAGGGAGCACACTGGTTCTCTAAGCTTGACCAAAGGTCGGGCTACTACCAGTTGTGGATTCAGGAGGAGGATATACCGAAGACGGCGTTTAGCTCACGGTTTGGCTTGTTTGAGTTTACAGTGATGCCCTTCTGTCACACGAATGCCCCATCCGCATTCATAAGTTTGATGAACCAGGTGTTTGAGCTGATCCTTGATAAGTTTGTCATAGTCTTTATAGACAATATCTTAGTCTACTCCAGGACTAAGAAGGACCATGCCTGTCACTTGACATTATTCTTGGGGAAGTTGCGGGAGCACCAGCTATATACGAAGTTTTCGAAGTGCCAATATTGGCTGCAAGAGGTGACATTCCTCGGGAACATTATCAGTGGTGCTGGGTTGGAAGTGGACCCATCAAAGGTGCAGGCATTAGGGATTAGCCGCAGTTGAAGATGGCTTCGGATATTCAGAGCTTCCTTAGACTTGTATGCTATTACTGCAAGTTTGTTCAAGGCTTTTCGAAGATAGCACTTCCCCTCACATCTTTGACGAAGAAGGGCACGACGTTAACTTGGATTGAGTAGTGTGAGTCCGCATTTCAAGAGATGAATGGTAGACTCACCTCAGCTACCATCCTTGCCCTTCCTTCGGAAAAGGAAGGATTCCAGATTTATACGGATGTGTCATACCAAGGCATGGGTGCGATATTGATGCAACACGGGTATGCTATAGCATATGCTTCAAGGTAGTTGAAGAATCACGAGCAAAACTACCCGGTGCACGATTTGGAGCTCGGGGATGTAGTCCTCACCTAGAAGATCTGGAGGCACTACCTGTATGGGGTTCATTGTGAGATTTTCTCAGATCATAAGAACCTCAAGTACATTGACACGCAAAAGGACCTGAATCTACTCCAGCGGAGGTGGTTAGAATTCCTCTATGACTATGACTACACCATGAACTATCACCCAGGGAAGGCAAACACCATAGCGGGTGCTTTGAGCAGGAGAGCTGTCACTACTGGACCGGAGTCCCGAGTGATGGCCATAGAGATAGTGCGGATAATAGAAGACATGCAGATTACTATGGTGTCGAAGGCTAATCCAGAGGTTTATGCGGTGTACTTGGCATCTCTGAGCATGGAGTGCGATATCATAGACCGCATCAGGGCAGAGCAGAGGCAGGATATAGCGCTGAAACCTATATTTAGAGCCTTGGGAGAGGGCAAGTCAAAGGAGTATTCACTACGTGGTGACCTCATTCATTTTCGGGGCCGTGTTTATATAACTGCGGGAGGTGGGATTCAGGGAGACATACTCAGGGAGGCACACTGCATACGGTATTTAGTGCACCCCTAGATCACGAAGATGATGGTGGATCTACAGAAGAGCATGTATTGGACGGGGATGATGAGGGATATCATTGATTTTGTGACACACTGTGATGCATGCTAGCGGGTGAAGGCCGAGTACAAGAGCCCTGGAGGATTACTACAGCCACTATCAATGTTGGAGTGGAAGTTTGAGGATATTTCGATGGATTTTCTACATGGTTTGCCTCGCTCTCACTCCTGGCATGATTCTATATGGGTCATCATGGACCGATTGACCAAGGTAACTATGTTTAACCCGGTCTGGAAGGATGCTCCAGTTGGTGTATTGGTGAGGCTGTTTATGGAGCAGTTTGTGAGGTACCATGGTGTACCCAAGACAATTATATGGGATCGAGACAGTCGATTTACTTCTAGAGAATGGAGGGCGGTGCAGGATTACTTAGATTCCCAGCTGGAATTTAGCTCTGCCTTTCATCCACAGACTGATGGGCAAACAGAGAGGACCAACAGGACCATGGAAGATCTATTATGATTGTGTATACTTGATACGGGGAAGCCCTGGGATCGGTTGTTTCCTTTGATTGAGTTCTCTTACCAGAACAGCAATCATGCCAGCATTGGCATGGCTCCCTAAGAGGCATTATGTGGGAGGAAGTGTAAGACACCACTATCTTGGGTTCAGGATGAGGATCCAAAGGCATTTGGGTCAACTTACGTCGAGGACACTAACACGCTCATTCAACTGATCAGAGATAGGATGCTAGAGGCTCAGAGTCAACAGGAGAAGTATTATGATGCAAGACATCGTAATGTGAAGTTCCAAGGTGGGGACAAGGTGTTTTTTAAAATATGTCTGATACATTATGTTTCGTGGGTGTGTCGGTACAATAAGTTCAGCCCTAGGTATATGGCGCCTTATACGATCCTGGAGTGGGTTGGCCCCTTAGCTTACAGGCTGGAGCTACCGCTAGAGTTGGTGAACCTGCATGAAGTCTTTCATGTCTCCTCACTTCGGAAAGCATTACTTCTGTCAGAGTAGCATATTACTTCTACCTCGAGCCTGGTAGCATCTGACTGGTTAGGTCGATTGGATCCAATCCGGATCGAAGATACAGTAGTCCGAGTGTTACGGAACAAGCGCGTTCCTTTAGTCAATGTGCTGTGGTCAAATCATGGGCAGGAGGAGCATACTTGGGAGCCCTTGGGCCTCATGCAGAAGAAACACTCAGAGCTCTTCACCTTAGGTACAAACTAAACCTCTTGCAAGTTGATCTTTTCTTAACTTGTGAAACCCCGTAGACCCGAGCTTGAATTTCGAGGACGAAATTTTTGATTTATTTATTGGAATTTATAACATCCCTAATACTTTTATGCCACCTAAAGTTAGGGTTAGGTTTCGAGTGGTGCATGGACACCCTGTCATGACCCTAGCTCAGCTTGAACTTAGGGAAACTGTAATGTGAACCCACAATGGCACAAGTAAACCCCAAGGTCAACCATGGACAAATTAACCCTAAAGGCTAAATGAGAGCCCAAGCCAATTCAAGTGGGCTAAGGCCTTGCCCAAAGCCCATCCTAAGGCCCACTAATTTTTCATATTTATTTAATCTAATTTATTATTTTAATTAGGTGATTTAATGGGGGTAATTAGGAGGGAAGTTTCATTTGGAGGGAAAATAATGGAGGGAGTCCAAGTGGCACTCCCTTCTTCTTTCCTAGCCCCTCCTTTCATCTTCCCTAATGAAGAGGAGGAGATTTCCAATAGTTATAGGTTGGCCAACATTAAGGAGGGCCTTTAATGGCCATGAACATAACACTCAAAACATGGATCTCCTATATAGAGGCCTCCAAAGCTAAATTTGATATTTTTATCACCTTCAGAAGACCTCAAGTAGGTGAAATCGACTCTTGGATCACTGCAAATGGTAGAGAATCGAGATCGAGAGAGGTTCGTCGGAAAACACCAAAATCTATGGCCACCCGCCGGAGTAGCCCCATCCAAGCCCGAACTCAAGCCTGCTTCTCCTCCTCTCCCCTTGTGCTAGCTTCCTAGATCAATAGGGAATTAAATCGGTCTCAAAGGAGCCGTTTTCCATTTTTAATTCCATGGCAAAATGAAGCTTTGGGCTTTCTATCGGGTTTGCCGGAAACCGCGACCTCCGGCGGCCAAACCACCGCCGGGCGATAGCAACCACCTCAATGAAGGTGGTGGTGGTGGTGGCCTATCGGGGAAGTGGCCGATAGGCTGGCAAAAGCTACTGGAAAAGCTCCAGGTCGGGCAAATCATGGTGGTTGGCTATTTAGGGAAGACATAATCAAGGTCGTCCATTGTTTTTATATATAAATTATTATATGTAATATATTATATGTAACCTTTACTGTACACCTTTTTGAACCAGAAAATGAGTCCCTTATGGGCTAAACCATGAAAAGTGCCCAACATGAAAAAGGAATCACTGTGACTCTACTTTAATTAAAAATTAAAATTAGGTCATTTGGAGCACTATGGCTCCCTGTAGGGCAATTCTCGTGGGATTGGTCCTTAGGGTAGGACAATCACTACTTCCCTAATAACTTTTTATTGGCTAAAGGGATTTACATGAAATTTCGAGCATGTTAGAATATATCATAGATACACCTACATTCCAAAAATGGGAATTTGTGAACAATATTTTCCTATAGTTTCAGGCAAAATGTGATTAAATATTTTGGTGAAATATAGTTATTTTAATCCCAAATGTTCATGAGAGGTTCATTAGGGTTTTAAAAGACCCTGGTAAAAATTTCAGGTCCTTTGGTCCTCTGTAGGCTGGTGAATGCTACTTGCAAGTTGTCATGTTGTATGTGATGTGGTGTGTATTTAGCCAAAAAGGTGTATCTTGGGAATTTAGCAAGATTGGCTTGGTCAAATCATGTAAAATTTTATACATGCAATTATTTAGTGAAAGTACACCTTCTAATGAAGTTTTAGAACATTTGGAGTTGATTTGCTTAAAAAATGATTTAACTAGTAATTTATTTACGCAAGTGTATTAGTGAAATTAGGGTTACTAAGATAGTTGAAAAAATTATGAAACCTTACCGATAGCAATTATTTAGTATTATAAACACTGTTTATATTAGTTGGAATTTTTTAAGTTCAGATTCTTAGGGTTGTAGTTATAATTCCCATTTTTACACTTTCTATATTATTGAGATAATTGTACTCAAATTGGGTTTTAAAATTATAAATTTTTTGAATAAATAATTATTTAATATTTGTAATCTTCGGTAATGTTTCTGGAATTATTTGATGAATATTTATAGTACTTCATATGTAACTTGACCTTGTGGGTCAGATTTTGGTAATTAGAAATTAAATATCAAATATTATTAGAATGATGTGAAATTTGGTCTAGAGTTATTATTACTTATGATGATGTTAGGATAATTTTATCTTGTTGTTTTGATAATATAAAGTGACACTTCATGTTCAAAATCACATGTAGCATTTATTTGGGAAAATTATAATAATTGTTGATTATTTTAGGAATATTATAAATCTCTGGAATTAGGTCTAAGATGTCATGATAGGTCTCATGAAATAATCTTAGGTCCTTGAGTCAAGTATTTGGAGGATTCCTATTCATACACACATACAAGTTCATATGGTCTGTATTTAATAATTTTGGAAAATTAGTAATTCAACAGATTATACTTTGGAGAGATCACGCACTTAGTAACTATGGGAGTGGATTTGGTTAAGAGCAGCATAACATTACTAAGTGCCTTGATAAAGGGAGCGATGGGCTTCAGCTCATCATAGTTCCTAGTACCGATGCGAGCCCTTTATAGGGTAGACCTCGGGAAGTCCAAGGTTAACCATAAATCTCTAAGTAATCTGAATTTAAATAAGAGTATTCAATTAGGTTTAAGGAATGTTATAGCGATCTCACCCATGTGTGGGTTGGAGTGATATAGGGCTTGCTGGTCCTACAAGCTTGTGGCTTGGGTTGTTGGTCGATATTAGGACGGGTTAGTCCTTTATTGGGTCTATTACCCACAATGGCATATATTTGAAGAAGTCAATCATGTCAATGATATACATAAAGTTGTATTTGATGTGTGCCTAAGTTCATGCATATAGGTTAGTCCTTGCAACATTGATAGGACAAGTATTCCAAGTGATGTGATAGGTGATCACAAAGTGAAGATGCTGGATAGGCTGGAAATCGCCTAAGTCTACAGGTGTTGAGTGAAATCTACTCACTCAATGCCAGGTGAGTAAAATCATTGAGTATAGCTTGGATATTCAAAGCCTAATAAGAATCAGGCAGAAATATGGTTAAGTGCATAGGCATTGAGTGAATTCTACTCACTCAATGCCATACAACATAAATCGTTAAGTATAGCTCAGTCAGTGAAAGCCACAGAAAATCTGTGTAAATATTTGACTAAGTCCACAAAAGTTGAGTGAAGCTTACTAACTCAATGCCAAGTGATAAGTCAGTAAGGGACTGTGATTTCATAGAAATTTTGCTAAGTCCAAATGCTTTGAGTGTAGCTTACTCACTCAATGCCAGATAATAGAAGATTATATGTTAAGTAGTTTGGCGTTGAGTGATGCTTACTCACTCAACGCCAGGTGAGTAAAATCGTTTAGTATAGCTTGGATAGTCAAAGCCTAATAAGAATCAGGCGGAAATGTGGCTAAGTGCATAGGCGTTGAGTGATGTTTACTCACTCAATTCTATACAGTATAAATCATTAAGTATAGCTCAGTTAGTCAAAGCCACAGAAAATCTGTGTAAATATTTGACTAAGTCCACAGGAGTTGAGTGAAGCTTACTAACTCAACGCCATGTGATAAAAAGTGTTGACTGAACCTTAGTCAGTAAGGGACTGTGATTTCATAGAAATTTGGCTAAGTCCAAATGTGTTGAGTGTAGCTTACTCACTCAATGCCAGATAACAAAGATTATTTGTTAAGTATATTTGCGTTGAGTGATGCTTACTCACTCAACGCCAAGTGGCAGAATCTGTCTAAGTAATATGACGTTGAGTGATGAAGACACACTCAACGCTCTTAATGCTTCCCAAGTAGGAAAATCAGCTAAGTCCAAATGCGTTGAGTTAAGGTTGCTCACTCAACGCCAGGTGACTAGAATCATTTTTAAGTGGTATGGAGTTGAGTTAAGCTTACTCACTCAACACCAAGAGGCAGAAAGATTTTTCTAAGTGTTTTGGAGTTGAGTGAAGCTTACTCACTCAACGCCTAATTACTGGAATATTTTCTAAGTGTTTTGGCATTGCATGAATGTTACTCACTCAACGCCTAATGGCAGAGAAATTTTTCTAAGTGTTTTGGCGTTGAGTGAAGCTTACTCACTCAACGCCTATAATAAAGATGTTTGATTTTGGATAAGTCCATAGATGGTGATGTCAGCAAAGTCAATAGAGTTCAAATTAAGTGCGGGAAAGCTACGGAACACGACAAATGTTGTTGGAGGGCAACTGTACGTCTTCTTCCATTAAAGCATGGTTTAGCTGTCTGTTGTAGATGGTCCCCACTGCTTCCTGGAGTCGTTAATCAGTGGAAGATATAAAGGGACAGCTTCAGATGTTGAACTCAACATTTTAGGGTTTTCCAAAACGAAAAAGAGTGGCTACACTTCATCTTCCTCGCCATTGCTGCAGAGAAAAAGCTTGAAGCTTTTCAGCAGAACAAAAGGTTCAGTTAGTTGTAGAACTTTCTTCTACTACAGCAAGATCAGAAAGACTTTTGATAAAGAAAGAAAGGAGATACTTCAGTCTTCTGTGGGTTCAGTTAGCTAATTGAAGAATTCAAGACCTAGCCGTTCTTTCGTCTTCTTTAACAAGTTCAGAATTTACATTCTGAGATTCTTCCAGCAGCGGCATGCTTTCTTCCTACTGCTGTGAAGAAAGATAGAGCTGAGATAACTCAGCCCTAGTTGTTGAAATAGTGAAATTTCTCTATGTCAAATTAATAAAATCACTATTTTCTGTAGGATCCTTTTGGATTTGATCTGTAGGGCCTTTGGCCAGAGGTAAGGAAAATTGGCCTAAGTTGTAGGAGAGTTATACTCTCTAAGTGTAGGATCCAATTTGGATCTGAGGAAGGTGATCTTTTGATAACTAAGCTGTAGGGCTTTTGAGCCTGAGGTAGGTGAGTTATTCTCACTGAGTTGTAGGGCACTTATTCCTGAGCTGTAGGATCCTTTGGATCTAAGGTAGGGCCTTTGTGCCTGAGCTGTAGGAGAGTCATTCTCTTTGAGGTAGGATCCTTTGTGGATCTGAGGTAGAGCTACCCTCCCAGCCTGATTTGTAGGGCCTTTGGCCTGAGGTAGGTGATCTATTAATCACTGAGTTGTAGGGCACTTATGCCTGTGTTGTAAGTCTTGGAGGAGACTAAGAGATCCTAAGAGATTTGAGGTGTAAGCTCTTTGAGCTGAGTTTTGGAGAAGTGCCTTGTCTAACTGAAAGTTAGAAAGGTGGGAGGAGAGTAGATGTACCCATTATCTTGGGAACCACAATAATTTCTGTGTGTGCTTTTCCATGTTGTTTCATTTTTGTAGGTTCTAGAAAGCTAAATAACTGCCAAAACACTAACTAAAGAAGAAATAAAGAAAATCACAAGACATCAATTAACCTATTCACCCCTAGGTTGTAAGCTACCTTGAAAATAAAGACTTTCAAGTGGTATCAGAGGGAGGTTGCTCAAAAAACATTTAACAATCTAAGTGATCTCTAAGGGTAGCTACAAATCTATACTTATGGGTTCTGGAGAGAACCAAAAGGAGCTTGGTTCCATGAAACTCCCCATCTACCGGAAGGAGTATTTTGGAATCTGGAAAGAGAGGGTAAGGTTGTTCATGGAAGCCTCTGACCCTAGAATTTTTGTGACTGTCAAAGAGGGGGCCTTCATCCCTATGAAGGTCTCAATTCTAGATACAAATTGTCCAGACTCCAAAGACTTATTCAAAAAAGACCAAGGATGAGGTCATGTTGGCTGCATTGCATAAGAGAGCCCAGAACATCATATTCAGTATTATTAATGATTCTACCTTTCAGAACTTGGTCCACTGCCAGACTTCCAAAGAAATATAGGACACCCTAGTGGTATAAATGGATGGTACTGAAGAGGTAAGACATGATATAAAGTACATGCTCAACTAGGAGTATTAGGCTTTCAGGAAAAACCCTGAAAGAGAACATAACTACTTGCTATGAAAGATTTTTCAGGATCATTAATGAACTGAGGACCTATGGGAGGGTCTTATATCATTATGAAATAAAGGTCAAGTTCCTCAGATCTCTCACTAGAGACTGGGATATGAAGATTTGTGCCATAAGAGAAGTGGCCAAGCTTGCTGAGACTCCTCCCCAAATTTTGTTTGGAAAGATGTTTTCCTATGAAATACAGCTAACTACTATGAAAGAGAAAGATACCACCACCAGATCTCATGCTAAGGAGAAGTCCTTGGCATTCAAGGCAGACGACATCATGAAGAGCAAGGAGAGGATTCCCACTTCTCCAAAAATACCAGCTTACTCAGACAGCTTAGAGTCAGATGCATCAGAAAGAAGCAAGTCAAATGAGGACTTTATTTCCTTCTATGGGAACTTTCAGAAGCTGATGAAAAAGAAACATTAGAAAAGCAGACCTTCCACCTCTTCTCATCATGGGAGGAATCATTCCAAGGCTGACAAGTATGATTCTAAATCCAGTAAATACAATTCTTCTAAAGGTGTTTGTTACTACTACAGCAAATAAGGGCATGTGATAGTTGACTGCCCAGTTAAGAGGAAGGAAGCTGCTGAGAAGAAACAACAATGACACAAAGGCAAGAAGGAGAAGTACTTCATTGCCAAGAAATAAAAGAGCTGAACAGTCTCATCTGAGTCAGAGTCAGAAGAAGAAGAAGCCTATATTGGGCTAGTTGTTGTTGCTGCTGAACAGATAGCTATAACAGCAGATGAGGACTATTCTAGTGCTATGATAGATATTAGGGCCCCTCTATCACATTAAGATTGTGATTTAGAGGGTGATGAGTAAGATGAAGGATTTGTCTACAGCTGTTGTGGGATGATGGCAATTACTGATGAGGAAACCAGCCAGGATCAACCTGGTCAAAGAAAGGTAAAATCTCTATCAAGCTCTTCTTCTGAGTCTTGTTTAAGACTAGTCCTTGTACAGAAACATCTTCACCCAGTGGTGGAGATGTTTCTAAATCAGAAGGTGATTTCAATCTATTGATTGATAGGTATGGAGAACTTCGGGATGCCTTCAAGAAGTGCAATAAGTTGTCTAAGAAGCAAGCATTTGAGATTGCCTCTCTACAGCTGGCTGCTTCCCAGCTAACTGAAACAACATCTTTACTGGATCAGAAGGACAGGGAACTTTAACAACTTAGGGTCTTGAATAACATCCAGATAGGCTCCATCAAATACAAAAACAATCTCATCATGGATCTTGAATAGAGGCTAGGGAGGGAGAAAAGTAAAGTGGCTAGCTATTCTAAGCCATGCACTATGTTACCCTTGATAGAATCCTTCTCATCTCAGAAGGGTAAGAAGGGGTTGGGATTCCAGGGAAGCACAAGAGTTGCTCCTTCCAAAGGGAATAGAAAAGAAATGTTTATTGTTTAAACTTTCTTTGTCTAGATACACACTCTCCTAATTGTCTAGTGGCAAATGAGAATGTCTCATATTCTGTCGAATGGCACAAAAGTCTAGCTCATTTTAATTACAAGACTATTGGCAAGCTCTTCAGTCAAGAGCTAGTTAGGAATGGTCCTAATGTGAAGTGCACCAAGTAGGGAATTTGCTAAGTATGCCAAAAGGAAAAGCAGACCAAAGCCTCCTTTAGTGGCATTGGGACCAAAGATTCTGTAAGGTGTTTATACCTCTTGTATATGGACTTGTTTGGTCCTATGCCATTTCATAGTCTTGGTAGGAAAGTCTACACCCTTTTGGTGGTTGATGACTATTCCAGGTTGGCTAGGGTGTTCTTTCTTAAGAAAAAGAATGAAACCCTTTACATTTTCATCAAGTTTGTTAAGCAAATTCAGAATGAGTTTAACAATTCAATGGTCAAAATCAGAAGTGACCATGGAACTGAATTCTTGTCTGAAAGCATGAAAATGTTCTGTGAAGAGCAAGTGATTCATCAAGAATTTTCTTCTCCAAGAACCCCTAGCAAAATGGGATTGTTGAGAGGAAGAATAGGACTCTCATAGAGGCTGGAAGAACATTGTTGAGTGATACATCTATCCCAGAATATTCTAGGCTGAGGCAGTGAATACTGCATGCCATCTCCTCAATAGGGCCTCTATCATCAAGAGCCACAAGAAGACTCCCTATAAGATCTTGAAAAGCAGAAAACCAAATCTGGGCTATCTTAGAATCTTTGGAAGTCTGTGTTATGTGATTCACAATAGGAAATCCGATGTGACTAAGTTTGCTGCCAAGTCCTTTGATGGGATTTTTGTTGGGTACATCAATCATAGCAAGCCTATAGGATTTATAACTTGAAAAGCCAAGTTGTAGAAGAATCTATTCATGTTGTCTTTGATGAGTATACTATGATTAATAGAGAGCTGCCAAGCTCTTCTTCTAGTACTGCAGGTACAGAATAGATGATGGACAACCTGACCATTAATGAAGCAGCTCAAGTTATCCAAGATAAAGTGGACATTCTAGTAGAAGAACTGCCAGACACAAATGAGGTGGATGAAAATCAGCAAGAAGCTGCACCAATAGGTGAAGCTGAAGCCAGATTGCCTTCAGTAATCAGGCATCTGTGGGATCATCCAAGACACCAGATCATTGGAGATGCAAGCCAAGGAGTAGTGAATAGGAGCAGAAGTATCAACACAACACTATACTTAAGCTTCCTATCATAGGTTGAGCCAAAGAAATTTGAAGAAGCCAAAATAGTTCAGTTTTGGATTGTTGTTATGCAAGAGGAACTGAAGCAGTTTAAGCGATGTAAGGTCTGGAAGATGGTTCCCAGACCACAAGGACATAATGTCATTGGAGTCATATGGATTTACAAGAATAAACTTGATGAAAATGACATTATAATCAAGAATAAGGCAAGGCTAGTAGCTAAAGGATATAGGTAAGAGGAAGGAATTGATTTTGATCAAACCTTTGCCCCTGTAGCAAGAATGGAGGCCGTCAGACTATTCTTTGCATATACTGCACACAAGGGATTCAAGGTCTACCAGATGGATATGAAGTTAGCCTTCCTGAATGATGACTTAAAAGAGGAAGTCATCGTTGAGCAGCCTCCAGGTTTTTTTGTTCCTAACTCACCTGATTCTATTTATAGACTTAGGAAAGCTCTATATGGACTAAAGAAGGCCCCTAGAGCATGGTATAAGACTGTCTAGTTTCCTCATTGAAAACAAATTCTCAAGGGGTAAGATAGATAAGACCCTATTCCAAAGGGAATCTAAGGGTAAGATCATTCTAGTCCAGATATATGTAGATGGCATTGTCTTTGGATCTACTGATGACAACCTTCACAGGAAGTTTGCCAAACTTATGAAAGGGAAGTTTGAGATGAGTAGTATGGGTGAACTTAAGTTCTTCTTGGGTCTCCAAGTTAGACAGACTGATGATGGCTTATCTATATCCTAGTCTATGTTCACCAAAGAGGTAATCAAGAAGTTTGGTATGGAGAATTCTTGAACCATAAAAACTCTCATGGGTTCAAGTATGCTTATAGGCAAAGATGATATAGGGAAACCTATTGATGAAACTTTGTATAGAGGAATAATTGGCTCCCTTCTATATCTAACTACAAGTAGGCCAGACATCATGTATGCTACATGTGTTTATACTAGGTATTAGGCTTGCCCTAAAGAATCTCACTACTCTGCTACAAAGAGGATTTTGAGGTATCTTAAGGCAACACCAGATCTTGGCCTATGGTACCCTAGGAATGGGGAGTTTGAACTAACTGGCTATTCATATGTAATTTTATAGGCTGCAAAGTGGAGAGGAAGAGCACTTTTGGCACCAGTTAATTCTTGGGAGGATGACTACTTTCTTGGTGCCACAAGAAGCAAATAAGTGTGGTAATCTCAACTGCAGAGTCATAGTACATTTTCAGCAGGAAGCTGATGTGCTTAGTTGTTGTGGATCCAGCATCAACTCCAAGATTATAACTCCAGATAAGTATAAGTTCATTATATCGTGATTCTACTAGTGTCATCTCAATTACTAGGAATCCTGTGTCATATAGCAAGACAAAGCATATTGAAATTAGATATCAATTCATTTGGGAGCATGTATAATGTGAAGATATCAAGCTTGAGTTTGTCCGAACAGACAAGCAAGTGGCTGACATCTTCACTAAGACACTTAATGAAGCAAAGTTCAACACCTTCAAGTTTGAATTGGGTATGTTGAACCTAGTATAGCTTTAGTTGCTCCCCATGGTGTTGCAAGTTACACTATTTCTTGCAGGTGGATAAGTAATTCAGGAAATTGATGATCCTTCAAGATTGTATATCTTGAGTGGTATCATGCCTGTTTAAGCACTATCCAGATGATTTAGAATAAAGGGTCTATAAGGAAACATGATAGATGATGTTTCAGTTGAGTGGGAGTAAGTCCAGCACTGCTCTAGCACTCTAAAGTGGCTCAACTGCTGCTTATTTGTACTCAAAAAGGAGGAGCAGAAGATCAGAACATCCCTTGATATTTACAGAAGTCAAAAGGGGGTAGGATAAGCATATGAATCTGGTATCATAGGATAGGAGGACAAGGGTAAAAGTGGTATCAAAACTATGTGAAGGATATGATCAAATTGATCAAGACCAGGTAGCAGTAATTCAGGGAGAGAAGGTGTAATGTTGATCACCCTGCAGGCAAGGGGGTATGGTATCTAAAACTTAAACTTATCTTCTCTTGTTTTTGCATTTTCCATGCCAATTCTCTACTGCTACATATGTTAGTGTTTCTCATTGACTCAATTGATTGAGGGTTTTGACTTCTTCAAATAGGGGAGATTGTTCGGTCCATAGCCCACAATGTCCTAGATTTGAAGAAGTCAATCATATCAATGATATACATAAAGTTGTATTTGATGTGTGCCAAATTTCATGCATGTCAGTTAGTCTTTGCAACATTGATAGGACAGGTATTTAGAGTGATGTGACAGATGATCACAAAGTGAAGATGCTGGATAGGCTGGACTAAGTCCACAGGCATTGAGTGAAGTCTACTCACTCAACACCAAGTGAGTAAAATCATTGAGTATAGCTTGGACAGTCAAAGACTAATAAGAATCAGGCAGAAATGTGGCTAATTCCATAGGCATTGACTGAAGTCTACTCACTCAACGCCATATAACATTAATCATTGAGTATAGCTCAGTAAGTCAAAGCCATAGAAAATCTGTCTAAATATTTGACTAAGTCCACAGGCGTTGAGTGAAGCTTACTCACTCAATGCCATGTTATAAAAATTGCTGACATAACCTTTGTCTGTAAGAGACTGTGATTTCACAGAAATTTGGTTAAGTCCAAATGCATTGTGTGAATCTTACTCACTCAATGCCAGATAACAGAAGAATATCTTTAAAGTAGTTTCGTGTTGAGTGATGCTTACTCACTCAACGCCAAGTGGGAAAATTTGTTCTAAGAAATATGGCGTTGTGTGATGAAGACACAATCAACGCTCTCAACGCTTCCCAAGAAAGAAAATCGGCTAAGTACAAATGCGTTGAGTGAAGATTGTTCAATCAACGATAGGTGACTAGAATCATTTCTAATTGGTATAGCATTGAGTGAAGCTTACCCACTCAATGCCAAGAGGCGGAAAGATTTCTCTAATTGTTTTGGCGTTGAGTGAAGCTTACTCACTCAACGCCTAATGACTGGAATATTTTCTAAGTGTTTTGGTGTTGAGTGAAGGTTACTCACTCAACGCCTAATGGCATAGAAATTTTTCTAAGTGTTTTGGCATTGAGTGAAGCTTACTCACTCAACGCATTGTAACACCCCAGAAATCTCAAAATGAGTTTTCAAACTTATTTGAGGTGCAGGCTGTTTGATACGGCCTGGGACACGGGTGTGTCCCAGGGCGTGTCGGGGGTACACGGCCTGGGACACGGGCATGTCCCAGGGCGTGTTCAGGTTAGTCGACAATCGATAGTCGACGATCGTCGAGCCTGGGACACGGCCATGGACACGGGCGTGTCCCAGGGCGTGTCCGAATTAAATTTCGAAAATGGCCTGTTCGAGTCAGAGAAGTACACGGCCTTGAACCAAGCCGTGAACACGGGCGTGTCAGGTCGGACACGGGCGTGTCCGATACCGTGTGCCTACCCGTGTACTGATTGCAGCTTGATGAGTTAGGAATGACACAGGCGTGTCTCAGGAATGACACGGGCGTGTCAGGTTCGACACGGGCGTGTCGATGCCCTTGTTCTGGTAAATCTCAGTCGGTTCGAAAACCGCGTGTGCCGCTTAAAGGTACACGGCCTGTGACACGGGCGTGTCACAGGCCGTGTCAACCAAAAATTTGGTTTTTGGTCAAATCGTGGCCGTTCAGATTTCTCTCTTTTGATCCAAGGGCTCAGGTGGTTTCCTGGCTGGATTTAATTCGTGAAGGAAGGATGAAGAAGTCATTCTTCATTTTTCTTAAGGAATAGAGAAAGAGAGAGGAGGAAGAAGAAGGAGGAGGAGATCAAGCCACCGGCGGAGTTCCCGTGGTCCGATTCGTGATCCGAAGCCGGCGTTGTGAAGGCAAGGCTGCTGCGGTTCTTTCTCACTGGCTAGTTTTCGATGGCTCCGAAGAGATCGACAAGGGTAACGATCTCCCTCCTTGGACATGTGAAGTCCTTCTTTTCGGCATTGCATAGGGAAAACCCTTCCCCGCGAGTGTGTGGTGGGTTGTGGTGTCCCTTGGGGTAGATATGTGAAGTCCCCCTTGTTAGAGGCCAGAATTGGAGTACGGCTCTAGGCATGCTGTGTGAAGCCCATCTGGACATGGTCTGGATTGGTGATGCTTGTTTGCATATCGGAGAAGGCTCCGTGATTATGGCTTGTGTTGCCTTGTGCCTACCTGTTGCTTGGTGCAGCAGGAAGTACTGGATGATGTCCAGGAAATGAAGAGGGTTAGATGCAACTCTTGTGGCCGTGCGTTGCCACTTTATGAGCAGTTGAGCCGTTGGGCTGCAACTCGATGAAAAGGCAGATTGCCGAACAGGAAAGGTGAAATCGACCCACGCCTATAAATAGCCATGGATACTTCCGTATTCGAGGTGGCACGGCGACTTGAGCAACGGGGGGTGGCTGATCCGTACCTGCGTTAGGTACGTCCGACTTGGAAGCCTGGTTATAGGTTTTGTTGGAGCGCCTAATGAGAGTCTTAGGCCCGCGCGCCGTAAAGACTAGAATGCTCAAATACCGTGTAGACGGTGGTGTTGACCCTGGTATTCCGGTACACCAAGAATGTGCCCTGAGTGCACGGACTGTCGGGCCGTGTGGCCGATAGTTGTGATGGCTTGAATGTGCTTGTGCGCACATAGTTGCTATATGATGATGCCATGCTTTGCAGGGAAAGAATGCTCATGCCCCGAGAAAGGGGTAAGATTGTTATAATTGGGTCAGCTTAATGCTAACCGTTGCATTGTTTGCCACCGGTTGGGTGGATTGTTCCCATGCAGGTGCTGGAGAGCCAAGTGGTAAGTGATGGGCTGAAGCCCTACTGCTGTTGCTGTTGCTGCTGTGGCTAGCCCTTGAAGGCTAAGCGAATGTTTTGCTTATTTTCTTTTACTCATATATGGCCGGCTTGCACGCCGAGGTTTGTAAACCATACGTTGTGAAAAGAGGAACTGTAAGGCCTTAAGGCCAAACTCTTGTATTTGTGTACATTCCGTGGTGATATATAAAGGTGGTTTATATATTGGACATTCCTGTTTAGAGTTCAAATTTGTAACTTAAAGCTTCCGCTAGAATGCTCTGAGTTAGGATTCGTATGGTTTGGTATTATCCTGTGACCTCACCGTCTGTTTGTGGCATATAGTGTGGGGCCCCGGCCGGACCTTCTACTATACGTCATTTAACGGATGGGGTCGTTACATTTTGGTATCAGCTTTTGTCGGTCTTCCTCTTTCGAATTCGTGGTCGAATTCTTTTGTGGGGTGGCGAGCACGTGTTTGTGCGACCTGCTGTAACGCTAATGAACTCTGGAATGTCCATTAAGGAATGTACAAAATCTTGTTTGAGGAATCTGCGCGTTCCTTTTTGTGTTGTCTTGCTTGCATACGTTCGCTAATGTGTGTCTTGTCCACCTATAGGTGATGCGTAGTGGTGCGGGCAGTCTGAGCCCCAGCGCTCTGATGAGAGTGCGGCACCAGCTGAGGTGCCAAAACCTCCTCCATCTGCGGAAACTGTTCGATTAGTTGCTGAGGCGCTATTTGCCATGATTCAGCCGACCAGGCAAGCGCAGCCGGCAGTAGTGCCAGTTCGTGTTGATGTAAGACCCGAGCCGGTTGAGGCTGTAGATCCACGAGCAGCGGACCGACAGTTGAAGCAATTCATGAGCTTCAGTCCTCCTACGTTTACGGGAATGGGATCCCCAATGTAGGCAGAGGATTGGTTGTCGCGTGTCAAGCGGATAATGACAGCGATCAGGGCGGAGGAAACTCTAAAGGTCACCTTGGCCATCTTCATGCTTGAAGGAGAGGCGCAGTTGTGGTGGGACGAGTTTGAGGTACACCATTTGGCGGGCAGGCAATTAACGCAAGTGTCGATTGAGGAGTTCTCTCGAATATTTCTGGCGAAACATGTCCCAGCGGCGCAACGCATTGCTATGGAAAATGAGTTCCAACGGTTAAAGCAAGGGGAAGATACCGTGGATATCTACTTGCATGAGTTTACCAGGTTGGGACGATATGCGGGTACAATCTTTGCAGATGACCAAAGGAAAACGAATCGGTTCTATGAAGGATTGCGGGATGAGTTGCGATTCCTGCTTTCGAGTTCAGTGAACCAAGGGTTTCAGGCGTTGGTTGATACTGCGTGTGCGTTGGAGAAGGACATGCGGCGGGTGCAAGGGAACAAGGGCTTGGTTGCGTCGAAGCCAGAGTTTCAAGCACCTTGCCCGAGCAAGTCGTTTTACCAGAAGAAAGGGGCAAGAGGTCCAAGCCATCTGGGCAAGTGACTATGACCGTTGTGTCGGGAGCGACATCAAGGCCGGATTCTCGTACATACTATAACTGTGGCCGGGTGGGGCATATAGCTCGTGACTGTCGGGTTGTTCAGCCCAAAGGGGACAAGAAGACGGGTGCGTCTTATGCTGAGAAGGGCAAAGCGGTGGTTGATTCCTCTGCGTCTCAGGCACAGCCCCGAGTCTATCAGCTTGGCCAACAGGAAGCGATTAAGCAAAGTGACGTCGTCACAGGTACGGGTTGAATTAGCCTACTTGCTTATGTGTTATTGTTTTTGGTTATGTATAGCTTGTACATGTGTGTGTGCTGCAGGCTTTGTCCTGATTCAGAATAATTTGGCGAGAGCCCTGTTTGATACGGGTGCTTCGCATTCTTTTTTGTCTGAGGATTTCGTATCTCGCATTGGGGTACCAAGTCATGTGACGGTGGATAGTACAAGGGTGCTGTTGCCGAATGGCTGTGTGATGCTTGCGGATAGGGCTTGCGATGTGGATGTGCAAATAGGAAGTCGGGATTTCGGTTTGAGTGCAGCTGTGCTACCGTTATCAGAGTTTGATGTGATCTTTGGTATGGACTGGCTCTCGGAGCAGCGTGCCTTTATTGATTGCAACTCCAAGGAGATTACACTGGGCCAGAATACCAGACTTGTGACGAAGTTCGCTGGTATGCGAGGAGTGGGCGGGACTCTGTTGTCTGCACTCCAAGTCGTCAATGCTGTTCGGAAGGGCGCGGAGTTATTCTTCACGCTAATTCAGGCTGTTGAGCCAAAGGCCAGTGTCGGTGAAGTACTAGTTGTGTCAGAGTTTGCCGACGTGTTTCCAAAAGATCTTCCTGGGTTACCACCCCAGCGGGAGATTGACTTCTCTATTGAGTTGGTGCCAGGTGCGAAACCTGTGGCCCGCTCACCATATCGCGTCGCGCCAAAAGAGATGGCTGAGTTGAAAGTCCAATTGCAAGAGTTGTTGGAGCAGGGATATATACGCCCAAGTATGTCACCTTGGAGCGCGCCTGTTCTATTTGTGAAAAAGAAAGACGGTAGCTTACGGTTGTGTATTGACTACCGCGAATTGAATAAGCTGACGGAGAAAAATTAATATCCGATCCCGCAGATTGATGACCTCTTTGATCAGCTGCCAGGATCAACGGTCTATTCCAAGTTGGATTTGAAATCGGGATATTATCAGCTAAGGATTCGGGAAGGTGACATTCCCAAAACGGCGTTTGGAACACGCTACGGTCATTATGAGTTCACGGTAATGTCGTTTGGCCTATGTAATGCGCCTTCGGTATTTATGGACCTAATGCATCGAACGTTCCGAGAGTACTTGGATTTGTTCGTCATTGTGTTTATCGATGACATCTTAGTATACTCTCAGTCGGAAGAGGATCATGCAAACCATTTGCGGTTGGTTTTACATACCCTGCGGAGGAATAAGCTTTTTGCCAAGTTCTCAAAGTGTGAGTTCTGGCTCTCTTCAGTAGACTTTTTAGGCCATGTGGTAAGTGGAGAAGGTATCGCGGTGGATCCGTTGAAGATAAGTGCCATTCGAGATTGGCCAGTGATGTCTTCAGTGGCCGAGGTCAGGAGCTTCCTTGGACTTGCGGGCTACTATAGACGGTTTGTGGAAAACTTCTCACGGATTGCTTTACCTCTGACCACGCTGACGAGAAAAGATCAAAAGTTCATTTGGACGCCGGAGTGCGCGCGAGCTTTTGAAGAATTGAAGAGTCGTTTGACCACGGCGCCTGTGTTGACATCGCCATGTGGTACAGATGGGTATGAGATCTATAGTGATGCTTCGGGGAGCGGCTTAGGCTGCGTTCTTCTGCAGTTTGGTAAAGTGATTGCTTATGGCTCGCGTCAGTTGAAAGTGCATGAGCGGAATTACCCCGTCCATGATTTGGAGTTGGCGGCGGTAATATTTGCGCTCAAGTTGTGGCGGCACTATCTATATGGCGTTAAAGTGGATATCTATACAGATCACAAGAGCCTAAAGTATTTGTTGGATCAGAAGGATCTGAATATGCGACAACGAAGATGGATGGAGTTCCTCGGGGACTACACCTTCGAGATTCACTATACTCCCGGGAAGGGAAATGTGGTCGCTGATGCTTTGAGTCGAAAGACTCCGGTACGGGCAATCTGGTTGCAGAGGCATGATCAGCGTTTGATCCAGGAATTGGAAGCATTGGAGATATCGTGTGTTGATAAGGGTTCGTCAACTGATGCATGCTTGAACTGGACGGAGGTGCAATATGACCTTACGGACAGAGTTCGGCGAGCAACGGAGCTTGATGAAAGTCTCCAGCGCTATGCAAAAGATGGGCCGGAGGACCAATTCTCTTGGGATAACGGTTTGTTACGAAGAAATGGTCGAGTGTGCGTCCCAAGTGTGGGTAAATTGATGGAAGAGTTGATGTACGAAGCTCACTTTGCAAAGTACTCAGTTCACCCAGGGAGCACAAAGATGTACAGAGATCTGAAAAAGCTGTTCTGGTGGCCCGGACTAAAGAAAGATGTCGCACGTTATGTGGCTGAATGCAATACCTGTGCGTTAGTGAAAGCAGAATGCCAGAAGCCTGGCGGTTTCCTGAAGTCGTTACCTATTCCGGAGTGGAAGTTCGATGATATTTCGATGGATTTTGTGCACGGGTTGCCGAGATCTCAACGCAGTCATGATTCAATCTGGGTGATTGTGGACCGGTTGACAAAAGTGGCGCACTTCCTTCCAAACAGAAGAGACGATTCAGTGGACACCTTGGCCAAGCTTTATGTGGAGCAGGTTGTTCGACAGCACAGTGTTCCTCGGAGCATCGTTAGTGACTGTGATGGGCGGTTCACATCAAATGATTGGCGGCTCGTTCATCAAATGTTGGGTACAAAGTTAGCGTTTAGCACGGCCTTTCATCCCCAAACGGATGGCCAGACTGAACGAACCAACAGAACGATGGAGGATATGCTCCGCATGTGCGCCCTAGACTTTGGTAAGAGATGGGAAGATTATATATTTCTTGTCGAATTTGCCTATAATAATAGCTACCAAGGGAGTATTGGTATGGCGCCATTTGAAGCTTTATATGGTCGTAAATGCCGTACACCGTTAGCTTGGGCAGAAGCAGGTGAATCTAAGCTGAGTGGGAAAAAGGAAGTCAAAGAAGCTACCTCGCTCATACGCTCTATTCGGGAGAGGCTATTGATAGCCCAAGATCGTCAAGCAAAGTACTACAATGCCAAACATCGGAACGTGGAGTTCGCGGTGGGTGATTGGGTATATTTGAAGATCAAACCCTTCAAAGGCGTGTCCAGGATTCGGCGTTTGAAAAAGCTAAGTCCGAGATATCTTGGTCCGTTTGAGGTGGTGGAGCGAGTTTGGGAAGTTGCTTATCGACTAGCACTTTCAGCAGACTTGGGTGGATTACATGATGTATTTCACATCTCAGTCCTTCGTAAGGCGGTGAAGGATCCAGCTCAAGTGGTGGAGAATGATCGGGTACCGGTCGAGTATGGGCTAACGACGAGAGTTAGACCCATTCGGATCGAGGATCGAGCCGAGAAACAATTGCGGAACAAAGTGATCGGGATGGTCAAGGTCCGATGGGACAATTGTGGCCGTGAAGAGCTAACATGGGAGCGAGAGCAGACCATGCAAGCTGAATTTCCCGAACTGTTTGTATAAGCTGTAGACCGTGTACTTTATGTTATAACCAAGTTATCAAGTTATAGCATTGTTGGTTCTTGTTTACTTACCGTGCAAATTTTGGGACGAAATTTTGTTAAGGGGGGGAGGATTGTAACACCCCAGAAATCTCAAAATGAGTTTTCAAACTTATTTGAGGTGCAGGCTGTTTGACACGGCCTGGGACACGGGCGTGTCCCAGGGCGTGTCGGGGGTACACGGCCTAGGACACGGGCGTGTCCCAGGGCGTGTCGGGGGTACACGGCCTAGGACACGGGCGTGTCCCAGGGCGTGTTCAGGTTAGTCGACGATCGATAGTCGACGATCGTCGAGCCTGGGACACGGCCATGGACACGGGCGTGTCCTAGGGCGTGTCCGAATTAAATTTCGAAAATGGCCTGTTCGAGTCAGAAAAGTACACGGCCTTGAACCAAGCCGTGAACACGGGCGTGTCAGGTCGGACACGGGCGTGTCCGATACCGTGTGCCTACCCGTGTACTGATTGCAGCTCGATGAGGTAGGAATGACACGGGCGTGTCTCAGGAATGACACGGGCGTGTCAGGTTCGACACGGGCGTGTCGATGCCCGTGTTCTGGTAAATCTCAGTCGGATCGAAAACCGCGTGTGCCGCTTAAGGGTACACGGCCTGTGACACGGGCGTGTCACAGGCCGTGTCAGCCAAAAATTGGGTTTTGGGGCAAATCGTGGCCGTTCAGATTTCTCTCTTTTGATCCAAGGGCTCAGGTGGTTTCCTGGCTGGATTTAATTCGTGAAGGAAGGATGAAGAAGTCATTCTTCATTTTGCTTAAGGAAGAGAGAAAGAGAGAGGAGGAAGAAGAAGGAGGAGGAGATCAAGCCACCGGCGGAGTTCCCGTGGTCCGATTCGTGATCCGAAGCCGGCGTTGTGAAGTCAAGGCTGCTGCGGTTCTTTCTCACCGGCTAGTTTTCGATGGCTCTGAAGAGATCGACAAGGGTAACGATCTCCCTCCTTGGACATGTGAAGTCCTTCTTTTCTGCATTGCATAGGGAAAACCCTTCCCCGCGAGTGTGCGGTGGGTTGTGGTGTCCCTTGGGGTAGATATGTGAAGTCCCCCTTGTTAGAGGCCGGAATTGGAGTACGGCTCTAGGCATGCTGTGTGAAGCCCATCTGGACATGGTCTGGATTGGTGATGCTTGTTTGCATATCGGAGAAGGCTCCGTGATTATGGCTTGTGTTTCCTTGTGCCTACTTGTTGCTTGGTGCAGCAAGAAGTACTGGATGATGTCCAGGAAATGAAGAGGGTTGGATGCAACTCTTGTGGCCGTGCGTTGCCACTTTATGAGCGGTTGAGCCGTTGGGCTGCAACATGATGAAAAGGCAGATTGTCGAACAGGAAAGGTGAAACCGACCCGCGCCTATAAATAGCCATGGATACTTCCGTATTTGAGGTGGCACGGCGACTTGAGCAACGGGGGGTGGCTGATCCGTACCTGCGTTAGGTCCGTCCGACTTGGAAGCCTGGTTATAGGTTTTGTTGGAGCGCCTAATGAGAGTCTTAGGCCCGCGCGCCGGAAATACTAGAATGCTCAAATACCGTGTAGACGGTGGTGTTGACCCTGGTATTCCGGTACACCAAGAATGTGCCCTGAGTGCACGGACTGTCGGGCCGTGTGGCCGATAGTTGTGATGGCTTGAATGTGCCTGCGCGCACATAGTTGCTATATGATGATGCCATGCTTTGCAGGGAAAGAATGTTGATGCCCCGAGAAAGGGGTAAGATTGTTATAATTGGGTCAGCTGAATGCTGACCGTTGCATTATTTGCCACCGGTTGGGTGGATTGTTCCCATGCAGGTGCTGGAGAGCCAAGTGGTAAGTGATGGGTTGAAGCCCTACTGCTGTTGCTGCTGCTGCTGCGGCTAGCCCTTGAAGGCTAAGCGAATGTTTTGCTTATTTGCTTTTACTCATGTATGGCCGGCCTGCGCGCCGAGGTTTGTAAACCATACCTTGTGAAAAGAGGAACTGTAAGGCCTTAAGGCCAAACTCTTGTATTTGTGTACATTCCGTGGTGATATATAAAGGTGGTTTATATATTGGACATTCCTGTTTAGAGTTCAAATTTGTAACTTAAAGCTTCCGCTAGAATGCTCTGAGTTAGGATTCGTATGGTTTGGTATTATCCTGTGACCTCACCGTCTGTTTGTGGCATATAGTGTGGGGCCCCGTCCGGACCTTCTACTATACGTCATTTAATGGATGGGGTCGTTACACGCATATACTAAAGATGTTTGATTTTGGCTAAGTCCACTAATGATGATGTCAGCAAAGTCAATAAAGTCACTAGAGTTCAAAGAAGTGTAGGAAAGCTACAAAACACGACAAATGTTTTTGGAGGGCTACTGTACATCTTCTTCCATTAAAGCAAGGTGCAGCTGTCTGCTACAGGTGGTCCCCACTACTTCCTAGAGTCGTTAATTGGCAAACGATATAAAGGGACAGCTTCAGATGTTGAACTCAACTTTTCAGGGTTTATCCAAAACGAAAAAGAGTTGCTAGACATCATCTTCCTCGCCATTACTGCAGAGAAAAAGCTTGAAGCCTTCCAGCAGAACAAAAAGTTCAGTTAGCTGTAACACTTTTTTATACTACAGCAAGATCAAAAAGACTTTTGATAAAGAAAGAAAGGAGAGCCTTCAATCTTCTGTGAGTTTAGTTAGCTGATTGAATAATTCAAGACCTAGCCATTCTTTCGTCTTCTTCAGCAAGTTCAGAATTTTACATTATGAGATTCATCCAGCAGAGGCAGAATTTCTTCCTACTGTTGTGAAGAAAGATAGAGCTGAGATAACTAATCCCTAGTTGTTGACAAAGAGAAATTTCTTTGTGTCAAATTAATTAAATCACTATTTTCTATAGGATACTTTTGGATCTGAGCTGTAGGGCCTTTGGCTTGAGGTAGGGCAAATTTTCCTGAGCTATAGGAGAGTTATACTCTCTGAGTGTAGGATCCAGTTTGGATCAGAGAGGGGTGATCTATTGATCACTAAGTTGTAGGGATTTTGATCCTGAGGTTGGTGAGTCATTTTACTTGAGTTATAAGGCACTTGTGCCTGAGCTGTAAGATCCTTTGGATCTTAGGTAGGGCCTTTGTTCCTGAGATGTAGGAGAGTCATTCTCTCTTAGGTAGGATCCTTTCTAGATCTAAGGTAGGACTATCCTTACTGCCTGAGTTGTAGGGCCATTGGCCTGAGGTAGGTGATCTGCTGATCACTAAGTTATAGGGCACTTATGCCTGAGCTGTAAGACTTGGAGGATACTGAGAGATCCCGAGGGATCTGAGGTGTAAGCTCTTTGAGCTGAGTTTTTGAGAAGTTCCTTATCTAACTGAAAGTTAGAAAGGTGGGAGGAGAGTGGATGTACCCATAATTTGGGGAACCACAATAATTTCTGTATATGCTTTTCTGTGTTGTTTCCTTTTTTCAGGTTCTTGAATGTTAAATAACTTCCAACACACTAAGTAACTACAGAATAAATTAAAGAAAGTCACAAGACATCAATTAACCTATTCACCCCCCCTCTAGATTGCAAGCTACCTTGAAAACAAAGACTTTCATCCTGCGAGCTAGAGGCTCGGGAGGGTATTGTTATACCTAGTTTGTGCTTATATGGTGGGTCACTCGATATTAGTCCAGTCGGCACACCGACGGAAGTACGATGACTCTAGTGCAGAGTGTAGATATTTGGGGAGACCGGTGGGATGTTTATACTGAGGTTTGGAATACCATGTCCCCTATGAGCACACCCGACCATGGCAGACTAGCAGTTGCCAGAAAGATTACGCAGGGGCTCCATTATTGTGTTCTTAGCATTGAGGCATACGAGAGGTCTAGGCTTAGCAGTGTGCCTACCTACTTAGGAGTGGAGACACCCGCTCCACCACCACTGGGAGCCATGATGGTTGGTACCTGAGAGGTTGTCCACCTCCAAAAAATTTGGGATGCATGAAAGGTCTGTGTACAGAGTTGTGTGTGTGAGCACAAAATCATTGCATTGAATAGCATGGCATAGCATACACACTTGTAGATCCTCATCATATATATTAGTATGGGCTCTTATATATGATGAGTTACTTTTTCGGAAACCTTAACTTATATGTTTGTATGGGCATTAATATAAGTTAGGGTACGCTTCTGTGATGGTAGTGTAGTTACTTACTTTACTAGTTTTACTTAGCTCATCTTACTGTACTCTTATACTGTACTAGTTGTTGCTCTTCTTTAATGCTCATACTGATATAGAACTGCTAGAGAATTATCTATTTATACAACTGTCACTTGCTTGTACATTCTTCTATTATTGGTCCTCCACTTTCTTCCTCCCACGCGATGCCTAGGAGTCGCGGGGGTGAGGCAGGGACGAAGCAGTTAAGTCTAGTTTGACTAACGGTCATTTGACCACATCATTTTAGGGATGCGTGGAGATGCCACCGTAGTTTGACCAGGCACAGCCATAGATTGAGACACTAGGATCTGAGGAGCCAGATCCACGTACTACTATTGCTCATTGTCAGGTTGATGGTTATATTGTTTAGCTTCCGCGTTGTTAATTGAGAGAGAGTGTGTGATATTTTTATGATATTTATGTACTGGGCATAAGCCCTTTATCTTGTACTCTTTTATTACCTCATGTGGACATTTTGATTTGATATTTATTATATCTATACTGTGATGTGTGGACTTAATTCTCGTTTTGTTGGATGTGTGCATCATCCTGCTTGCCAAGAGGGCCGCTATCTTGTGGTGGCACTAACTTGTAGTTGGTTTCATTATAAAGCGACGGTCTTGTGCATAAAATCTCTGCTCAGCCATGCCTAATTCCCAGGAGGAGGGATTATATAGTTTGGAGGTGCATTTTCTGCATCAACATTCAACATGCGACCTTCAAATTCAAGTAGCTGTTGAAATCCATGGTTAACTATATCATACCGACAATCTTCTCATTTCTCAAACCACTCTAGTCTGTCATAAGATGACTTGTAGGATGCACTCGAGCAATCTCACCGAGATACCGAGCAGTCTCGCAGGGATACTGATCAGCGCCTCGACGCCATCAACCAGGCTCTAACCGCACTCACCTAGTAGTTAGCGCCTCAGTCTGTAGTAGTACCCAAGGGCACTCCAGTTCTCCCGGCTGCAATAGTGGCGCCTTCTCTGCCAATCTATTTACTTACTTATGCTACAACTCCCTAGCGGCCTCAAGAAGTGAAGTTTTCTTCTCTTATGAATTTCTTCCGTGAGGCGGCTAGGGGGAGTTTGTTGGAGCATGTGTTCAACATCCCTTAGTTTTAGAATAACAAATACCATAATGTATTTGATCAAATCTTTTGTGTGTTTATAGTGTGCAGGTTATATAGGTTGAATGAGAAGACAAGTACTCAGTCATAGGCATTATTCAAGGGTGTGTACACTTTAGAAAAAAAAAGGATGAGTTTTGTGTGCAAAATTTCAAACGACCATAACTTTCAATCCAGGAAGAGTTATGTTATGTGCCACCCCATTCCGGAATGAGAACAAAGTCATCTACTGTCTGAAAAAGTTTTAGATGGCAAAGGTGAAGATTTGATATCGCTGGAGATAGCAAAGATTGCCTGACGATAGTGAAAATTAGGAAGTCTATGTCCCACACGATCGCCATGACGCGCACTACTCGACACAATCGCCTGACAATAGTGGATATCGCCCCATGATAGCCCCATGACTGAAACATATCCATTTTCAACTGACACGATCATCGCAGTGTGGGACACATGACATCATGAAGAGATATTGCCTACGATAGCTAGATATCGCCTGACGATAGGGATTTTCTATAAAAGGTCGAAAACTCCATGCATTCAATAGAGACACCTTCTGAAGCTGTGACTCCTAGACCAAGCCAGAACTCTGATGCTTTTGAGAGTGGGCCATCTTCAGAGATAGGGAGGGAAATACTTTGTGCAAATATGAATATCTAAAGTAGATTTAGAAGGAGAAGGGCAATGACATACATTCAACATAAAGGGAGAACACATCAAGAACGCTAACTTCTACACCATATTCGTCTTCACCCTTAGAAATACTTGGGGAGTTTCTCTTATTTTTTATTATCTTGTAATCACTTTTATTTCATCTTTTTGTATTGGGAGAAGAGTAATCATTTGGGGAGAACGACGGATTCTGAGGAAGGATTATGTAGGAAATTCATCTTACTTGTGGCAACTAGGTCCTTGTGTAGCTTAGAGAGAAATTTGTCACCTTATGTGCAGGGAGTAGGTCAAGGTTAGATCTAGGGGAGGGTAGAGGCTGTATTTAAGGTAAGATAGGCTATAGCCAGCCGGTCTTAGGAGAAGGACCGGAGAATCATCAAAAAGGTATTTTTTTATTCGCCTCGATTTCTAGCGTTATAGAAATCAAACATTTTTGTATTCAATTTCTAATGAAATAAAGTCAAATTTTTTTATCTAATTATCTTGATTTTATTTTCATGTTATAAAATGTTTTGAAATATATCATTCAAAAGTTTTAACGCAAAATATATTGCAAGGTTCATTTTTATTAGATATAAACACTTTAATTAAATATTCTTGAACTAGCACCCAACGATAACACTTAACGACCGCAATAGTGAAGAAATATTGAATTTTGCCCTTTTCTAATAGAAATCTTCAATAAAATGTTTTCTACTATATTAAAAATATAATTTTCTATAAAATATTATGAAACCATTAATAACTTTAATATTTTTATTTAAGAATGAAGCCCATATTCACACCCCCCCTCCCCCCGCCCCTCCAAGGGCTTCGTAAGATCCAATATGTGGTATCAGAACCAAGTTATTCCAGAACAATTTCACAACTAGGAATAATGGCGCTTCATGATCTCGCAACCACTAGAGGGGATGAAATTCTATGAAATGCAAAAATATTTAGAACCACCAATATTTAAGGGTGAAATTTATAAATGATGAAAAATTAAAATGAAAAATTTTCTTAAATCTTTAAATGAAAAAGTTTGGAATATTACATTTAAAGAGCCTCCAAGTATATTAAATAAAATTGAAATGGTATTAAATTTTAAATCTTTTAATAGTTTATTTTGTGCATTGGATCAACATTTTTTAAAACTTATATATTTGTTTCCTACTACTCATGAAATTTGAAAATTTCATGAAGAAATTTATGATTCTACAACTACAGGAATAAAACAATTACAAAACATGGAGAATATGAATGCATGCATAAGTATTCAAAAAGGTTCCTCAATTAAAAGATCTGTTGAGTGCACATCAAGTAGATTGGAAAAAGAGAACACATTATGCAAAAGGGAAGATCAAAATTCATCTATGAAAGAGGATTATGGAGAAGATGTCAAAGGAACTTTATGTTCAAATCTTGCCCCATCCGATAACAATGTAAGAAAAAAAATTCTTTTTTTATTACAAACTCTATTTCTACATTTCATATGCTTGAAATTGCTAAATTTAGAATTAAGAAATTTAAAAATGCTAATACAAAATTACATTTAGAAAATATAAGTTAAAAAGTAAAAGTTAATGCATAAACAAAAATTGATGTATTTGATGTTTCTCCTTCATGCTCTTTAGTTGAAAATATTACACCTTCTTTTGAAAGTGATTTTTTTAAAGAAGAACTCAAAGTTTTTGAAAAAGACATTGTAATTTCCAAAAAATGTAATGAAAAACTATTAAATGAAAATAATGTTATATCTCATAAACTATAATCTTTAAAATGACCTGTTTAAAAATTTCAAATAATTTTGAATCTCTTATTTCTAGAGTGTAAAGTGTTTGATTAGGATAGTGAGTGACCTAGAGGGGGGTGAATAGGTCCAACTCAAATCTTGACTACTTTAAATCACAGAAATTGTATGTTTATCAATACAGCCACATCATTCAAGAATACAGATGATCTACTGATTACAGCACATATCTAAATAAACAATCACAGCAAATTCACAGTACAGCATACAGTAATTTTATAGTGGTTCCCTAATTTATGGGTACATCCACTTTCCCCCTTCACCTATCTAGTAATGAACTAGATTCAGCCAAACTTCTTCTTTCTTTTCCTCAGATCCTCAGATCTTCCATCTCAGAACCCAACTGGTTCTTACAACTCAAACAATATAATGTCCTACCTCAAATCTTCAAGATCGTACAAGTTAGATTCCTCTCCAAGAATCCTACCTCGGAGTGCACCTCCACTCCTACTCCTTAGGCAAACTCATGCCCTATAACCTCAGAACCTTCCAGTTTCTACAGCTTAGAGAAATTGCCCCTTCTCCTACCTCAGGAACATAGCCCTACTTCAGCATTTATAATTTAGGCTTACAACTTAGAGAAATTAATCTCCTACCCTCAGATCTACAAATAGATCTTACAAAATTATAGTATTAAAAAGAATTTAGTGTTTTGAAATGTCACCCTGAAAGAAAGTGATTGGTGACTTCTTCTTGATCAGATCTTGATGTGTAAACTTCTCCCTAAATCCTTGATGTGAAGAAAAAGATCCAACCCATCTTAGCTTTTTCAAAACTTCTTGAAGGAGAAGTTACGGTTGAACTTGGCTGGAGAAGTTAGAAGTTGATCCTCGATCTGCCTCCTCTCCAGCTTCAAAATTCTACAGAATTGTTCTAACAGCCTTGACGAGAAGAATGAGATTTATTCCTTTATCTATCAAGTTGATCTCTGTTGGGTCCATTGCCCACAATTTCCTAGATTTGAGGAAGTCAATCTTGTCAATGATCTACATATAGTTGTCAAAGATATACATATAGTTGTAATTGATAGTGATGTGATAAGTGGTCACAAAGTGAAGATGCTGGAAAGGCGGGAATTTGCCTAAGTCTACAAGCGTTGAGTGGAGTTGACTCACTTAACGCCATACAGCTTAAGCAGAAATATGGCTAAGTAGTTTGGTGTTGAGTGATGAAGAAACACTCGACGCCATACAACAAAAAAACTTTGAGTTGAACTGAGTTCAGAGTTCATCGAACTGAGTTTAGAGTTCGTCGAGCTGAGCTCAGCATTCGTCGAACGAAACTCAGAGTTAGAGATTCTGAGTTCGTAAAACTCAGTTCAAAATTCGTCGAACTAAGTTCAGAGTTTATCGAGTTGAGCTCATCGTTCGTCGAACTCAGTTTAGCATTCGTCGAACTCAGTTTAGCATTCGTCATACTAAGTTTAGAGTTGAGTGAGACAGACTAAGACAGTCAAAGCCTAAGGTTTAAGAGGAAAAAAAGTGTCTAAGTCCATAGGCGTTGAGTGAAGGTCATTCACTCAACGCCATAGCCTCATAATTGTTGAGTAACACTCAGTTAGTCAAAGCCAGTGTTTCTAAACATAGAAATTTGGCTAATTACAAAAGCGTTGAGTTAGGTATGCTCACTTAACGCTCTCAATGCGTAAGTTGCAGAAATCTTTTCTAAGGCACATGGCATTGGGTGAGGTGTGCTCACTCAATGCTCTCAATGCCAGGCAGGCAGAAAAGCCTGCAGAATTTGTTAAGGCTAAAAGCATTGAGTCGAGCTTTCTCACTCAACCCTATCAATGCCTAGATAGACAGAATTCTGTCTAAGTGTTTTGGCGATGAGTGAAGCTCATTCACTCAACGCTTATTCTACTAATGCTTGATTTTGGCTAAGTCCGTAGGTGATGACATCAGCAAAATCGACAAAGTTAACTAAGTTCAAATCAAGTATGGAGAAGCTACAGAACATGACAAACTTTGCTGAGAAGCTACAATACGTCTTCTTCCATTAAAGCAAGGAACATATGGAAGCTGCAGGTGGGGCCCACTAATCTCTAAGAGTCGTTGACCAACGAATTACAAAAGGATGAGATGTGTCAAGACATAAAATAATTTTTAGGGCATTATCAACTTATAAAGGATAGCAACCGACTTCATCTTCCTCGCCATTGCTGCATGTAAAAAGCTTGAAGCTCTCCTATAAGAAAAAGTTTAGATAGCTGTGCAGTCTCCATCTGCCACAACAGGATCAAAAATAGTTCTGAAGAAAGAAGAACCTTCAGCCTTCGGCAAGTTTAGTAAGCTGCTTGAAGACTCAAGATCAACAGATCTTTAGCCTTCTACAGCAAGTTCAGGAGTCAGCTCATGTGTTCCTCCAGCAAAATTTTTCTCTGTTGTTGAGGAAAGTTAGAGTAAAAATTTCTCAGCTTAAGTTGTTGACACAGTGAAATTTCTCTGTGTCAAATTTAATTAAATTATTTCTTGTTGTAGGATCCTTCTGGATCTGAGTTGTAGGGTCGTGGGCCTGAGGTAGGGAAAATTTGCCTGAGCTTAGGAGAGGGCTCCTCTTTAAGTGTAGGATCCTTCTAGGATCTAAGGTAGGTGAGTTTCACTCACTAAGAAGTAGGGAAATATTGCATGAACTATAGGAGAGTGGATCTCTCTGAGTTGTAGTAGCAAGTTTTCTTTGAGGTAGGGCAATCCTCCTTAGCCTGAGTGGTAGGGCTTAATTGCTAGAGGTAGGAGATACTTGTATCATGAGTGTAGGCCCTTGTGGCTGAGGTGTAAGTCTTGGAGGAGACTGAGAGATCCTGAGGGTTCTGAGGTGTAAGCTCCTTGGAGCATGGTTTTGGAGAAGTGCCTTGACTAACAGGAAGTTAGCAAGGTAGAAGGAGAGTGGATGTACCCATAATTTTGGGGAACCACTATAAAAATACTTGTTTGCTTTTTGGTGATTGTTTTCTGTTTGCAGGTTCTTAAAAAGCTTCCATCTATTCAATTACAAAGTAACTCAAGAAGAAATAAAAAGAAACTCAAAAGACCTTGACAAACCAATTCACCCCCCCTAGGTTGCTAGCTAGCTTGAAAATAAGATATTTCAATCTCCTTATATAGGCATTGGCAAGATTGATCGGCTACCTCGGTTAATCCACTGACATATGACAGTTCTGACCGTTGTCAGAACATCAGGCTTTGAATTCTTAACTTAGAAGAAAATTCTATCTTGAGAACTACCGCATAAAGGTGTTGACTCTTTTGTAGTTTGATTGTGTCGACACCATTCTTGGGTGTCGAAACTTCTCTAATGGGGATGTCAATACCAATCTATGTGTGTCGACACTCCTAGATTCTTTTATCAACACAACTTATATGAAATGTATCGACACTAGTCCTGAGTGTCGACACATCTGATTTCTTATCTGACGGTGTCGACCTAAGTCCTGGGTATCGACACAGCTTTCATTAAGTCTCGTCATAACTTGTATAAAGTGTGTTGACACTAGTCCTAAGTGTCAACACAGCTGCTTACATATTTCACGGTGTCAACCCAAGTCCTGGGTTTCTACACAGCTTCCATCCAGTCTTGACACTACTTGAATAAGGGTGTCGACACTAGTCCTGAGTGTCAACACAGCTTGATTCCTTGTCTCACCATAGCTTTTACAAAGGTTTCGACACTTGTTAGGTGTCTTGACACTTTTGCACTTAGTTTAATTTTCCTGCACAAATAAACTTAACATATATCAAATACAAATTGGTATATATCATCGAGTTGAAAGGGCTTCTCCAAATCAGATAAAAAATTCCCAATGTACCCAACAATCTCCATCTATTTGTAGAAGTCATAACCCCAATTCAATGATAAACATCATGGTATCAAAATATGATGATAAAGATATAAATTCAACAGTGCTGAACAAAATCTGAAGTGACACAATTGATAATACATATAGAATATAGTGCAACCCAAATTTTTCATTATATCTTGACAAAAGATTACAATTTCAAATTTGTTATACTGTTCTTTAAAAAAAATTACATAATGTTAAAAAGATAAAATATCCTAGGAAAGATCTGGCTCTCTGATGACAATTCCTCTTCTTAATTGAATCGTGGCTTTAACGTCAGGGTCTTTGTCATCGGGTATCTTTTTGCCCTTGTCAATCTTGGCCTTAGAGATCTTTTCCTCCTTGAGCCTTTGCCACTCAAAATATTGAAAAGGCTTGGGGAAATATTTGCTGGGCTCAACAGAATTAGCTAGAATCTTCCCTTCCTTCAGATCATGTCTGAATTTTTGAATGACTTCCTGCTGCTTTAAGTGCTTAGCCTATTCTTGCTCTGTGAACCATTTTACCCTGTCAGTAGCATTAGTATTAACTGCTTTCCATGTAGTGAAGATAATTTCTCTAGAAGTTGGGCTCCACTATTCAAAGTTTGGCCTAGCTTCAGATTGTTCATTGAACCTTTTCTTTGACAGATGAGCTTATTTTTCTTTCAGCAAAGAAGAATTAGGCATTTCCACTTCTTCAGATACGATATTTTGAACTTGTGGTGGAGGACAGTACATGGTTTGGATAATAGACTGAATAGCTTCAAAAGTAATTTGTGTAAGAGGATTGTACATGTCTGATTGCATATCAGTATGAATAGCCTCAAAAGCTACTGGCTGGCAACCAGACTCAGCTGTTTGGTCTCCATCATATCCTAGGCGAGGATGGTCTTGAGTTTCTCTAATGTTATTTGATATCCAAGTATAATCCTTAGAGCTAGCCTTTATCATAACCCTCTCCCCATTTATTACTTCTCTTTCCATATGATATCTCAAATCATTCTTATGAAACCTTACTTGACCATCTAGATAATTTAATCCTGATGTTATAGAACTCTTTACTTTCAGTAAATGGTCATCCAATTTCTTGTCAGGAGCCTTGATATTCTTAATCAAAGAGGTTGAATGAGCTGTTAGTTGGTTTCAATATCCAGCGAGGTTGAAGCAATCTTTTTCTCCAAATTAGTAGTTTGTTTCATTATTTCTTCCAAAGTAGTATCTTGCATAATTATCATATTGTCATTCATTCTGGTTTGATTCTCCATGACATAACCTTGTTTTATAGCTATGTCATTTTCCACTTTCTGAGATTCTACTTACTAATTTGCAATGTGCACTACTACAAGTGCACCTCTATAAAAGAAATCTGTCATGTCCTTCTTTAGTAGATTTACTTCAAATCTTATAGATTTGATATCCTGAGCTAGCTGAAACTGCAACTCCTTGTTGCTTTCATAAACATATTTTTCAAGTTGAGTTCTTTGCTGGTCAAGCATAATCTGAAGTTGAACTATAATTGAACTTAAATCTACATGTAGAGTAAGATTTGATTCAGACTGAATAATCCTTTTATAACTCCTACATCTCTTTTTCATTTCTAATAGTTTTCTTTTCTTCAATAGAGTGGCTTCTTCTTCCTCAGAGTCAAAAGTACTTACCACTTCAACAGATTTGTGTTGTTCACCACCTTTAGTACTTGGGGCAAGAACTGATAACTCCCCCTCAACCATTGCAACTTCTTCACAAATGTTGGTGGTATCCAGGTTGATCTCACCTTGCTGACCTTCAGCATCTGAAATAGGTTCCTCTGGAAGTTCTGTCATCTCCCCTTGGGTATGTATATTTGTATCCAGAAGTGTTTCTTCTTTAGTTTCCTTGGGGATTTCTTCCTCCATTTCTTTGTCAGGCATTTCCATTTTAGGAACCTTGGATTGTTTTAGCTCTTGTACAACTTCCATTTTTATTGTATTTATAGTATCCATTTCAATTTCTGGCAGATCATTGAGGTTTTCCCCCTCAATTGGATCCTTTTCTTGTACAGTCTCCCCCTGCACTTGACCACCATTTCCAGGTGAGGTACCTTGAGAATTCTCAGCTATTGTTTCATCTTATTTTTCAGAGCTTAAATTTTCCTTTTCTCAAGATTCACTGGAAGAATCTTCTTCCACAACTACAGCCTTCTTCCTCTTCTCCTTCTTCTTCTAAGGTTCTGGTGTTTCCTTTGTTAAAACTCTGTCCCATCTAGATAGAATCCTCATGTTCATCCTTCTCTTGTGGTTTATCTTTGATCCAAGCTTAAGATTTAGACTGTTAGGTATGACTTGGACTAGGTAGAGACTCGGAATTCTTCCCAAGTTAGTCTACTATTTTATCAAAGACCACTCTGCTCAAGTTAGTCTTGATTTTGAAAATTATTCTGGTCATCAGCTGAAACATAATTGTTGAGATCCTATCATGTGCCCCTATCTTACATAGCAGCACTTTACCTATGACTTTTGACAGAAATTTTCCTTGGGTATTCATACCCTTCATGTTTAAGGTACTTCCAAAATTAGTGGTTGGAGCCAATCCACACCACACCAATGCCTCAGGAGTCCTGGTGGAGTCTACTTCATTTTCCTTATCGATTCTTGGAATTTCAAAAACCTTGGCTAATTTTTTTGTTGTGATTTTCACTTTAGCTCCATTTACCTTAGACTTGATCTTTTCAGAGTTAGAATCTAGTTTGGCATTAGTGAAGAACTCTGAAACTTCTATTTTCTAGATGTTGGACGGTTCTGAAAGTAGATATTCTATTCCAGCTTCTGTAATTAGGTCAATGCCTTTCCTAATTTCTTCTTGCGCTGAGTCGAATCCATTTTGCACAAGCTTATAAACTTTTAAATGTTTTCAACATTCTTTGGAGCCATTGGAGATGAGAGAAATTGAGGGAGAGATGTGCCGACTAAAGGAATTCTTGGTATCGACACATAGGGATCAAAAGTTCAAGGGATCAAGAAAGTGTAGTTGACTTCAATTCTCGTACAACTTTTATTGTCAAATCTTCCTGAAGAATAAAGGGCGCGCTGCATTTAGAATATTATAAATTTTTGGGTAAAAACCCAGTATCGACACAGGAAAACTAGTCTATTGAGATGTGTCGACTTAAGTCGACACAAGGATTATGTCTCTCGACACATACCTTAGGTCTCGACACCCTTATGTATTGACACAAATTTTAGTGTCTTGACACTTTGCATTTATGCATTGTCGACACACTGTCTGATGTCTTGACACATTACTACCTATAGTGTCTACATATTTACTGGTGTTTCGACACTTACACAATTGTCTCGACACAAACTCTGGTGTGTTTACACAATTTTTTGACTTAGTCAAAATTATGTTTTCTAAAATGTATATTCGTGACTTTTATGATGTTTTACTTGTTTATTTGGGTTGGTAGACTTTTTACTTAACTTATATAAGTTGAACAGGGATTTTTTTAAGGTACCAATTAAAATGGTTATTCTATGTTTAACATACCTAGTTCGAACTTGAAGAAATTGAACTTGTTTTCATCTAAGGGTTTAGTGAATATATCAGTAATTTGACTTTCAGTTGGAGTATAATATAAACTGATATTGCCTTTTTCAACATTTTCTCTAAAAAGTGATATCTGATTTCTATGTGTTTGATTCTACTTTGAGAAACAGAATTATTAGCAATTGAGATTGCACTTGTAGAATCACAATACATAACAAATTTACTTAGCTGTATAGTGTAGTCCTGGAGTTGATGTTAAATCCATAGTAACTGTGCACAGTAGCTCCCAATTGATATATACTCAGACTCAGTTGTAGAAATAGCTACAATAGTTTGCTTCTTACTGCTCCAACTGATGAGTCTTCTACCCAGAAATTGACAAGTTCCTGATGTACTGTTTCTATCTTCTTTACATCCTGCAAAATCTGCATCTATGTTTTTAATAAGATCAAAATCACCATTCCTAGGATACTAAAGCCCAAGATTGGGTGTTCCCTTTAGATATCTCAGTATTCTTTTAGCATCTATATAATGAGACTCTTTCGGGCATGCTTGGTATCTAGCACACACACATGTTGAAAACATGATATCTGGTCTACTAGCTGTCAAGTAAAGGAGTGATCTAATGATGCCTCTATACAAGGATTCATCCACTGGTTTCCCAGATTTATCCTTGTGTAGTGATGCTGAGGAACCCATTGGCGTTCTTATGGTAGAAGAATTTTCCATTTTATATTTCTTAATCAACTTCTTAGTGAACTTAGACTGAGAGATATATATACCATCTTCAGATTGTCTAACTTGGAATCCCAAGAAGAACTTCAGCTCACCCATGCTGCTCATTTCAAACTTGTCATGCATAAGATTGGAAAATTTTCTACATAGCAGCTCATTAGTTGACCAAAAATGATGTAATATGCATAAATTTTTATTAGGATACTTGAACCTTTGATGCCCTTAGGAATAGTGCCTTATCTATCTCCCCCCTAGAGAACTTATTCTCTATGAGAAAGGTAGACAGGGTCTAATACCAGGCTCTATGTGCCTTTTTTAACTCATACAAAGCTTTATGTAATCTGAAGACATGAGAGCTAAGTTCAGGATTTTCAAAACCTGGTGGATGTTCTACATATACCTCTTCCTTCAAAGTACCATTTAGGAATACAGATTTTACATCCATATGGTAGAATTTATATCCTTTGTAAGCTACATGTGCTAAAAATAATCTAATGGCTTCTAGCCTAGATACAAGTGCAAAGGTTTGGTCAAAATCTATTCCTTCCTCTTGTCTATATTCCTTAGCCATAAGTCTTGCTTTGTTTTTAACTATAACTCCATTCTAATCTAATTTATTCCAATAAATCCACTTTATTCCTATGACATTGTGATTTCTAGGTCTAATAATTAGACTCCAGACCTTATATCTCTCAAATTGATTAAGCTCTTCTTGCATTGCCATAATCCAGTTGGGGTAAGTATTGGCTTCTTCAAACTTCTTAGGTTCTATCTGAGAGACAAAGCTAGAGAACATAATCTCATTTTGAAGTCTACTCCTAGTAGTCACTCTTAGCCTGGCATCACCTATTATTTGATTAATAGGATGATCTTTAAGGTGTCTAACAGCTACAGGTAGAATCCTACCATCACCTAGTTCTTCAGGTGGAGGAGGATGAATCTCTTGCTCCCCTTGGGTAGTGACTGTGTCTTCTATAGGAATTACAACATTGTTTCTAGCCTTTAATTCTATATCAGATGAATCTCCTATATTTATTATTTCCATCTTAGAGTCAATATCTCTTAGACTAGAATTGTTAAACATTTTAGTATGTAAGACAGAAGTTTTATCAAACACAACATTAATAGATTCTTCTACCACTTGATGTTTCAAGTTTTATATCCTATATGCCTTGCTATGATTACTGTAGCCAACAAAAATACCTTTATAGGACTTCTCTGAAAACTTAGTTAGATAAGTGTTCCTATTGTCTAAGACATAACACTTACTTCTAAAGATTTTGAAATAGGACAGACTTGGTTTTCTATCTTTCATTAGTTCATAGGGAGTCTTATTGTGACTTTTGTTGATCAAGTCCATATCTGAACATAATAAGCAGTGTTCATAGCCTCAGCCCAGAAATATTTTAGGAGAGATGTGTAACTTAGCATAGTTCTAGCAGCCTCAAGGAGAGTTCTATTTTTCCTCTCAGCAACTACATTTTGCTAGGGTGTTCTTGGAGAGGAGAATTCCTGAAGGATCCCTAATTCTTTACAGTAATTTGTCATTCCTTCAGATTGAAATTCTATGCCATGGTCACTTCTGAACATGACCACAGAACATCCCTTTTAATTTTGAATTTGTTTGACAAAATCAGCAAGAATGTTCAGGGTTTTAGACTTTCTCCTTAGGAAGAATACCCAAGCAAATCTAGATTGATCATCTACAATCACAAAGGTGTAAGACTTCTTACCTAAACTAAGAACTTGCATATGACCAAATAGATCCATATGAAGTAAGTGCAGACAGCTCTCAGTGACTTTGGACTAAATTCTCTTAAAGGAGACTTTTGTCTTTTTACATCTTTGACAAGCAGAACATATGCCTTCTTTGGAGAATTTTAACTGGGGTCCATTTCTAACTAAGTCCATAGAAAACAACTTGCTCATATCTTTATAATTTAAGTGAGCTTGCCTCTTGTGTCATTGCACACACAAAGTGTCTTTCTCACTTGCTATAAGGTATATAGGAGAATTCTCATTTATACTTAAGAAATTTAGATAATTGATGTTGCCACTCCTAGTGCCTGATAAGATGATCTCATGATCACTTTCATTCCTTATCAGACACTTATCATTGTGGAATATGATTTAAAAACCTATATCACAAAGCTGACTTATGCTTATCAGATTATGGTTCAATCCTTCCTTATAAGCCACTTTTGTGATTATTAATAGACCATTTTAAATGTTACCATATCCCTTGGTGAGTCCTTTTTCTGAACCTCCAAAGATTACTTTTGGTCATCCTTTATTGAATCATAGTCTCTTAGCAAACTTCTTGTTCAAGTCATGTGCCTAGAACAACCACCATAAGAGTACCATATTAGCATTTTTATGGTACTTGGATCCACTTACAATCACAAAATTAATTAACCTTAGGCACCCAAATAGTTTTGGGTCCTTGGTTCTTATTAGCCTTAGCTGTATGAAGCACAACTGGCTTTCTGAACAAATGTGTTTGTGACTTAAATGAGGGTGCTATTGGATTGTACCAAAAATCTAGGGCAAAATGCCCAACCTTCCAACAACACAAACAATCAAATATGTTATATCTTCTCTTAGGTTGCACCTTTGAAGTTGTACTTCTGGGTAGCTTAGAGTTGATATTCAAGTTCCATGGTAGTAGTACAACATTGACACCCTTACCTTTCAGGTTTAAGTGTTGTGCATTGTGATTAGATCCAAGAATTCCTTGGCTCCTTGGATTAATTACTCCTTGTAGTGGTTTGAGGGCCTTATTGCCATTAGATTTTTATCCTTTCCATCTAGGCTCTTTATTAACCTTGTTGGTGGTGCATTCAAAATTCATGTTTCCAAGTACACATGATCCCT
The DNA here is from genome assembly GCA_039513925.1 of Platanthera zijinensis. Taxonomy (NCBI): domain Eukaryota; kingdom Viridiplantae; phylum Streptophyta; class Magnoliopsida; order Asparagales; family Orchidaceae; genus Platanthera; species Platanthera zijinensis. Next base: position 178,254,729 of record CM077084.1, read on the forward strand.
TGCATTTGTTAGAAGTCAGATGCTTGGCTGGTTTCTTAGCTGGACCGATTGGGGCTTTACCCTTAGGATCAGGTTTCTTATTGATCTTATTATCATCAATATATCCTACACCACTTCTAAATGGTGCAGAAAATGTATCATTAATAGATAGCACAGACTTAGTTCTTGAGAACTATTTTAGGAGTTGTCTTTCCTAAAAAAGCTTTGCTTTCATGTCCTTGACAATCTTAGATTATTCTGCAAAAGTCTCAGTCTGACTATCTATTTAATTGGTTAAGTTTATGAGCTTCAGTTTTTGAAGGTCAAACTTAATGTTGTCCCTCTCCAACTGTAGAGGTACTGCTCTCAAAGACTCGAGTTCTTTGGCTTGTTCCTTAACTAGCTCTTTGCTTGTTATCAAAGCCTTCAATAACTTCCCATATCTATCAATGAGTGTGTTGAAATCTACTTCAAAAAGTGATCCATGTTCACTATTATTAGAAGAATGGGAACATGATTCATTCTCTGATGTTGTTCTAGAGCTTGAGGCAAAACTAGTTGTAAGAGGTTTTACCTTGGCAGGATTTAAACAATCCTAATTTTCTTCTTCTACTAGGGCCATCAACCCTTGATCTGTATAGTCTTCACTATCCCTGGATGACAGTGTGGTTCCTCTTCTGTTGCTGGACTCCTCAATGGACATTAAACCCAAAAGATTCTCCTCCTCTTCTGGTTCAGATGAATCTATCTCACTATTTGAAAGAGTGGACTGCTTCTTGGCCAAGAGGCTTCTGTCAAACTTCTTATGCTATCAAGTCTTCCAATTTTCAGACTTTTTCTCCTTCCTTTTAAATGGGCAGTAAGAAATGACATGCCCTTACCTATTACAGCAATTGCAAACAAGATTAGTCTTAATGTGTTTATTCTGAGAAGAACTATACCTGTCCCTAGATTTCTTTATACTCAGTTTCTCTAAATGATATGTCTTCTTATGAGAAGAGTCTCCAGCTGGACCCTTCCAGCTACCACGCCTTCTTCTCCTTAACATATTCTTGAATTGTCTTGAGAAGAGTGACAGTTCTTCTTCATTCATGTCCCCTCTTGATGATGAAGATTTTGTGCATTCATAGACTGCGTCCTATCTTTCTAAGGGAGCAGATTTCTCCCTAACTTTTCTGGGGGGACAAAGACTTTTATCTATTGAGTGCTCTTACTGAGTCTTCGTCAGACTTCCTGAGATTCAACTGTAGCTCATGAGACAGCAGCTCGCCAAATAGAACATGGGGGTCTATATTGGCTAAGTTGCCCATTTCTCTAAAAGCACAAATCTTGATGTATCATTCCTTATTCAAGGACCTCAAGAACTTGTCATTGAGTTCATAATTGGTGAACTTCCTACCATATGTTCTCAGGTTGTTCACTATTCTGAAAAAAATTTCAAAGCTCTCAACCATTGTGACTTTCTTGTCTTGCATGAAGGCTTTATACTGCTGGTTTAATAGAGATTTTCTATCATCTCTAACCTCATTAGTGCCTTCCATATATACAATCAGTGATTCCCATATTTCATTGGATGTTTTGCAATGAATCAAGTTTTGTAATGTGGAGTCATCTATAGCGCTGACAATTATATTCTGAGCCATCTTGTCCATAGAGGCCAAAATTATATCATCCTTGTCCATCTCCATATAGGTCTTTGGTGTCCTTATGTTGGCATCAAGAACTGACACTTTCATAGGTATAAAAGGTCCTTCTAATACTGTGATGTATATTCTTAGATCTGCATCCTCCATAAAGAGTCTAACTCTTTCCTTCCAAATCCCAATGTTTTTTTAGAGCAGACTAGGAGTTTGATTGAATTGTTTTCTCTTTGAGCAATGATTTGATCTCTGTTTATCCTTAGGATTCTCACTAGACTGTTATTCCTTCACAGTGAACCTTCCCTCTAATACCAATTATATATTGTTTGCTTAGGATAGTGAGTGACCTAGAGGGGGGTGAATAGGTCCAATTCAAATCTTGACTACATTAAATCACAGAAATTTCTTAGTATGTTTATCAATACAGCCACAGTATTCAAGAACACAGATGATCTACCGTTAATAGCACATATCTAAATAAACAATCACAACACAATTCAAAACATAACACACAGTAATTTTATAGTGGTTCCCTAGATTATACTTACATCCACTTTCCCCCTTCGCCTATCTAGTAATGAACTAGATTCGGCCAAACTTGTTCTTTCTTTTCCTCATATCCTTACATCTTACACCTCAGAACCTAGCTAGTTCTTACAACTTAGATAATACAATGTCCTACCTCAGATCTTCAAGATCCTACAAATAAGATTCCTCTCCAAGAATCCTACCTCAGAGTGAACCTCCACTCCTACTCCCCAGGCAAACTCTTTCCCTACAACCACAGAACCTTCCAGTTCCTACAGCTAAGAGAAATTGTCCCTTCTCCTACCTCAGGCACAAAACCCTACCTCAGCCTTTATAATTTAGGCTTATAACCCAGAGAAATTAATCTCCTACCCTCAGATCTACAAATAGATCTTACAAAATTATAATATCAAAAGGAATTTAGTGTTTTGAAATGTCACCCTGAAAGAAATAGATTTGTGACTTCTCCTTGATCAGATCTTGATGTGTAAAATTCTCCCTTAATCCTTGCTGTGAAGAAAAAGATCCAACCCTTCTTAGCTTTTTCAAAGCTTCTTGAAGGAGAAGATAGGGTTGAACTCGGCTGGAGAAGTTAGAAGTTAATCCACAATCCGCCTCCTCTCCACCTTCAGAATTCTAAAAAAATTGTTCTGACTGCCTTGATGAGAAGAATGAGAGTTGTTCATGTATTTGTCAAGGTCATCTCCTTATATAGGCTTTGGCAAGATTGACCGGCTGCCCCGGTTAATCCACTGATATCTAACAGTTCTGACAGTTGTAAAAAATTCAGGCTTTCAATTCTGGACTTAGAAGAAAATTCTTTCTTGAGAACTTCTGCATGAAGGTGTTGACTCTTCTATACTTTGATTGTGTCTACACTAGTCCTGGGGTCGACACTCCTCTAATAGGGATGTTGACACCAATCTATGTGTGTCGACACTGCTGGCTTCTTGGCTCGACACAACTTATATGAAATGTGCCGACACTAGTCCTGAGTGTAGACACAGCTGATTTCTTGTCTGACGGTGATGACCCAAGTCCTAGGTGTCAAAACAGCTTTCATTCAGTCTCAACATAACTTGTATAAAGTGTGTCAACACTAGTCTTAAGTGTCGACATAGTTGCTTACTTGTTTCACGGTGTCGACCCAAGTCCTAGGTGTCGACACAGCTTGCATTAAGTCTCAACACTACTTGAATAAGTGTGTCGACACTAGTCCTGAGTGTCGACACAGCTTGATTCCTTATCTCAGCATAGCTTTTACAAAGGTGTCGACACTTGTCTAGTGTCTCTAAAATTTTTTACTTAGTTTATTTTTCTTGTACAAATAAACATAACATACATCAAATTCTAATTTTTGTATATCATTGAGTTGAAAGGGCTTCTCCAAATCAGGTACACAATTCCCAATGTACCCAACAATCTCCCAATATTTGGAGAATTCATAACCCCAATTCAATGATAAACACCATAATACCAAAATATGATCATAAAGATATAAATTCAACAGTATTGAACAAAATCTGAAGTGACACAATTGATAACACATAAAATATAGTGCAACCAAAAATTTTCATTATATCTTGATAAAAGATTGCAATTTCATATTTGTTATACTGTTTTTTAAAACAAAAATTACAAAATATTCAAAAGATAAAATATCCTAGGAAAGATCTGACTCTCTAATGACAATCCCTCTTCCTTATTGAATATTGGCTTTAACTTCAGGGTCTTTATCATCATCTATCTTTTTGCCTTTGTCAATCTTGTCCTTAGAGATCTTTTCCTCCTTGATCCTTTGCCTCTCAAAATAGTGAAAAGGCTTGGGGAAATATTTGCTGGGCTCAACAGAATTAGTTGGAATCTTCCCTGCCTTCAGTTCATGTCTGAATTTTTCAGTAACTTCCTTTTGCTTTAATTACTTAGCCTATTCTTGATCTATGAACCATTTTACCCTATCAATTACATTAGTATTAACTTCTTTCCATGTAGTGAGGATAATTTATCTGGAAGTTGGGCTCCACTATTCAAAGTCTAGCCTAGCTTCAGCTTGTTCCCTGAACTTTTTCTATGACAGATGAGCTTCTTTTTCTTTTAGCAAAGCAGAATAAGACATTTCCACTTCTTCACATACTATATTTTAAACTTGTGGTGGTGGACTGTACTTTGTTTGGACAACAGACTAAATAGCTTCAAAAGGAATTTGTGCAAGAGGATTGTACATGTCTGATTGCACACTAGTATGAATAGCCTCAAATGCTGCTAGCTGGCAACCAGACTTAGCAGTTTGGTGTCCATCATACCATAGGGTAGGATGCCCTAGAGTGTCTCTGATGTTATTTGATATCCAAGTAGCATGCTTAGAGCTAGCCTTTATCATAACCCTCTCCCCCTTTATGACTTCTCTTTTCATATGATCTCTCAAATCATTCTTATGAAACCTTACATGATCATCTAGATAATTTATTCCTTATGTTACAGAATTCTTTACTTTCAGTAAATGGTCATCCAATTCCTTGTTAGAATCCTTGATGTTCTTAATCAAAGTGGTTGAATGAGCTGTCAGTTTGGTTTCAATATCTTGGGAGGTTGAAGAGATCTTTGTCTCTAAAGCTGTAGTTTGTTTCTTTATTTCTTCCAAAGTAGTATCATGCATAATTATCATATTCTCATTCATTCTGGTTTGATTCTCCATGACATAGCCTTGTTTTATAAGCTATATCATTTTCAACTTTCTGAGATTCTACTTGTTGTTTTGCAATGTGCACTACTACATGTGCACCTCTCTAAAAGAAATCTGTCATGTCCTTCTTGAGTAGATTTACTTTAAATCTTACAGATTTGATATCCTAAGCTAGCTGAAACCATACCTCCTTGTTGCTTTCATCAACGTATTTTTCAAGTTGAGTTCTTTGCTGGTCAAGCATAATCTGAAGCTGAACAATAATTGAACTTAAATCTACAGGTGGAGTAGGAGTTGATTCATACTGAATAATCCTTTTATAACTCCTATTTCTCTTTTTCAGTTCTGATAGAATTCTTTTCTTCAATAGAGTGGCTTCTTCTTCCTCATAATCAGAAGTACTTACCACTTCAATAGATTTTTGTTTTTCACCACCTTCTGTACTTAGGGCTAGATCTGGTAACTCCCCCTCAACCATTGCAACTTATTCACCAATGTTGGTGGTATCCATGTTGATCTCACCTTGCTGACCTTCAGTATCTGGAATAGGTTCCTCTAGAAGTTCTGTCATCTCCCCTTGGATATGTATATTTGTATCCAGAAGTGTTTTTCTTCAGTTTTATTGGGGATTTCATCCTCTATTTCTTTGTCAGACATTTCCATATAAGGGACCTTAGTTTGTTCCAGCTCTTGTATAACTTCCAGTATTATTGTATTTACAGTATCCATTTCAATTTCTAACAGATCATTAAGGTTTTCCCCCACAATTGGATCCTTTTCTTGTACAGTCTCCCCCTGCACCTGATCATTATTTCTAGGTGAGGTACTTGGATAATTCTCATCTATTGTATTATCTTGTTTTTCAGAGCTTAAATTTTCCTTTTCTCCAGATTCACAGGAAGAATCTACTTCCACAACTATAGCATTCTTCCTCTTCTACTTCTTCTTCTCAGGTTCTAGTGTTTTCTTTGTCAAAACTCTAAACCATCATGTCCATCCTTCTCATATGGTTTATCTTTAATCCATGCTTAAGATTTAGACTATCATGTATGACTTGGACTAGGTAGAGACTCAAAATTCAGCCCATGTTAGGCTTCTGGATACTCTCTACTATTTTATCAAAGACCACTCTGCTCCAGTTAGTCTTGATTTAGTAAATTATTCTGGTCATCATCCCAAACATAACTATTGAGATCTTGTCATGTGCACATGTCTTATATAGCAGCACTTTACCTATGACTTCTGACAGAAATTTTCCTTGGGTATTCATACCTTTCCTGTTTAAGGTACATCCTAAACTTAGTGGTTGGAGTCAATCCACACCACACCAATGCCTCAGCAGTCCTGGTGGTGTCTACTTCATCTTCCTTATCGATTCTTAGAATTTGAAATACCTTGGCCAATTTTTTGGTTGTGATATTCACTTTAGCTCCGTTTACCTTAGACTTGATCTTTTCTGAATTAGAATCTTGTTTGGCATTAGTCAAGAATTCTGAAACTTCTCTTTTTTAGATTTTGGATGGTTCTGAAAGTAGATATTTTATTCGAGCTTCTGTAATTAAGTCAATGACTTTCCTAATTTCATCTTGCGCTAAGTCGAATCCATTTTGCAGAAGCTCATAGCCTTCAAAGATGTTGTCGACATTCTTGGGAGCCATTGGAGATGAGAGAAATTGAGGGAGAGATGTGGCGACTAAAGGAATTCTAGGTCTCGACACACATGGATCAAAAGTTCAAGAGATTAAGAATGCATAGTCGACTTCTATTCTCGTACCCGTTTTATATTCAAATCTTCCTGACGACAAAAGGGCACGCAGCATTTAGACTATTCTAAATTTTTGGTTAAAATCAAAGTGTAGACACAGGAAAACTAGTCTATCGATATGTGTTGACTTAAGTCAACATAAGGATTATGTCTCTCGACACATACCTTAGGGTCTTGACACCCTTATATCTTGACACTAATTTTAGTGTCTCGACACTTTACATTTATGCAGTGTCGATACACTGTTTGATGTCTCGACACATTACTACCTATAGTGTAGACACATTTACTAGTGTCTCGACAAAAACTCCGGTGTCTTGAAACAAATTTTTGACTTAGTCAAAATTTTGTTTTTTGAAATGTATATTCTTGACTTTTATGATGTCTTACTGGTTTATTTGGGTTGGTAGACATTTTTACTTAACTTATATAAGTTGAACATGGATTTTTTTATGTACCAATTAAAATGGTTATTCTATGTTTGACATACCTAGTTCGAACTTGAAGATATTGAACTTGTTTTCATCTAAGGGTTTAGTGAATATATCAGCAATTTGACTTTCAGTTGGAGTATTATGTAAACTGATATTGCCTTTTTCAACATTTTCTCTAATAAACTGATATCTAGTTTCTATGTGTTTGGTTCTACTGTGAGAAACATAATTATTAGCAATTAAGATTGCACTAGTAGAATCACAACACATAACAGATTTACATTGCTGTACACTATAGTCCAGGAGTTGATGCTGAATCCTTAATAACTGTACACAATAGCTCCCAGTTGATATATACTCAGACTCAGCTGTAGAAATAGCTACACTAGTTTGCTTCTTACTGCTCCAACTGATGAGTCTTCTCCCCAGAAATTGACAAGTTCCTGATGTACTCTTTCTATCTTCTTTACATCCTGCAAAATCTGTATCTGTGTATCTAATTAGATCAAATCACCATTCCTAGGATACCAATGCCCAAGATTGGGTGTGCCCTTTAGATATCTCAGTATTCTTTTAACAGCTATATAACGAGACACTTTGGGGCATGCTTGGTATCTAGCACAAACACATGTTGAAAACATGATATCTGATCTACTAGCCATCAAGTAAAGGAGTGATCCAATGATGCCTCTATACAAGGATTCATCCACTAGTTTCCCAGATTCATCCTTGTGTAGTGACACAGAGGAACCCATTGGGGTTCTCATGGTAGAAGAATTTTCCATACCATACTTCTTAATCAACTCCTTAGTGAAATTAGACTTAGAGATGGATATACTATCTTCAGATTGTCTAACTTAGAATCTCAAGAAATCTTCAGCTCACCCATGCTGCTCATTTCAAACTTGCCAAGCATAAGCTTGGAAATTTTTTACATAACAGCTCATTAGTAGACCCAAAAATAATATCATCTACATAAATCTGAAGTAGGATACTTGAACCTTTGATGTCCCTTAGGAATAGTGTCTTATCTATCTTCCCCCTAGAGAACTTGTTCTCCATGAAAAAGGTAGATAGTGTCTCATACAAGGCTCAACGTGCCTATTTTAACCTATACAAAGCTTTGGGTAATCTGAAGACATAAGAGCTAAGTTTAGGATTTACAAAACCAGGTGGTTTTTCTACATAGACCTATTACTTCAAAGTACCATTTAGGAATGCAGATTTTACATCCATCTGGTAGACTTTATATCCTTTGTAAGCTATATGAGCTAAAAACAATCTAATGGCTTCAAGCATAACTACAGGTGCAAAGGTTTGGTCAACGTTTACTCCTTCCTCTTGTCTATATCCCTTAGCCACAAGTCTTGCTTTGTTTTTAACTATAACTCCATTCTCATCTAATTTATTCCTATAAATCCACACCACAACAAGATTAAATAAATCATTTTAAAAAATGGATTTAATTGAGTCGAAAAAATTATATATTAAAAAGTTATTCATTAAAAAAGATAACAAGTATAAGTGATAATTTCATAAAAATTATTTTACTATTATTAAGTATCATTATCTTCTACTATCAGATATTTTATATATGATTTGGGTAATTTCTAAAAATAAAACAAAATAAAAAATTTCCAAAATAATTCAAATAACACCAAAATATATTCATATTTAAAAAATTCATTATAAGAAATTAAAAAGGATAAATTTGAATATTACATACACTACAATGATCTTTTATAGTTAAGCTAATATTCTATTCTTAAATATGTTCTAATCATATATCATAATTCATGATCTATCGAGAATTAATCCTAAATTGACTATTTCTACCAAACTTAGGAATTATGAATCATATGATTGGACATTGGTATTATGTCTGGTGAATTGATATGTTATAATATTATTTGCATGCATCTTACTAATATCTAGGCCTTATAATAAATCATACTAAGAAAAATCCAAAGAGTTTAATGATTTAATTTTAGGTCTGTGAAAAATCAAAATTCTATGTTGAATACATGTAAAAAAAAATTATATGTATTGAATTTTTTCATATTATGGTATTTATATGCTTGTGATGATGCAAAAGGTTATTTATTTCAATTATTGTTATATTTTCAAAAATATCATATAATATTATATTGAAAAATCAATGATCTATAAATTTAATTGAAAAGAATATTATTGATTTCAAAAATCATGTTGTGAATGTACTATGATTTTATGTTTGATTGTATCATAATTCTTTGTAGATCATAGAATAAAATAAAAAACATAATTACTTAATTCTAGGTTTATTATGATTGAAATTCTATTTTTTAATACTTGCAATATTATCACTTATTAATATTATGACCTAACATTGAACTCAAAATTCTAGCATTATCACATAATGAATATTATTATCCACACATAATGAATATTATTATCCATGTTAGTTATTTCATATTATCATTATAAAATAAATTAAAAGTTGAGAGATTAAAAGTTAAATTCATAATAACTTTGTGGTTTTAAAATCTACTATAATTTTAAATATCAAATAAACCCATAGTTTATGAAATTATTCTAAGGATTAACGCTTAGTATATCCATGATTATTTACCCATAATTTGTGTCTCACATTAGCGAGGCTTAGGATTATGTGCATTAGAGACCTAACCTCTAAGTCATGTCTTGTCCTTAACCAGGGAGGGTTCAAGTGGGGCCTTGCGAGGCACTCAGGAGAGAGTGCTAGGTTGAACGCCATATTTTGTATGTATATGAGAATAACACCCTAAGCTATGATATGTGTGTAGCTCCTCATGTCCATCTATAACTTAGTATGGGGCTACAGTGTAGACAAATAGCTTGGGTAGTTTAATCTAGGGAATACTTTTAACATATTCATTACATGAACATTATTTTACACTTTATGATTATTTGTGTGATGCATATTGGTTCAAACATATGTATCTTGTGTTTTTCATAGTATACTTATTTGGGCATTCATGATTTTGAAAAATATAAGTATTTTTCAAAATAACCATTTTTACACATTATGCCAAATTTTGTTTTCAAAACTCTTTGCGGTATTTTGTGTCACTTATATTAGAAAACATGAATCAAGAAAAATTAGAATTAAAATTATCAAAAATCATGTTTTTTATGTAATAAAACATATTTTTATTGCTAGAACCAAATGTTAGTACTAGCATCAGCGGTAGCATTAAAATTTAATTTTAATTTCATTTCTTTTGTATTTTTTTATCTGCAATAGAAGATCATACTACTAACTTACTCTTTAAAGAATTCTATGTATATAGAAAACTAGAATTCTTTAAAAAGTTTGAAAATTTGTGAACATTTAATTTAGAGTTGGGAGAAAACTATTATCTTTATAGAAAACTATTATCCTTCTTTAAAGAGTTTTTATCTTTTAAGAATTTTGTGTTTTCCAAAAAAAACTATTAATTTTTAAAATATTTGAAAATCAGGTATAAAAATATTAAATGATTTCAAAGAACAAAAAAATATTTGTTTTTCATTTTATCTCTTTGTGTGTGTTTGATGTTTTTGAATTTCTTTATAAAACTCAAAAATCATAAAACTATTTGTTTTTAATTGTTATTGTCAAAAATGACTAATAATATCAATTAAAGATAAAATACAATGTTTAATTTAATTTTCAAGTTTCTTAAAACAATTTTTTGATTATGTCATGTCTTGAATATAATCTTGTTACGTGTAATGAAAATAATTGTAGAAAACATGTGTGTGATTGTTTAGCATGTCTCTAAATATGAGTAATGTTTTATGTTTGATAATGATTCATTCACTTACTTATTTTGATAACCTACATGTGTTTTTAATCTATACTTACATGATTGTGTAGTGTAATAACATAATAATTAAAATGCATAAATAGATTACCTACACTACATTGAATTGCTTATTTCATTTTTTTTTTCATGCACTTATTCATTCAAGAAAAGTGGTTTAAAAAAATTAAATGATATTGTTTGCAAAATAAGTGAATTCATAGTCTTTGGTCACAAGCCTAAAAAACATATAATAAAGTGTCTTGTAGCAAACAAAAGAATTCACCACTTCTCTTAATACATTGGATCACAAAAATAAATAAAAAGTTAAAAAGATTAAAAGTGATCCCACAAGCACTACTTCGCTCCCTAATAAGTCTTAATAAGCATTTTGTGTGTGAAGTACCATGGTAGTTGTACTTTTTACGTATGTGCATTGAAATATTATGAAAGTAATTTTTTTTTGTGTCTTTTAATGTTGTGTTTTTTCATTATATATGTTATTCGTTTGGATTAATACATTTGTATACTTTATCAAATCACTTTTGTACACATCATTATCATATATAAAACTTCTACTCATGAGAATTGGATCCTAATGCATATCTATACTATTCTCTATAAACCTTAGTAAATGCATAAGTTTACAAAGCATGACCGCTTCAATGTTTTGTTTACTTGAAATACAAATTGGTTTATATTGTAGCTTTGTATCTTTTCTTGATATTTTAAAATCATGCTTGTAATTATATCTCAAAGGAATAACATCTCTTGAAACTTTAACTCAAACATCTACTTTTCCGTTTTAAACCTTATTATCTTTTATATGTTCTTTCTTTCTATAAAAATATTTATTTTTAAGAATGCTTATTATACTTTCCGATGTGATAATTACTTACGCTTATTCTTGATTTTTTTAACAAGTAGTATCTTGAAATAAAAAATGCGCACTCTATCATTTTATTTTTATTGCTTACTACTTTATGCTCCACCATGCATATTTTTAACAAGGGGTATTTGACAAGCTTTTTATACCATTATATTTTCTTCTCTACATAGAACAAATTAATTATTAGTGCATACACTCACCTCTACCCTCTTTTGATACAACTAAAAGGAGAGAATAACTTTCATGAATTTAAAATTTTAAAGAGTGTGCATTGAAAATTTCATAGGAATCATCTATATAGGTGGAGTAATTATATAAGAGGTGCATATATTATCGGGGACGCGTTGATTATATCTACTCTTCCAGGAACACTATTATCTTACTATCAGTAAGGTGGGATTTTTTAGATTAATTAAAACGGAAAGAAAGAGAGCAGAATTTTGCTAAGTTAGTTCGATGACGGGTTAACGCTCGACATCGAATCAGATTAAGACTAAAATAATTCTCAACAATTATTAAACTTTGTTTTTAAATTTAATAAAAGGCACTTGGCCGTGGGGGTTCCAAAAATATGAGCGCACTTATCTCTAGGAATATTGCTCACCTAAACATTAAGACTATTCGACCGATCGTTAGACCGACGAATGATTCCTCTTAATGCCCGCTTTACGCTAAGAACCCTGCTATTGGGTGGGGAACCCAATCCGGCAGAACTATGCTTCTCCTCTTTCGAGGGGGCGTACGCAGTTCTATTTACCCAAGGGGGATCGGTCCATACGTGCAGCCTCTCGGCGTCGCGTATGGATAACGGAAATAGAGCTCACACATCGATTATGTGGTCCTATGCGTCGTTAACCCGGGGTAAACCTTAAGTCCTTAAATTAAAATAAAAATAAAGTTCTTTAATTATTTCAAATCATTTTATATGTCCCAATGCTCTTCGATGCCGAAGGCTAAAAGAGATTAGCCACTCATCGGTATGGGGAAGGCTTTATGTTTTTAGGTGAAGCGTGAGTGTTAAATTAAGCACTGAACGATTATAAGAGAAAACACAAAAAATAGGACAATTAGATTAATTGAAGGCTAATTGATGCAGGCACTCACGCACACTTCAAAACCATAAAGAAAATTAAATAAAGCAAGCCCTACTCAAATGAGTAGGCGGAAATAAATGCACACACGCACACACTCTTCTTAATTGAAGAAAGCGATAAATAAAGCGTCAAAATTATCTCCTACACGCACGCACTCTACATAATTGAGAAAGCGATAAAATTGCAAGTCCCGGCTCAAATGAGTGGGCGGGGGTAAATTTATCTCATACACGCACGCACTCTACTTGAAAGTAAAACACACACACGCACTCTACAGAAGTTGAAATAAAGCAATAAAACCTAACTCATACACGCACACACACCTGCAAAAATAAGAAAAACAAAGTTGCTGAAAAATTAAAACGACTGCATTTCTACCGCTAGAATGCGGTAGAAATGCATAAAAAGTGAAAATAAAAATTAACCGAGCGAAAATGTTTTGCAAATAAACGCAAAATGAAAGTACTCGAAAAATTAATATAACTGCATTTCTATCGCTAGAATGCGGTAGAAATGCATAAAAAGATGAAATAAAAATTAAAGGGACTAAAAGTTTTACAAATAAAAAGCTAAAATGAAGTGAGCGAAAAATTATAACGATGATTTTTTCATTCTTAAGTTTTTATAAAAGCTCCTAAAAAGTGAAAATAAAACTAAAAAAAGACGAAAAGGATTACAATCCTAAAGAGCCTAAGTTAAATAAAATCAAAATGAGCACCTTTTTTGTTGTTTTTATAAACGCTTAAGAATGAAAAATAAGGAAAAAAGGAAAAGCTAAACCTAAACAACTGCAGATTATGAAAATAAAATGGACATTACAACGGCTAGAAATGCCGATAAATCCTAAATCTAACGAAGTTATCAAAGCTATAAAAATGAAAACATAAAAGAAACACAAAAAGATGAACGAAAAATTGCTTAAGTAGGCGCATTCAAATGGATTTTTCATACTAAGGAAGAGAGAAATTTTCAGATTTTACTAAAGCAAACACCCTAATACAAACTAAGAGAGAGAGAGGGGGGAGAAATTCTCCTTACATAAGCATGAAATCCAAATGGGCAGCACCTCCCCTAAGCAAAGTGGTCAAAAAAGTGGACAAGAAAAGCTTCCTGGAAGCTCTTATTTATAGGCAAATTTTCGGGTTGGTCACGCCCGTGACTAGGGCGTGATAGGGGGCGTGTCGATACTGTACATGAGCTGATCGGGTGACTTGACTGGCAAGTTGACTTCGGCTGAAAACGTGGCGGTCACGCCCTAGGTCACGGGCGTGACATGTGTCAGTCACGGGCATGACTGGGGCGTGTCGGGGAGGTAGATCTGGGCGTGGTCCGGCCGCAAAGTCGCGCGCGTCACGTCGGGACAGGTGGCTAAGTCACGCCGTGTCACACCTTGACACGGGCGTGTCTAGGGGCGTGTCGATCTTGGTTTGATGATCGTCGATCGTCGAGCTGGCACCTGTGGTCGGTGATCGTCGAGGGCGTGACACGGGCGTGTTAGTCATGTAACACGGGCGTGTCAGTCAATATTTTGACTTTTTCTGGAATTTTTCTGGAATTTTTCTGGAATAAAAATAAAGCTAAGTTAGAAATAATATTTACAAAAATAAGCAATTTATTGAATAAAACTAATAAAAAAGACGAAAAATAAACAAAATTGACTTAAATAAAATACGAAAATATAGGTATATTTACAACTCATCAAACACCCCCATACTTAAGCTTTTGCTATTCCAGAGCAAAAGTTTGAGGTGAACTTATATGGAATAATTAGAAACCCTAAGTTCTGCTATTGCTAAATTAATTATAAGAGAGATCAAATAAAAATATAAGGGGTATAAGAGTTAAGTCCTAAAATTATTTAGATGATTTAAACAGGGCAAAAGTTTTGGCCAAAAGACTTCTTGATGTAATCAAATAGAAAGCAATAATTATATTGGTTAGATTTAATGAAAATAGTTTGGAGTTATACGAACTTTAGCTTTTAGGAGTTTTACCAGAAATAACGCAATTTACGAATTATGCTCTCAAAAAGATTTTTGACTTAATTCTAGAGTCATGAAATTGGCTAAGGGGGGTTGATGTTGGTTTATGAAGATGCTTGGAATTTGAGGCAAGGTTATTATTTTTTTCTCGAACCTCCATTTTTTTTTGATTTGGATGTTAAAGGAAAACGAAATCTTATTTTCCTTAACATAAAAAAATTTTTCTTCTTCATAAAAATAACCCAATGTATAAGTGTTGGAGTAATGATTTTTATCCTCTTACTCCGTAACGTATAATCTTTTAAATTATTGGGTGCCTATGTTTACGGAATGAAATCTTATTCCCATTGACATAAGATCTTTTTCTTTTTGGGGAAATATTTTTATCATACCAAGTAGGTTATGATAGGTAAGGGGAGAAAAGAGAACTAGATTTTTAATTGAAAAATAATTGAGAGCAACCTTTATAAATTGTACGTTTCAATTTTTCAGAAAGCTAAAAGCAAGCATAATTGAATTCTATAGTCGTTATTTTCTAACATGGTACACATGCTCCTATCTATGAAAAATTAGAAGTAGTGCCTAAAGCGAGTCCCCTATTTTTAACAAAGTATAATAAATTCTTTAAAACTTAACCCCAGCTATTTAGATTTTTCAATCTATAATTAACAAATGAATAGTGAACAAAGAATTGATCAAATTCGCATATAAATAAACTCAAAACGAAAGTTTTGGATAGCAAGAAACTTAAGAATGAGATGTTTGATTTATTTGTTTCATAACTTACATAATTTTTTTTGAATTTTTTTTTTTTGAAGTTAAGCTCTTTTTTTGTATTTTTGTATTTATATCTTTAATATATACATACTAAAAAGAAAGAAAGAAATGCGAAAATAAAAAAAATTTTGGATTTTTAAGTTTTGTGATTTTTTTTGTATTTTTAATGAAATTTTCATTCTATTTACAAAAATTTGGGAAAAAAGAAAAAAATATTTACAAGGATAAGAGGGAAAAAGGGAGAGGAGAAAGAGAAAGAATATTTACAAAAAGTACTTATAAAAATTATTTACAAAAATATTTACAAGAATATTTTCAAAAATATAAACTAGGTTGCCGCGAGATGACTCGTTATGTGGATGGCTCGATGAGCCGGATCTCGCGGACAAAGTCAAAAATAAGTCAAAGTTTCAAAAATGAAACTTCAAAATTTTTAATTAAATTTTTTTTTTGATTTTTGTGTTACATATATATTTTTTTATATATTTTTTATATTTTTTTTTGAAGATTTGTTTTTAAATTTTTTTTTGTTTTGCTTTTGTAAAAAAAATAAAGTACGAAAATACGAAAACACCCCCATACTTAGATCCAACATTGTCCCCAATGTTGTATGCTAAGCATGAGGAACAAGACAGCAGGTATATGTGCAAAAAAAAGGAAAAAGAGGGGGGGGCAGAAAACGTCCCTAATCCGTGCTCGGGGAAGCCCATTAGAAACCCTGGATTTATTAGAAAAATAGAAAACATAATAAATAAAGACGTAAAAAAGATAGACGTGGGGTGCCTCCTAGGAGCGCTTTGTTTATAGTTGCATAGCTTGACTATAGTGGCGGGTTTATAACTCGAGGAGGGATATGGTTTCGCTATACTCGATCACAGGGTCGCCCGCTATGTAAGTCTTTAATCGATGACCGTTTACTTTAAACGAGCCTTTTTCCGGGTGGGAGACGAGTACGGTCCCATATGGAAAAACTTCTTCAACTAAGAAGGGACCGGACCAACGGGATTTGTGTTTGCCAGGAAAAAGTTTAAGACGAGAATTATAAAGAAGGACTAGATCGCCCGGAGAAAAAATTTTGGGGGTTTTAATTTTTCGATCGTGATAGAACTTAGAAAGCTCCTTATAGAACTTATTGCTCTCGTAAGCGTTCGCACGCCATTCATCGAGCTCATTTAGTTGCAGTTTTCTATTCTGAGCGGCTAAGTTAGAGTCGAGGTTTAAGAGTTTTAATGCCCAAAGTGCGCGGTGCTCCAGTTCTACGGGTAAATGGCACGCTTTGACATAGACTAATCGAAACGGGGTACAACCAGTAGCGGTTTTGTGCGCCGTACGGTACGCCCACAACGCGTCGTCGAGCTTAGCGGACCAATCTTTCCTATTAAGTGAAACGGTTTTTTCTAATATGCGTTTTATCTCTCGATTTACTACCTCAACTTGGCCACTTGTTTGCGGGTGGTAGGGGGTGGCAAGTTTGTGCGTGACTCCGTATTTAGCTAACGTCTTAGCCATTAGAGCATTACAGAAATGCGTTCCCCTATCACTAACAATAGCGCGAGGCGTGCCGAAGCGAGAAAATAATTTTTTTAGAAATGTAATGATGACTCGCGCATCGTTGGTGGGGAGAGCTTGCGCTTCCGCCCACCGTGATACGTAGTCGACCGCCACTAAAATATACATATTTTTATAAGAAGGAGGTAGGGGGCCAACAAAATCTATGCCCCATAAATCGAAGACTTCGCATTCTAAAAACATATTTTGGGGCATCTCGTCGCGACGTGAGATGTTACCCGACCGCTGACAGCTATCGCATGCGCGCACAAAATTGTGCGCGTCTTTGAAGAGAGTGGGCCAAAAGTAGCCCGCCTCTAGCGCCTTCCTAGCGGACCGGTTGGCTTGATAGTGCCCCCCGGCTGGACCCTCGTGGCAGTGCCTCAATATTTGTGTGCACTCCACTCCCGCGACGCATCTTCGAACCGCTTGGTCCGCGCAGATACGGAAAAGAAATGGGTCATCCCAAAAGAAATTTTTCAAGTCGAAAAAGAATTTCTTCTTTTGATGACTTGAAAAATCTTTTGGAAGTACCCGCGCGACTAAGTAGTTCGCAAAATCTGCGAACCAAGGCGAAGATGACGAAGACGAACGAATGGCGAGAAGGCGTTCCTCAGGGAATCTGTCATTTATTTCAGATTCGACGAGCGCTTCCGCACCCGGATTTTCTAAATGGGAGAGGTGGTCTGCCGCTAGATTCTCCGCGCCCTTCTTATCCCGGATCTCCAAGTAAAACTCTTGTAGGAGGAGAATCCATCGAAGAAGGCGTGGCTTCGCGTCGATTTTGGCTAGTAAATACTTAAGGGCGGAGTGATCGGTGAAAACGATAACTTTAGATAGCGTATGGTACGAGCGAAACTTATCGAAAGCGAAAACGACGGCTAAGAGTTCCTTTTCTGTCGTCGTGTAATTCACTTGTGCGGAAGTGAGCGTCTTGCTAGCGTAATAAATAGGATGAAAATGTTTTTCTACGCGTTGGCCAAGAACGGCGCCTAAGGCAATATCACTCGCGTCGCACATGATTTCGAACGGAAGGGACCAATTAGGGGCCACTAGAATTGGAGAATTGATAAGTTTTTGTTTTATAAAATTAAAAGTAGACTCGCAATCGCTACTAAAGACAAAAGGTGATTCCTTTTCTAAGAGGTGAGTAAGCGGCTTTGTTATTTTTGAAAAATCTTGAATGAAGCGCCTATAAAAGCCCGCGTGGCCTAAGAAACTCCTAATGGATTTTATGGTTGTCGGCTGAGGAAGTTTTTCTATGATTTCAACTTTGGCCTTATCGAGCTCTATCCCCTTAATCGAAATCTTATGGCCGAGGACCAAACCTCCTCGAACCATAAAGTTACACTTTTCCCAATTTAAAACAAGATGCGTGTCCTCGCATCGCTGGAGGACACGATCAAGATTATGATGACAATCCGGGAATGAGCATCCGAATACAGAAAAGTCATCCATAAATATTTCCATAATATCTTCTACTAGCTCACCAAAAATTGCTAGCATACATCTTTGGAATGTAGCCGGCGCATTGCAGAGGCCAAATGGCATTCTTCGAGGCGAAGGTGCCAAAGGGGCAAGTAAAAGTTGTTTTCTCTTGGTCTTCGGGAGAAATGGGGATTTGGAAAAACCCCGATAAACCGTCGAGAAAACAATAAAAAGGATGACCGGAAAGACGCTCAAGAATTTTGTCAAGGAACGGTAGTGGAAAATGGTCTTTGCGGGTGGCATCATTAAGTTTGCGATAATCAATGACCACACGCCAACTCGTAACAGTACGAGTTGGGACGAGCTCGTTGTGCTCATTCGCCACTACGGTTAGACCGCCCTTCTTGGGCACGACATGAATGGGACTAACCCATGCACTATCATAAATGGGATAAATAATCCCCGCATCTAATAATTTAATTATCTCAGCTTTCACGACGTCTTTCATGTTTGGGTTAAGACGCCGCTGCGGCTGAATGGTTTTGCGGCAATTATCGTTTAAGAAAATTTTGTGACTGCAGAAAGAAGGGTTAATCCCCTTTAGGTCAGAAATTTGCCACGCAATTGCGTGGCGATGTTTAAGCAAAACCTCCAATAAATCTGAGGTCTCCGAATCGCTTAAATACGAAGAAATGATTACCGGGAGTGTATCATTTTTCCCCAAAAAGGCGTATTTTAGGGATTCGGGTAATGGTTTGAGTTCTAGGGTGGGCGGTTCTTCTAGTGAGGTTTTAGTGCTAATGCCTTTTGAACCAATTGGTTCAAAAGGCATATTCGTAGACGCGTCCTCATCGCAATAAAAATTTTCGAGCGAAAAAATATTTTCGTTTAAAAACTCGGACTCGAAAACCGGAGAAGAACAATCTCCATAAAAAGAATCTAAAGAGTAGCAGAAATCGTCGCTCGGCGACGAGTCTTCCATAGAGGAGTTAATAGAAAAAGTAACTTGGTCGTCTTCTACCCGAAGGAGAAGCTGACCATTACTTACATCGATTAACGCACGTGTGGTCGCGAGGAAAGGGCGACCAAGTATAATTGGTACGTTGGCGTCTTCCTCGATGTCCAAGATGACGAAGTCCACCGGGAAGGTGAACTTATCTACTCAGATAAGGACATCCTCAACAACCCCAATGGGGAACCTAACCGAGCGATCCGCTAGTTGGATGCGCATATTGGTAGGAGCAGGAGTACCCAAACCTAAACGCAGGAAGAGCGAGAACGGTATCAAATTAATGCTCGCGCCTAAGTCTGCCAAGGCGTATTTTACTAATACATCGCCAAAAAGGCACGGGATGGAGAACTGTCCCGGGTCGTTTTGTTTTGAGGGCAATTTACTAGTAAGAGCCGCCGAGCAGACAGCGTTGAGAGATATATGCAAAATATCCTCGAGTTTGCGTTTATTAGAAAGTAGTTCTTTTAAAAATTTCGCATATTTAGGCATTTGCGAGATAACCTCGCAAAAAGGAACATTAATATGAATTTGTTTAAGTAATAAAATAAATTTTTCATATTGCACGTTTACTCGCTCGTTATCTAACTTATGCGGGTAGGGCAATGCCTTGTTTAAAATAGTTTTGTCGTTAAAAATCGGTAAGGGTTGCGTAATCGAAGAAGAGGGAAGAGGGGTCGGAGGTGAAATATGTACCTGAGGATCGATCCGTTTTGGATCGACCACCTCCTTACCGCTACGGAGGGTTATAGCGTTGGCGGTTTCCCTTGGAATGGGCTTCGTGTTCCCTGGCAGTGCCCCCAGGGTGCGTTCCGACATAAGTCGCGCCAGCTGTCCAACCTGGAGTTCTAAATTTTTTAGCGATCCGTTGATGTTCCGGATATTGGACTCGTTGGACGCAACATAACGATTAAAATTTTCCTCCACCGGGGATGGCTTCATAGGAGGGGAGGAGGAAACATTGGCGCAAAAGGAGGGGGAGGGGGACGCTGCGCATTGTTCGGGTTGCTCCAGGAGAAATTCGGATGGTCCCTCCAACCCGGATTATAGTGGCTACTATAAGGGTTGTTTTGAAAGGAGGGACGCACCAGATTTCCCATGTAGTCCACGAACTCGTCGACTACACAGACGTTAGAGGGGGGAGAAAACAAGGCGGAGTGGAGGAGGCAACAGACATCTCCGCCACCTGCTTAGTTAGCCTTTCCACTTGGAGGGCTAGCTGAGCAGTGGCATCCACTTCAAAAATGCCCGCCTGCTTAGGGCGTGCCCGCGGGACATTCCACTGGTAGGCGTTCACTGCCATTTCCTCGAAAAGGGCCTGGGCGGCCTCGGGGGTCTTATTGTTCAGAGTGCCCCCGACAGCCGCGTCAATCATTTGACGCGTCTGACTGTTCAGTCCATTATAAAAAATTTGTACCTGCAACCACATTGGCAGAGCGTGGTGCGGGCACCGTCGGAGGAACTCCTTAAATCGTTCCCAAGTATGGTAATGAGACTCGGAGTCGTTTTGGACGAACGAAGATATGTCCGCCCGCAATCTTGCAATTTTCGCGGGCGGAAAATACTTCGTAAGGAATTTCTCAGCCAACTCCGCCCAGGACGTAATGGATCCCCGCGGGAGGGAGAGTAACCACGCCTTAGCCTTGG
The DNA here is from genome assembly GCA_039513925.1 of Platanthera zijinensis. Classification (NCBI taxonomy): domain Eukaryota; kingdom Viridiplantae; phylum Streptophyta; class Magnoliopsida; order Asparagales; family Orchidaceae; genus Platanthera; species Platanthera zijinensis. Next base: position 178,275,938 of record CM077084.1, read on the forward strand.
ACTTAAGAGAGAAGGGAAAAAGGCGCAAACGAATGGCGTCATCAGTGACGCCATTAATTTTAAAAGTATCCCAAATCTCAAGAAAATTAGACAAGTGGTTATTGGGGTCCTAATCCGGCAGCCCGTCGAACTGCACGGCATTTTGGATCATTTGAATAACACTCGACTTAATTTCAAAATTATTGTTGGCCACTGCGGGCCGAACAATACCCGACCCCGTATCATCCAAGTTGGGCCGAGCGTAGTAAGACATAGTACGCTCGGCCGGTTGGGCATTATTTGGGTCGGCCATAGAAGAAGAAGGGGGTTCTCCAATAGATTCTACGGGGTCAAAAAAGGGAATTCGACGGAGAGATCGGATACGCGCAAGAGAGCGGTCGATCTCGGGGTCGAATTCAAGATTTTCAGAACTCGAAGGTTGTCCACGGGTCATATACCCTAAAAAAACGAAAGGGGGAAGGATTTTTTTTTGTATAAATTTTTTATTTGAAAATAAAGTAAAATTAATAGAGTCCCGGATTCAATATAACAACCGTGCTCACCGGCAACGGCGCCAAAAACTTGATGGACGCGGAACAGAGACCGACTGTGGGTGGTTCGAAATGGTCAGATTCCGCGGGCCGGTTAGAAGATCGAGTTTTCTAACGAGAGGAGGCAAGTGCACCTATCACAAGTAGTACTCGGTATTCGGGAAAATACCGAGGTCGTATTATTCTCGGGGACGCGTTGATTATATCTACTCTTCCAGGAACACTATTATCTTACTATCAGTAAGGTGGGATTTTTTAGTTTAATTAAAACGGAAAGAAAGAGAGCAGAATTTTGCTAAGTTAGTTCGATGACGGGTTAACGCTCGGCATCGAATCGGATTAAGACTAAAATAATTCTCAACAATTATTAAACTTTGTTTTTAAATTTAATAAAAGGCACTTGGCCGTGGGGGTTCCAAAAATATGAGCGCACTTATCTCTAGGAATATTGCTCACCTAAACATTAAGTCTATTCGACCGATCGTTAGACCGACGAATGATTCCTCTAAATGCCCGCTTTATGCTAAGAACCCCGCTATTGGGTGGGGAACCCAATCTGGCAGAACTACGCTTCTCCTCTTTCGAGGGGGCGTACGCAGTTTTCTTTACCCAAGGGGGATCGATCCATACGTGTAGCCTCTCGGCGTCGCGTATGGATAACGGAAATAGAGCCCATACATCGATTATGTGGTCCTATGCGTCGTTAACCCGGGGTAAACCTTAAGTCCTTAAATTAAAATTAAAATAAAGTTCTTTAATTATTTCAAATCATTTTATATGTCCCAATGTTCTTCGATGTCGAAGGCTAAAAGGGATTAGCCACTCATCGGTATGGGGAAGGCTTTATGTTTTTAGGTGAAGCGTGAGTGTTAAATTAAGCACTGAACGATTATAAGAGAAAACACAAAAAATAGGACAATTAGATTAATTGAAGGCTAATTGATGCAGGCACTCACGCACACTTCAAAACCATAAAGAAAATTAAAAAAAGCATGCCCTACTCAAATGAGTAGGCGGAAATAAATGCACACATGCACACACTCTTCTTAATTGAAGAAAGCGATAAATAAAGCGTCGAAATTATCTCCTACACGCACGCACTCTACATAATTGGGAAAGCGATAAAATTGCAAGTCCCGACTCAAATGAGTGGGCGGGGGTAAATTTATCTCATACACGCACGCACTCTACTTGAAAGTAAAACACACACACGCACTCTATAGAAGTTGAAATAAAACAATAAAACCTAACTCATACACGCACACACACTTGCAAAAATAAGAAAAACAAAGTTGCTGAAAAATTAAAACGACTGCATTTCTACCGCTAGAATGCGGTAGAAATGCATAAAAAGTGAAAATAAAAATTAACCGAGCGAAAATGTTTTGCAAATAAACGCAAAATGAAAGTCTCGAAAAATTAATATAACTGCATTTCTACTGCTAGAATGCGGTAGAAATGCATAAAAAGATGAAATAAAAATTAAAGGGACTAAAAGTTTTACAAATAAAAAGATAAAATGAAGTGAGCGAAAAATTATAACGATGATTTTTTCATTCTTAAGTTTTTATAAAAGCTCCTAAAAAGTGAAAATAAAACTAAAAAAAGACGAAAAGGTTTACAATCCAAAAGAGCCTAAGTTAAATAAAATCAAAATGAGCACCTTTTTTATTGTTTTTATAAACGCTTAAGAATGAAAAATAAGGAAAATAGGAAAAGCTAAACCTAAACAAGTGCGGATTATGAAAATAAAACGGACATTACAACGGCTAGAAATGCTGATAAATCCTAAATCTAACTAAGTTATCAAAGCTATAAAAATGAAAACATAAAAGAAACACAAAAAGATGAACGAAAAATTGCTTAAGTAGGCGCATTCAAATGGATTTTTCATACTAAGGAAGAGAGAAAATTTCAGATTTTATTAAAGCAAACACCCTAATACAAATTAAGAGAGAGAGGGGGGGGAGAAATTCTCCTTACATAAGCATGGAATCCAAATGGGTAGCACCTCCCCTAAGCAAAGTGGTCAAAAAAAGTGGACAAGAAAAGCTTCCTGGAAGCTCTTATTTATAGGCAAATTTTCGGGTTGGTCACGCCCGTGACTAGGGCGTGACAGGGGGGCCTGTCGATACTGTACATGAGCTGATTGGGTGACTTGACTGGAAAGTTGACTTCGGCTGAAAACGTGGCGGTCACGCCCTAGGTCACGGGCGTGACATGTGTCAGTCACGGGCGTGACTGGGGCGTGTCGGGGAGGTCGATCTTGGCGCGGTCCGGCCGCAAAGTCGCGCGCGTCACGTCGGGCCAGGTGGCTAAGTCACGCCCCTGTCACACCTTGACACGGGCATGTCTAGGGGCGTGTCGAGCTTGGTTTGATGATCGTCGATCGTCGAGCTGGCACCTGTGGTCGGTGATCGTCGAGGGCGTGACACGGGCGTGTCGGTCATGTGACACGGGCGTGTCAGTCAACATTTTGACTTTTTCTGGAATTTTTCTGGAAAAAAAATAAAGCTAAGTTAGAAATAATATTTACAAAAATAAGTAATTTATTGAATAAAACTAATAAAAAAGATAAAAAAATAAACAAAATTGACTTAAATAAAATACGAAAATATAGGTATATTTACAACTCATCAATAGCGTTGAGTGAGGCAAGCTCACTCAACACTCTCAACAATCTCAACGCCTTGAAGTAGAAATTTGGCTAAGTCTAAAAGCGTGGACTGCTTAGCTTTTGTCGAGCTCAGCTTCGTTGAACTGAGCTCAACGTTAGTCGAACTAAGCCAAATTACTCAGTTTAGCCTGGAGTTTGTCGAACTCAGTTCAGCCTTTCGTCGAACTGAGTCCACAGTTCGTCGAACTGAACTTATACTTTCGTAGAGCTGAGCTCGACATTCATCGAATGGAGCTGAGCTTTCATCGAGCTCAATACTTAGAATTTTGTCCAAGTGTTGTGGCATTGAGTGATACCTACTCACTCAATGCCTTTGGTTCTGATGATTGAATTTTGTCTAAGTCCAGAGATGTTGAGTCATGCTGACGTCAGCAAAGTCAAGTTGTCAACAAAAAATCAAATGGTGCGGAATTGCTTCCAGAGACGTTGGCGAAAAGCTGTCACATCTTCTGCACTTTCTAAGGAATATTTCCATCATAAAGTGCTGGGTCCCACACACAGCAAGGAGCCGATAAATCAAGATTAAATGGAAAGCATGCGCTGGATGGCTTAATCTCAGCCATCAATCCTGGTGGTGGGATCCACTGCTCAATTGGCCGTCAGAGTATAAAAGGAAGCAAATCGTCCAGAGCAAAAAAAACAACACAATTCATTGTCTAAGATTTCTGAAAACGAAACGAAGGGCAGCCAAACTTCATCTTCTTCCTCGCCATTTTCGTCGAGCCTGAAGAAGTTGTTCTGCACAGAGAACCTTGCTGGGAAGGAGATTGCTGGAGCAATTACCATCTGTAACAGCAGGATCAGAATACATTATTAGGGTGTAGATCTTCAAACTCTATAGAGAAAAGTAAGTTGTTCGAAGAAAGATTCTACTGCCTACCTGTTGTCTTCAACAACAATTGGTTGGACTAATATCTACTCAGTCCAGGAAGAATGAGACACAGAGATCTTACTGTAGTGTCTAATCATCTCATTCTTTATTTCTTCTTGTGTAAATATTCTTGGTGAATCTGCAGTTGTAAGCCTATATTATGAAGGTTGAGGTCTTTGTGACCTATGTTTGGCTTTGTGTTGGGTGAAAGGTCTTTGTGACCTAGGGTTGGCTTAGTGCCTAAGTATTAGGTCTGTATGACCTGTGTGATCTTGCGGGATCTGTGTTGTAAGCTATTAAGTAGCTTAGTTTTAGAGGGAGAGTCGAATCTAACTTACTTTTAGATAGGCGCAGAGGGACGTGGATGCACCCAAGATTGGGGAACCACTATAAAATTGTTGTGTCGTCTGTGGATGTTCTCGAAAGCTGATAACTAACCTAATCATATGCACAAAAATCAAATAACAAGTTAGAAAAGTTAAATAAAGACAAAAACCTATTAACCCCCCCCCCCCCCCATCAGTGCGTTTAGCTAACCTTGAAAACAAGACTTTCAAGTGGTATCAGATGGAGGTTACTCTTTAGAGGCTTAACAGTCTGAGTAGACCTCCAAGGTTTGCAAGAATTATGTCCCTATGGGTTCAGGAATGACCAACATGGAGCTGAGTGTTGTAAGACTTCCAATCTGTTGGGAGGAATATTTTGGCATCTAGAAAGCAAGGGTGATGCAGTTCATGGAAGCTGCTGACCCTAGGATGTATATTAATGTTGAAGAGGGACCATACATCCCAATGAAGGTCTCTGCACTAGATGCTAATGCCAAGACCCCCAAGACATATGATGAGATGACCAAAGATGAGTTGGCTCTGGCCTCAATAGATAAGAGGGCAAAGAATATCATTATGGGTGCTGTTGATGACTCTACATTTCAGAATCTGATCCATTGTAAAACAGCAAAGGAAATGTGGGAAACACTTATGATTTACATGGAGGGGACAGATGAAGTTAGAGATGATAGGAATTACATGCTCAACCAAGAGTATGAGGCTTTCAGGCAATCCAAGGGGGACAACATAACCACCTTATGAAAAGTTCTTTAGGACTGTGAATGAGCTAAAGACTTATAGAAGAGTATTCAGTCACTATGAACTGAATGATAAGTTCCTTAGATATCTCTCTAGAGAGTGGGACACAAAAATTTGTGCCATCAGAGAGGTGGCAAAGTTGGGTGACACTGCTCCTCACACCCTCTTTGGGAAGCTTCTATCATATGAGATGCATCTGGCTGCAAGGAAAGAAGAGGAGAACAACAACAAGTCTCAGGAAAGAGATAATACTGTAGCTTTCAAAGCTAAAGGCTCCAGTAAAAGCAGAAGAAATTCTCCCTCTCCACCAAGGAGAGATGTTGAATCTGATTCTGGAAAATCAGATAACAGCACATCAGACTGCCAATGGTCTGATGAAGATTTTGTTGCCTTCACCAGGCAATTCCAGAAGTTCTTAAAGAAGAAGCACTGGAGAGGCAGGCTTTCCATCTCCTCCCATTGCAAGGATAACTACCACAACGGTAAAAGAAAATCCTCTAAGGAGGACAGGTATGGTTCTAAAACTAGTAAACATGTTTTATCTAACAAGACTTGTTATCACTACAGAAAACCTGGGCATATGATAGCTTACTGCCCAGTCAAAAGAAAGGAACACTGTGAGAAAAATGACCACCAGCAAAAAGGCAAGAAGGAGAAATCCCTCATTACCAAGAAGCAAAGAAGCTGGACTGACTCCTCCACATCAGAGTCAGAGTCAGAAGAAGAAGAAGAAGCCTATATTGGGTTGTACTCTACTAAAGAAGGAGCTGTAGAAGCAAACTGCATCAAAAGACTGGCTGCTTTAGAAGAAGAAGCTGAGAAGGTTCATCCTACTGCTAGGATTGAAGACAGCGCCCCTCTATCACAATCTGATGGTGATTCAGATGTGGATTCTGAAGATGTCAGCTGCTTCCTCGAGCTGATGGCTAAGTCAGATGAAGAAACCAGCCAGGATCAGCCTGGTCCAAGCAAGGTAATTTCTATCACTAGCTCTGCATGTTCAGATTATGAATCAGTTCCAGATTCTTATGCCTCTTCATTAAGTGATGATGATGGCTCATAATCTGAGGGAGACATCAATCAATTAATTGATAATTATGGTGCATTTATGCAGGCTCTAAAGAAGAGAAAGCTCCTGGACAAACAGTAGGATCAGGAAATTGTTTCTTTAAAGCTTGCTGCTTCAGAATAATCAAAATTGCTGAATCTGAAGATGCAAGAATTTAGCAAAGTGAAGAATGTAATAATCATTTAGATGAGCACCATAACCTTCAAGAATAACCATATCAGGAATCTTAAAGGAAAGCTCCAAAAGGAAGGGAACTAGTGGCTAGCTACTCCAAGCCTAGCACAGTGTTTCCCTTGATAGACTCATTCTCCTCCCAAAAGGGAAAGAAAGGGTTGGGATTCAAGGGAAGGACAAGAGCTGTTAATCCCAAGGGAAAGGGCAAAGCTCAAGTGGAGCCACTAGCCTCTAAGCCTCCTATAAAATTTGTTAGAGTGCAATTTCCTTCCAACAGGCATAACCATGAGAGTATTTATGGTCACTAGAATCATGCTAGACCATCTTGTGTGACCGAAGATGTTCCACAATATGGTGGCAGTTACAGCAAAGGTGCAAGTGCCTATGAGAAAATATAAATGGCCTATCCTGGACAATTTTTGTTTTGTGAGACAGCCCCTTCAGTTAAGGGTAAAGCTACTGACTGTTCTTCAACTCCTCCAGCCCACTCTAAGACAAATGGAAAGGTTGTCAATAGACTAGACCTGGGCATCTCTGAGGCCATCAAGGGTATGCTTTCTGAAAAGAAAGTTGTTGCTAGAAGGGCTCAAGATATCCCAAGAACTTCTACTACCAGACCCACCACTAGTCAGACTGGAGCTGGAAAACCATGGAATAGGACTGTTGCTACTCCTTCTAGACCTAGAACTGCTGTTAAAACAACCACTAGACCTGATCCAAGAAGAAGGTACAAAATCAAAGAGTGTTGGTGTTATGACAAGGTAGGCCACTTTGCTGTTGATTGCTGGCACAATCACAAAGTGTAGAGAGCAAATGTCAGCTTGCCTATCAGAAAAGCTGCAGGCAGGTAAAGTTATTTTCAGCCTAACATTTACCAAGGACCCAATAAAAATTGGGGTCCTAAGGTTAACTAATGTGTGTTTTGTAGGTTATTCCAAGTGCCCTTTCCACTATATGGTACTTGGACAGTGGATGTTCTAGGCACATGACTGGAATAAGGAGCATGCTGAAGGATTATGCTCCAGTAAAGAATGGACCAAAGGTTATATTTGGTGGGTCAGAAAAAGGGGTGACTAGAGGTTATGGTAAGATCTCTAATGGCATAGTCACTATCACTAGAGTAGCCTATGTGGAAGGATTGGAACACAACAGGATAAGCATTAGCCAACAAAGTGATCTTGGCTATGATATAGTATTCCACAATGGTGAGTGCCAAATTAGGAAGTTAAGTGACCAAGAGGTCATCTTAACAGGCACTAGGAGTGGAAATATGTACTGTTTAGATTTCCTATGCTCTAGCAAAGACTCACCTGTATGCCTTATTGTAGATGAGAAATCCTCTTCCTGTGTCTAGTAGCATAAGAGGCAAGCCCATCTAAATTATAGGACCATATGCAAGTTGTTCAGCAATGAGCTGCTTAGGAATGGGCCTAAGTCTATATACACGAAGGAGGGTATCTGCTCTGCATGCCAAAATGGCAAACAGACTAAGACCTCCTTCAAGAGCATTGGCACCAAAGACTCAGTGAGGTGCTTCTACCTCTTGCATATGGATCTGTTTGGTCCTATTCCAATTCAAAGTCTAGGTAGGAAAGTCTATACCCTTGTAGTTATTGATGACTTTTCCAAATTTGTCTGGGTGTTCTTTCTAAGGAAGAAATCTGAAACCACTGATGTCTTTCAGACATTTGTCAAGCAAATTCAGAATGAATTCAACAACACTGTGGTCAAGATCAGAAGTGACCATCGCACTTAGTTTCATTCTGAGTGCATGACAAGGTTCTGTGAAGAGCTAGGGATTCATCAAGAATTTTCCTCTCCTAGAATACCCAAGCAAAATGTAATTATTGAGAGGAAAAATAGGACTCTCATAGAGACTGGTAGAACCTTACTAAGCGACTCATCCCTCCTAAAATACTTCTGGGCTGAGGCAGTTAACACTGCATGCTTTGTCCTTAATAGGGCTTCTATCACCAAGAGCCACAAGAAGACTCCCTATGAGATCTTGAACGGCATAAAACCAAACCTGAGCTATTTCAGGATCTTTGGTTGCAAGTATTATGTGCTCAATAATGGAAAAGTCCATTTAACTATGTTTGCTGCCAAGTCCCATGAATGGATCTTGTTAGGTACAAGACTCATAGTAAGGCATATAGAATCTATAACTTAACTACCCAAGTTATAGAAGAGACAATGCATGTTGTTTTTGATGAATCCAACATGGTTAACTATGAGCTGCCAAGCTCCTCCTCTTATAGTATTGTAGGTACAGAGCATATGATGGACAAGCTGACCAACAAGGAAGCTATCCCCATAGTCCAAGAAAATGATGATGGACTGCCTACTCCAAGAGAAGGGGACAATAACTGAAGAAAATGAAGACCAACTAGCTGAAAAACCTGAAGATCAGCAAGCTATAGCTAGATTGCCTCCAGCTATCAGGCATCTAAGGGACCATCCAGTACACCAAATCATTGGTGAAGCAAATCATAGAGTCCAGACCAGAAGCCGCTACATGAATACAACTCTCTACACAAGCTTCTTATATCAAGAAGAGCCAAAGAAGTTTGAAGAAGCAATCAAGGACCAGTTCTGGATTAGAGAAATACAAGAAGAACTGGACCAATTTAAGAGATGTAAGGTCTGGAAGTTGGTCCCCAGACCACAAGGACAAAATTTCATAGGGACTAAGTGGATCAACAGGAACAAGTTGGATCAAGATGGAATTATTGTCAAGAATAAGGCAAGATTGTTGGCTAAATGCTACATGTAAGAAGAGGGCATGGACTTTGACCAGACCTTTACCACTGTAGCAAAATTTGAAGACATAAGGATCTTCCTTGCATTTGCTGCCATCAGGGATTCAGAGTCTAATAGATGGATGTCAAGTCAGCATTCCTAAATGGGTACCTGAAAGAGGAAGTATATGTGGATCAACCACCAAGTTTTGTAGATCCTAACTCTCCTAATTTTGTTTATAAGCTTAGGAAAGCTCTATATGGGCTAAAGCAAGCACATAGGGCTTGGTATGAAACCTTGCCCATCTTCCTAATTGAGAACAAATTCTCAAGGGCTAAGATAGACAAGACCCTATTTCAAAGGGAAGAAAAGGGCAAGCTTATCCTAGTCCAGATATATGTCGATGACATTATCTTTGGATCTACTAATGATAACCTTTGCCGTAAGTTTGCTAAACTTATGCAAGGGAAGTTTGAAATGAGCAGCATAGGTGAGCTCAAGTTCTTTTTGGGACTCTAAGTAAGACAGACTGATGATGGCTTGTCCATATCCCAGTCCCAGTTCACCAGGGAGCTAATCAAAAAGTAGGGTATAGAGAATGTCTTTACCACGAGAACTCCCAAGTGATCAAGTATGCTTATAGGCAAAAATGAGGCAGGGAAACCTGTTGATGAGTCTTTGTATAGATGGATAATTGTCTCCCTCCTTTACCTGACTATTAGTAGGCCTGACTTCATGTATGTCACATGTGTCTGTGCTAGGTATCAGGCATGCCCTAAAGAATCTCATTACTCAGCTGCAAAGAGAATCTTGAGGTATCTTAAGGGCACACCAGATATTGGGCTATGGTACTCTAGAAATAGGGATTTTTATCTAATTGGATTTTCATATGCAGATTTTGCAGGTTGTAAAGAAGACAGGAAAAGCACTACTAGAACCTGTCAGTTCTTAGGAAGACGGATAGTTTCTTGAAGTAGCAAGAAGAAAACTAGTGTGGTTATATCCACTGCTGAGTCAGAATACATATCAGCAGACAGCTGTTGTGCTCAGCTATTGTGGATCAAACATCAGCTCCAGGATTACAACCTTCAGGTAAGTAGAACTCTTCTCTACTGTGATTCTACAAGTGCTATTCCTATTGCTAGGAATCCTGTCTCACATAGCAGGACTAAGCATATAAAAATAAGATATCATTTTATTAAGGAGCATGTAAAGAAGGAAAACATCAGTCTTGAGTTTGTCCCAATAGACAAATAAGTGGCTGATATTTTCACTAAGCCATTAGATGAAGCAAAGTTCAACACCCTCAAATTTGAGTTGGGTATGTTGAACTTGGAATAACTTCAGGCAATCCCTTTTACATTTTTTTTGGTGTAGGTATTGTTCCTCTTGCTGGACATACAGACTCCCAAGTAGTATCAGTTCGATGCTTCTACGTAGGGGGAGTAAGTTACTCTGGAGAGAAGAGAGAAAGTCAGCCAATGGAAGGGCCAGCCCCCATATATCTATTCTGCAAAAGTCAAAAAGGGGGAGAGAAGAGAGAAGATCCTAGCAAGGGGGAGTCATAGCAAGTGGGAGACATGACAAAGGGGGAGTAAGACATGTGGCACTTAAGTAAACCTTGCAGCAAAATACGGGGAGTAAGTGATGCTCACCATACAGGAATTTAGGTACATTTACTTATAGTTTATTAGAATTTCAATTGTTATTTTGCTATATAGGGTGTGTGTATCATTGACCAAGGAAAGAAATCATTTTTTGTATAAGGTTTTATAAGGGTTTTTACTTCTTCAAACAGGGGGAGATTTTTGAGTCGATTGTTCCCAATATCCCTGATTTGTGAGAAGTCAAACAGGTCAATGACACACACATCAACTGTATTTCATGTGCATTTGAGGTTTTAAGTGCAGGTTGTTCATATCACATTGATTGGACATGTGGACACAATAAGTGGTTGCTAGACATAGCAAAAATCGACTAAGTCCACAGGCGTTGAGTGGACCAAGCTCACTCAATGCTAGATGTATGGATTCTATTTTGCATTGTAGAAATTTGCCTAAGTCCACAGGCGTTGAGTGAGGAAAGCTCACTCAACGCCATATAACATATAGCGTTGAGTCTATCTCAGCCTAACTGGTAAATAGCCAAAAAATTTGGCTAAGTACAAAAGCGTTGAGTGTAGTCTACTCACTCATCGCCATACAGCAAAAAGGTTGTGAGTCGGACTGAGTCAGTCTAAGCCTAGAGAAATTGGCTGAAAATGTGGCTAAGTCCACAAGCATTGAGTGTGGTCTACTCACTCAACGCCATATAGCTTTAGCGTTGAGTGTTGTTGTGCCAGTCAACTCCACTGAAAAGTTGTGCAAAATTTTGACTAAGACCACGGGCATTGAGTGTAGCTTACTCACTCAACGCCAGATAACAGAAAAATTCTATTAAGTAGTTTGGCGTTAAGTGGAACTTACTCTCTCAATGCCAAGACGCGGAAATATTTGCTAAGACAAAGAACATTGAGTGAGGTAAGCTCACTCAATGCTCTCAACGCTCTCAATGCCTTAAAGCAGAAATTTGGCTAAGTCCAAAAGCGTGGATAGCTTGACTTTCGTCGAGCTTAGCTTCGTCAAACTATGCTCAGCGTTCGTCGAACTGAGCCAAATTACTCAATTTAGCCTGGAGTTTATCGAACTTAGTTCAGCCTTTTGTCGAACTAAGTACATAGTTTGTCGAACTGAACTTAGACTTTTGTCGAGCTGAGCTCGACGTTCGTCGGACGGATCTCTGCTTTCGTCGAGCTCAATACTTAGAATTTTTTTCTAAGTGTTATGGCGTTGAGTGATACCTACTCACTCAACACCTTTGGTTCTGATGATTGAATTTTTTCTAAGTCCAGAGATGTTGAGTCATGCTAACGTCAGAAATGTCAAGTTATCAAATAAAATTCAAATCGTGCAGAATTGCTGCACGAGACGTTGGCAGCCAGCTGTCATCATCTTCTGCACTTTCCAAGGAATATTTCCATTATAAAGTGTTGGGTCCCACACACAATAAGGTGTCGTTAAATCAATATTAAAAGCAAAGCATGCACTGGATGGCTTAATCTCAGCCATCTATCCTTGTGTTGGTACCCACTACTCAATTGGCCTTCAGAGTATAAAAGGAAGCAAACTAGCTAAAGAAAAAAAAACATAATTCCCCGTCTAGGTTTTCTCAAAACGAAACGAAGGGCAGCGGAACTTCATCTTCTTCCTTGCCATTTTCATTGAGCCTGAAGAAGTGGTTCTTCATAGAGAACCTTGCTGGGAAGGAGATAGCTGGAGCAATTACCATCTGCAATAGCAGGATCAGAATACTTTCTGAGGGTGTAGATCTTCAAATTCTACAGAGAAAATTAAGTTGTTTGAAGAAAGATTCTACTGCCTACCTGTTGTCTTCAACAACAATTGGTTGTACTGATATCTGCTCAGTCCAGGAAGAAGGAGACATAGAGATCTTGCTCTAGTGTCTAATCATCTCATTCTTTATTTCTTCTTGTGTAAAGATTTTTGGTGAATCTGGAGTTGTAAGCCTATATTATAAAGGCTGAGGTCTTTGTGACCTGTGTTTAGCTTTGTGATGGGTGAAAGGTCTTTGTGACCTAGGGTTGCCTTAGTGCCTAAGTATTAGGTATGTGTGACCTGTTTGGTCCTGCGGGATCCGTGTTATAAGCTATTAAGTAGCTGAGTTTTGGAGGGAGAGCCGAATCTAACTTACTGTTAGATAGGCGCAAAGGGACAGTGGATGTACCCAAGATTGGGGAACCACTATAAAATTGTTGTGTCATCTGTGGATATTCTTGAAAGCTGATAACTAACATAATCACAGGTACAAAAATCTAATATCAAGTTAGAAAAGTTAAATAGAGACAAAAACCAATTCACCCCCTCCCCCTGTAGGTGTTTAGCTAACCTTGAAAACAAGATTTTCAGTTACTAATAACTATATTTAGTAATGAATTTTTTCTGTTCTTACCAAAAAGTACTTTTTTGTAACAAATATTTTATATTTTATTACAATAATAATTAATTTGTTACTATAAATGTAAGTATTTGTAACAACAGTAATGTTACGTTACAAATAAAAAAAATTTCTCAAAATATATATCAATTGTAACCACATCATGAAAGTTTTTTATGACAAAGAGATTTTCCTTACTATTACTAATATTTTATTATTAAAGTTTTGTTACAATAAATATATCATATTTTATTATCAAATTTTGTACTATTTTATTATCAAAGTTTTCAATTAATTTATTTAGAAATAAAAAAAAATTGTATAATTGGAACTACTGTACCCCGCCTTGATAGTTCTTTAACGCGATGACAATCATACAGCTTGCAAACATCTGTACGCGGCCATCGCAGATATGTCGTACTATCGCGACATGTTTATTTTTGCACGTGCGGGGGTAGTTTGCGAGCTGCGCAATGTCTTACGTTGGGACACTATCGAGGTGAGGTTAATTAATGTCGCTCGGGGAATGAGCGGTTCTATGTTTTATTAGTATAACGAGTGTTCGATAGCTAGCATTTTTGGCCTGTGAGAGCATTTTTCTCCCGAGCACATGCTTTTCACTCGGATGCACGTTTTTTCCCCGAGCACATGTTTTTTGTTTAGTCGCGCATATTGCACTGGTTATTATTTGCTCGGGAGAATACAAAAGTTTGCAAGTGCACATTTTTTTGCTCGGGTGGAGCTAGCGTTTTCTTGCGAAGCACATTTAATTTTTTTTGAACTCGCTTTATTTGTACCAGTGCTTTTTCTCAATTGTACATGCGTGACAATACCACCCCCGCCTCGACAATGCTCCAACGCGATGATGCTCTTACAGCTCGCAAACATCCACGCACGGCTGTCACAGACATATTGAACATACTTTTGCGAAATGAGTATATATTTTCATGCGCGGGCGGGGTTGCGACCAGCATGAGCGTCGTTGTGCTGGGACACTATTGAGTTTTATATAAAACAATATATATTAAATTTCTTTATATATAGTTTTTATGAAAATTTATTAAAACATATTGTTGGGTATTGTATCCACAATGTACCTGATTTGAAGAAGCCTCTGTACAAGCTAAGATGAATTCACAATGTATTTGACAATCTTTTATTAAGTTGTGCTTGCAGCTACTCCATGCTAAGTACACACCAATGTCAGAGTGCAGTGGGTCAATATACACGGGTCTGCGCAACGTAATCCCTCGTTGAGCAGATCAGTGTGTTGACTCACGTGTGCTCTCTCTATTGGAGTGTACTTATTTTCAAATACAGGGTTGAGATGGATCAAGAGCAGAAGAGGAGCAAGGATGGGTCAAAGACCAAGTTCATGGGAAGAAGGAAAATCTTCTAAGTCAAAATCGATGGGAATCACTATGAGATTCTCGCCGATTCGACGGGAATCACTAAGTGATTCTCGCTAATTCGACGGGAATCACTAGTGATTCTCGCCGAAATCGTCGAGAATCACTCACCGATTTCCGCTGACTTCATCTGGCTGACTGTCCTCCTTCAAATATTATGCTAAGGCAGAATCGACGGGAATCACTAACTGATTCTCGCCGATTCGTCGAGAATGACCTTGCATTCTCGCCGATTCCCTCCGGATGACAAGAGTTTCACCTGGAATCCTGCCAAGGCAAATTCGACGGGAATCACAAGTGATTCAAGCCGACTTCGTCGAGAATCACCAATGATTCTCGCCGAATTTTCCTTAGGCAATTTTCGCCTGTTCGCTTGACCGTTTCAAGAAGCCGTGCGCTGTTTTGACTAGAACAAGGGCTTCTTCTTGTGGGCCCCATAACAGTCATTTAGGGTTGTTCTATAGTAATTATACTCGCTTATTTCGAACATCAACAGTAGCGATTCACGGAGAATCAAAAGCCGCCAAGCGTGACCTAGCCGATCGCGGAAATCCTCCCGTCGTCGTCGCCGCTCGCAAGGTAGTCGCCGTTGTAGATCTCAGATCATCTTTGATCTCCCGACGACAGAACCGAGGCAAGTCTAGCGTCTCACGCTTCTCTCTCGAGATCTCTTGTCTCTCGATTTGTTGAACGAGGATAGTTCTTCATTCTGAATCGATTGAGACGACTGATCCGATTGAGATCATTGGTAGACCTTGCTTGCTTCGTCAAGAAGTTTGGATCTACCAAGCATCGCCGCTGCATTCACTTGCCGCCGCCGATCTTGGGAAGATCCTCTCCAAGAGAGTACTCCGGTCGTGGATTCTTCGTCTTCATCAAGAACGCTTCAACGAACGAAGAGGGACATCGGGTTCTCCACACGTGTAGTTTGTATCACTTGTACATTCTATTTTTTTGTAAATGAATAGTGATTCCTAGTTGTAAGGGTTGGGTGCAACCCGTTATGGAGGAGTAGTGACTCCTTCGGTTGGAAGAGTGCCTTCCATAGTGTGAGGATTGGATTTCAATCCGTTTGGTGAAGTGACCGAGTCGTCCCTTGGTGGGAGATAGGTCGAAGGGGGAGAGTGGACGTACCCAAATCGGGGAACCACTATAATTGCTTGTCTGCTTTTCTGTGCTGTGTTTGTTCACTTGTGTAGGTTATTTAAATTCCGCAAAAGACTGCAATTCACATATTCCCCCCCCCCATAGGTGGAATTAGTTGACACTAAAGACTTTCACATATATAAAAAGTTTTTTTATAAAACTTTAACTTTTTATAAAAGTTTTTCTTCTTCTCTCCCTCTCTCTCACATCAATGACATATTTGGAGGGAAATTTCCCTCCCAAAAATTTTGAACAAAACTAAACTAAAAATTAAAAATATATTAAATGTGAAATTGAATGCAAATATGACATTAATTTTTTAATATAATTTTAGAATAAAAATAAAATCACGTACGAAGCCACGCACACACAAATGCACTCTCGAGCGCACACAAATGCACTCTCGCGCGCACGCCAATGCACTCTCGTGCGCACGCAAATGCACTCTCGCACGCACGCAAATGCACTTTCGTGCGTATAACTTTCCTTTTTTTACTTGAGAGCGCTTATTGTGTCGGGTGCATTTTCTCTAGGAAGCACCTTTTTAGCATTGACATGTGTTTTCGCACAGCCGTATTATTGGTCCTAAAATGTATTTTTTCGGTAATATGGAGCGCGAGCACGTGCGCGCAAGGGTGCTGCCAACACGCTGGGGTTATGCAGTTAGCGTTTTCTTGCGAAGCACATTATATATTAAAATTCTTTATATAAAGTTTTTATTAAAATTTATTAAAACGTGTATAAAAAGTTTTATAAAACTTTAACTTTTTATAAAACTTTTTCTTCCTCTCTCCCTCTCTCTCATATGAATGAAATATATGAAGGGAAATTTCCCTCCATAAATTTTTTAATAAAACTAAACTAAAAATTTACTCATTCATGCATTTTTTCGAAATATGTGTGCATTTTATGGATTGTTATATGAGACGCGGTTTAATGAAAATAGATGTAATGAAATTCATAAATACATGTCAATTCGATTGATAAATACAATGTGTGGTTCAATAAGATTTACTTTTTAAATAAGATTTTTTAATTTTTTAGATGAGAATTATCTCTGTCCGATTTCAATTCGTCGACTAGTTCTTGGATATGATGCTCGATAATTGACAGTGTATATGAAGTTCCTCTTCCCTGAGAGATATATAGTGACCTCCGCCACATAGACACAAACACCTAGACACAGATACACAAATACAGACACATACACACACACGGATAGCCAAACAAACAAACACACCTTCAAATAAAGAAACAAACACAGATAGAGACAAATGCACAAACACAGACCCACAAAGATATGGACACAGGCCCAAAAACATATATAAAGACAGACACACACAAACACAGACCGACAACAATACAAACACAGACACACGCAAACACACAGACAAAGACACATAGACACAGACACGCACATAGCTGCAGACACACACATTGATACTACACAGACACAGATACACATAATTAAACACATACACATATATAGGGGCGCAAAGACACGGACACAGACACAGACCCCAACAGGCACAAACAAACATATATAGACATGCAGACACAGACACGGACACAGACCCCAACATTCATAGACAAACATATATAGGCACGCAGACACACATATATGCATATACACAACACCGACACACACACAAACACACATAGACAAAGACACACATAGTCGCAGACACACACTGCAGACACACATACATGATAAAATATTTGGAGGGAAATTTCCCCCCACCCCTAAAAAACATTTAACATTATTATTAAGTGCACCGCAATTTTCACTATGTGCACCACAAAATCACTTAACTCTTGATTTAAACTCCTTCCTAAAATTGTAACTAATGGCAAGCATTATTGTGCACAACACTCTCAACCCTAGCCCCGTGAAATTGCCCGCAGCATTTTCCGTCATCGACGCCTTCCGCTGCCTCGATGTCGTCCGCAGTATTAGCCAGTATTTTCTTCAAATGAGAAAGAATAGGGGAGGGGAGATGGGCATCCGAACTCGGGAGGCTTCAGAAATGTCTTATTAATTGCCTTTGTTCGTATTTTCATTTTAGGGATTCATAATTAGTTCGTAACGCAGATTTCATTTGATTGATTTCCAAAATGAAATCTTTTTTTTTGGAATTAGAGCGGTTTCTTTTGGGGGTCGCTGCTTCGGAAGCCTAATTTTGAATGGGACGGTGATAGAGTTGGTGTTTCGTGTGTTGATGCACTGCACTGTTATAAGTTTCCATCTTTTATGATTCCTGGTTAAATAAATGCTTAAGACTGAGATTCGGCGCTCTAGCTGTAGTGTTTAATGACGGTGTTTAATGACGAAAGCTCTTCCCCAACTGTATATCTATTTTTGTCTTTTCCATTTGATTACGCTGACCCGACCTGACACCACTTGATGACGTGGCGCACTGCTACAATTTGCGACCCAACACAAGGAGGGTTTATTGCGACATGGTCCGCTAAAAACTCCTATTCCTTTTAGCTCGTTATTTTTATAAAATTATTTCGGTTTATTTTTGCTTTTGTGAATCCGGTCAATCAAAATTTTAGGTGGTCAAGGACTAATTTCAATTCCTGTATTTTTATGTTTTGTTAAGCCTTTGGATGGCTAGGATTATGTCATATTGATTGTGTGGCTAGGATAGTTCTTGTGAGGAGTATGTATACTCCCTTACTTGGCTGGAAGCCCTAATGAAGTGAATGAATGAAAAGTTTTTGCTAGCCTGGTTTTCTCGATCGACAGGTGCGACTCCTCCGCTTCGCAAAATCAATCGATGCCCTCCTTCGCCGGCGCAACATCGGCGATCCCTCTCTCCAGCGCGACAATGACAACCCTCTTTGGTGTGACTCCGGCTCTTGGTGGTGCGATGCCGCATATTTCCCACCATGCGATGTGACAGAACCCTCGGTGATTCAATCGAGTTGTTTGATCTTCTGGTTGGGTAACGCCTCCTCTACTTCACCTTGCACGATTCTTCTATATTTTTAGGTTTTTGTGGCTTTGATTGAGGCCGTCTGTGATCGGAAGTAGAGGATAGGTTACGATGCTCCTTAATCTGCACCATAGGGCGGTTGTCCGGTCACTAACACTTGTTGGGGCTGTTAAACAAGGTAATCAATTTTTTGTTTTATGTTTTCCGCTCGAATAAGCCATTCCAGAGGTATTGATGAGTGTGTGAAGTTAACTCATCTGCAAGTGGGAGTTAACTCATCTGCAAATGGAAATTGTCAGAAGTTAACTCATCTGCTAATCATAACAGGGATCTTCATCCAGATCCACAAAAACTGTCAGAAGTTATTTTTTGTTCGCTGGTTTTCAAATTCGTGTCTCATGTCTGTTTTCATATATATTGTATATGTGTTTCTTGGTAGCGTTATCCAATTATTTTTTTTGTTAGCTATGGATAAAAGCTGAATTTATGAACATGATAGTTTCAGTTCTACCTATACCAGAGGCATGGATTTATTTCTAGAGTTTGCACGGGAAAATGCTATTTACTTTGAAGATAAAATTCTTTGCCCATGCTTTGTATGTTGAAACACTAAAACAAAGAGCCTCATTAAAGTTAAAACAGACTTGTATTTGAAAGGGTTTGACAAATTTTATAAGGAGTGGATACATCATGGAGAAGCTAAAAAGACTAGTTCTTTTGTGCTCAGTTCTAATAGTAACAATAGTGGGCCTTCTCAAAGTCAGGAAAGTAACGATGATATTGAAGCCATCGATGATTTAGTTGATTTGATACATGAGATTGGAGATGCAGAACTTCTTGAACATTCTAACGAAGATAGTACTGGAACCTAAATGATCGTGATAACATGTTGATTTGCATTTGAACCTAAATGATCGGGATTACATGTTGCACCATACCATGCGGAATCACTTCAGTTGAACTGACTAAATAGTATCTTCTACAAAATGCTTTGAATCCACCCAAAATTACTTTCATATCTTCACTTTAGTTGTAACTCACTTAGCTTTCTCAGAATTTAATAAAATCTCTTTCAGGGCTATAAGATTAATTTTCAATAAAGGCTTTTAAAGAAAATTTGGAATAGTTGAAAATAGTCCAGATTTTTCATCCAAACAGCTTTCACTTCTTGGTTGCTTTTCTACAGATAAAACATGCATAAAATAGAAACATTAATAATAGTGATATTTCATTATAATATATTAAATTTTCCATTTTTACTTGTCCTAGGCTGGTGATGAATTGTAAATATTCATTTTTTAGTACTTTATATAAGTAGTTTTAGGTTATTTTTGTAGTTTTTGGTTATTTTTCTCCAATAAATTGTTCTTTTTTTGTAAATATCCTTCTATCTTAAGTTTATTTTGTTTTCCAATTTTTTTGCAGAAAATATCAAAATTTCAAAGTACACGCCCGTGTCAAATTGGTCATGCCCGTGACCTAGGCGTGTTACTTTGATTCTAGTCAAAAAAATCTGCTTCCTGAAATGATCGTTGTTTGTCGAGCAGCGCTCAATGAATTTAATCCCAGCGCTCAACGAATTTGATCCCAGCGCTAAACGAATATCGTCGATCAGCGCTCGACGATTCGTCGAGTAGCGCTCGATAAATTCCAGACAGCAACGCCCGATGAATTCCAGACAGCAGCGCCCGACAAATTCCAGACTCAACGCTCGACGATTCGTTGAGAAGCGCTCGACAAATTTCACAGGATCAGCACTCGACGCTTTCCCCGTCATGTCTGTAACCATTCTACACGCCCTGTCAATCCCGATCGACGTTCATCGATCGCCGCTCTACATTCGTCGATCGCCGCTCGACGTTCGTCAATCGCCGCTAGATGTCAAGTCACGCCCCCTACATGCCCATGACTCCCCTGTCATGCCCGTGACTGACACGTGCCCTATTCTAGAAGCTTTCAGAATTCAACCAGTCACCCGGATTTTGACTTCCCCAACACACCAGCATGACACGCCCCCCTACATGCCCGTGACCAGGGCGTGTCACCTTCAATTTTTTTGCTTATAAATTGAACTTCTCTGTAATTACCAAGGGTTAAAAATTTTGGGCCATTTTGTTGTTGGACTGCTACTTAGTTACATTTTGTGCTATGTAAAGATAACTTCTGCCCCCTTCTCTTTGTGTTTGTCTTAGCTTTTGTAATCAACTTTTTACTTAATAAAATATCTTAATTTTTTCATCCTCATATTGTAATGGAATGCCTCTTAGTACCTCTCTTTCAGCAATCTTAAGTATCTTTGTCTTTCTCTTTAAAATGTGTGTGTGGGTGTATGAGTTGAATTTTATGTTGTTATATTTTAATGTTTTCATAGTTCTGATAGATTTTATTTTTCTTTTCCCTTTGTTTAGGTTTAGGTTAAGTTTTTTTTTGTACTTTACTTTCACATTTATAAAATTATAAGCATGAAAAAGTTATCATTTTAATATTTTGAAACACTTTGATTTTTAGCTTTTATGTCTAAAAACTTTTGCTCTTTTTATTTTCATTTCATCTTTTTGTGTCTTCTTAGCAAGTTCCAGGAGTAGGAATGTAATTGTTTTAATTTTTTGATTACTTTGTTTTTTTTAAAAAAATTTGTGTGTGTGAGTCTATGAGATTAAGTTTCATTTTGATCTTTCAACTTCATGTAGAGTGTGTGAGTGTATGAGATTATTTTTCTTTCTTTCTTTTATTGCTTCCTTTATCGCTTTCTCAATTTCATGTAGAGTGTGTGTGGGTATGAGATAATTTTTACTGCTTTCTTTCAATTATGTAGAGTGTGTGTGTGTGTGTGTGCATTTATTTCCCGCCTACTCGTTTGAGTAGGACTTGTCATTTCCCGCCTACTTGTTTGAGTAGAACTTGCTTTTATTTCCCACCTACTCATTTGAGTAGGACTTGTCAGTTACCGCCTACTCGTTTGAGTAGGAATTGTAATTTCCCGCCTACTCGTTTGAGTAGGACTTGTCATTTCAATTATTTTTTCCTTTTGTGTAACTTAGCTTTTTCTTAATTATGGGTTCGATGTGCGAGTGAGTTTTTTGTTAGCAATTAAAGTTTTTAGCCTTTTGTTCCTAACCTTACGTGATTTGTATGTCCTTTTTTTATAACCATTTAGCATTTAGTTTTGAACTCGCGTCTCATCAAACTCATAAGTCATCCCCATACCGATGAGTGGCTAATCGTCCTTAGCCCTCGGCATCGAAGAGCATTGGGACATATAAAATCACTCTTAATAATTAAAGGTCTTTTTCTAACTTTAATTAAAGGGCTTAAGGTTTGCCCCGGGTTTACAACACATAGAACCACATATCGATATGTGGGCTCTATTTTCGTTATCCATACGCTAGCTAACCGAGAGGCTGTGCGTATGGGCAGATCACCTTTGGGTAAAAAGATTTGTGTGAATACCCTCGAGTGAGGAGAAGCATAATTCTACCGGATTGGGTTCCCCACCCAATAGCGGTGTTGTTAGCGTAATGCGGGCATTAAGAGGAATCCTTCGTCGAACAAGAGTTTGGTTGAATAGTCTTAATGTTCATTTGAGCGATATTCCTAGAGATAAGTGAGCTTATGTTTGTGGAACCTCCACGGCGAAGTTGCATTTAATTAATTTGAAAACTAAGTTCTATAATTATTAAGAGTCGTTTTAGTTTTGATCCGATTCGATGCCGAGCGTTAACCCTTCATCGAATTTTTCTTAGTCCCTTTTTTTACAACTCCCTTTTATAACCACTTTACTTAACTAAAACCCGACAAGTTATTTTCGATAAAATAATAGTCCCTCCGGAAGGAGTAGAAATAGTCAACCGGCCCTGGGAAATATACGACCTTGATATTCCCCACCGGAATATCCTTTATTACTTGCTACAGGTGCACTTGCCTCCTAATCACGTCGCACGAAATCTGAACCTCCGCGCACGTCAGCTGTTCATGTGCATCTCATTAAACCATATATGGTTTCCGTGCAAAGTAACAATGTATCCACCATGAATGAAGCACTAAATGAGAAATATTTAGAGGACGAGGACTATGAACGACTTCGAGAATCAGTTGACATGTACAATAATTTTGACCAGATTGGACTCGCGTAGAAGGTGATATAATAGTTCGAACTTACCTCAAGATATTCTTGAATAAAAACAAACACTCACGTTGTCTTGTTATCTGAGCAGCTTGAGAAGCACGAAAATCTTGAAATGAGGAGGATTGCTGCCTATATTTACAAGAAAGCTGGAAAGTGGAAGCAATCCATTGCACTCTCTAAGAAGGACAAGCTTTACAAAGATTCCCTAGAGACTTGGTCACAATCTGGAGACCGTGAGGTTTCTGAAGAGTTGCTGGTTTATTTCATTGAACAGGTAAGCAGCCGCCTGCCACTTTAAATATTATTCTTTTTCCTCATCATTGGAGGTAAATTTATACTCCACATAATTAGAAATGTTTTGAATGGGTATGTTATTATTTTGATGGTTTCACTATTGCATGAAGGAATGTGCAAACCTTGCATATATTTCTTCTTGTGAAAAAACAAGAGAGAATACAAATTTATAGGAGAAGAGAAGGAGAACAATCATATACAAGAGATGTGGGACTATAGAAGAAGAATGAAATGGGCCTATAATTGGGCCTTTACAATAATCTTTCCTATGTCATCTAACAACTATTAAATTGCAGATAGCCATGAAAGCATCAATCTACTAGTCCAATAGTCAATTGAGGCGATGTGCCTCAATGTTCCACTTATAATTTGTGTTCTGATTCTATCTTGGACTTTTGATGGGTCAATGTCATTTAATATATAAAGTTCTATCGAATAACAATCAACTCAAATTTATTTAACTCTGCAAAAATCTAATAAAATTAATGTATATTTTAAACATTGTATAAAAGAGGGTTTTTAATATTGTTTGGTCGGACAACCTTGAGCAAAGTAGCTCAGTTCATTAAACTCCATCGCAGTTAGGGTCAACCTATAGTATAATCAGGGGGTTGGACACTGTTTATGGGCAGGCTAGCTCAGTTTACAACCCTATCCACTGACTGCTTCATCGAGATGAAATGTTTAATTAATTTATCCTTTTTTTAAGGCGGGTATGGGGGATGCCACCCTTGGTATGAAATAGCTGGCCACAGATGTTTTGTGCCATTTTCGTGCCACCCCTTTCATTGGGCAAAGGGCAGTCGATGGAGGTTTGGAGGCATTTGGAAAGGCGCACACCCATGGGCCCTTAGACATCATTCCTTTTAATCATTTTCTTTTATGAGCTGATGCAATTACTGCTTGATTTTGGTGTTTTAATCACCCAAAGGATATAACCAAGTGTTGCTGAATTTTTATCGTCTTTCTCATAGGATAAGAAGGAGTGTTTTGCTTCGTGCCTCTTCGTCTGCTATGTGCTGATCCATCCTGATGTTGCTCTTGAAATTGCCTTTATGAATAACATGATTGGCTTTGCCTTCCCATATCTCCTATAGGTAGAGTCTTCTGCAAAATGTTCTATCCATCATTTTCATTTCTGCACTAAACATCCTGATGTGATGACCATCTTATTTCCCTGCAGTTTATACGTGAGTACAATAGCAAGGTGGATGAACTCATAAAGGATAAGATTGAGTCCAAGATGGTGGAGAGAGCTAAAGAAAATATAGAGAAGGAAATAGTTTCACTAAACATCCTTATTCTCGTATTATTGGTAAAGTGATCTAAGATCAAGATGTTCGGAAGGGCCTAAATGATGCATAGGTTATGAATCATCATTCATTAACGCCTGACCTCACCTATATAAATGAATTCATTTTAATTTTCAAAACTAGCTTTCTTTTCTTGTGGTCGTCATGACCATTGTTGTCATGCCAAACAAACATTCTATGACATATTGTTTTTGTCCAAACTCATTTGAGCAAAAATTCTACGCCAAATAGAGCCATAGTATTTTTCTGGATTTTGTAAAATGCAACAAAAGAACCCAGATATTCAGCGGTCCAATCTCAAATTTAGCGTACTTTTATTTCTTTGATTGTTTAATTACACAAACATATCAGATATTGGGTGTGATAACAAAAAAAAATGTAGTTTGCTGTTTGAAAATGTCGTACTTATTTTCTGTAGGATTCCAAGTGTGTCATTTATTGGGAGGAGGGACTGGATCTGGCGTGGGGACTCTTCTCATCTCAAAGATTAGGGAGGAGTACCCTGATCACATGATGTTGACCTTCTCTGTCTTCCCATCTCCAAAAGTATCAGACACATTTTTTGAGCCATACAATGCCACCCTCTCAGCCCATCAGCTTGTTAAGAATGCTGAAGAGTGCATTATCTTGTTATATAATATTGTATTGTTATAGATAAGATGACAATAACTTGTACTCTAAGTAATACTTTTTTGTGTGAATAAATACATGTTGATCTTATTATGTAATATTAAATATGTTATTTCAAGATTTTATATTATCTTTAGCTAAATCTTTAAGAAATATGAACTCATAATTATTATTAATAATAAAATCTCAGGTACACAAAAAATAGAAATTGAATATTTTGATATATAAAAGAATTGGATGTAGTGAGAAGAATAGAAAATAATTGCAACGAATTTTTCGTTGTTATTGTTTAATCTATGTTAATGAAATAATGTTTGTTATACTTTATTATAACGAAGTAAATTTATTTTTAGTGAGAAAAAATTAAAATATTTGTAATGAAATAATGTTTGTTATAACATATTGTAACAAAGTAATTTTTTTAGGGAGGAAAAAATAAAACATTTTTAACAAAATAGTATTTAACGTAACTGATTTTTTGTGAGAAAAAAAACATTCATAATGAAATAATATTTATTGTAACTAATTTATTGTGAGGAAGAATCTTTTTTGGGTGATGAATTATCGTTTGTTACAATTAATTTATTTGTAATGACATGCATACATTCATTACAAGAATTTTTTGCATCGAGCTTTAGAGGACGACCATTACATAAAGTTTTTGGTTACCAAAGAGTTTTCGTAATGATTTTTTGTACTTATTATAATGATTTAGGTCCTTACTATAAGTGCAATTTGTTGTAGTGCACCTTAATATCAAATTTGTTGTTAAGGGAAAGTAGTATAAGGTCAGGAGTAACCCAAGAATAGCTAAGGAGTGCTATGTCTAGACGATAAATGTGACTGAACAAGTCCCTCCTCCAATAATCCCTATTACTGCTTCTGTAAATGCCGCTCTTCCAAAAAACAGCTAAAAAACCTCAGGCGGGAGCCCGATGAGGAAATCACCAGGAACCTACCTCGAAAATTGAAAGAGTTCCAATCGCTGAAGAAGAGGAGAGGAAGAACTCCATCAATACAGTATTGTAAGAGGAACAGAAGGTCGAGATGATCTCTTGCTTGTTGAAGAACCTTGATTTCTTTGCTTGGTCAGCAGAAGACATGTCAGGGGTAGATTCTTATGTGGCCTGCCACCACCTTACATCGATCCCAGCTTCAAACCTATCCAACAGAATAAGAGGGAGGTGGTAATCAAACTTGGGGATCCAATCAAGGAGGAGATTGCTAAGCTCCTCAAGGCAACGTTTATTCATGAAATCCAATATCCCGTCTAGGTGTCAAACAATGTAATGATTAAAAAGACTATGGGAAAATGGCGCATGTGTGTAGATTTCACGAAACATAATAAAACGTGTCCCAAAGATTGTTACCCCTTGCCTCGGATAGATTATTTAGTAGATTTCATGGTTAGGTACCCTTTCATTTGTTTTTTAGATGCATTTTCTTGTTACCACTAAATTAAAATGCATAAGTCTGATGTTCCCCACACGTCTTTTATCACAAATGATGATTATTATTGTTACCTCGTGTGCATTTCGGGCTCAAAAATGCAAGCACAACATATCTGCGTATGATGAACTTTGTATTTGGAGAACAAAACAGGATATATCTTGAAGTATATGTCGATGATCTCCTCAACAAAAGAAAGACCTTTTCTATGCATTTGAAAGACCTCGTAGAGAAATTCGCTACTCTGCAAAGGTATAAAATTAAGTTGAATCCAAAAAAATATGTCTTCGAAGCTAGAAAGGGGAAATTCCATTGCAATCAACTTACTCTTCAAGGCCTTGCTCCCAACCCAAACAAAGTAAGATCCATTCTTGATATGCCATCTCATCATTCTCCCAAGGAGGTTCAACAGCAAGGAGGAAGGCTGGCTGGCATGACCAGGTTCATTTCCAGGGTGAGAGATAAGAGTGCACCATCTTCAAAACTCTTCGGGGAGCCTCCAATTTCGAATGGACTGAAGAGTTCAATGAGGTATTTAAACAACCCAAAAAACAACTAACGTCAAAACTTCTACTTTAGAGCCCTCGAGAAGGGGAAATGTTGTATATCTATCTAGGATTTATCCTGGAAAAAGTTAGCTCAGTTCTTGTCAGAAAAGAAGGGAGGAGGCAGTTCCCAGTGTATTATGTCAGTCATATCCTCAAGAATACTATGACGAGATATCCAATCTTGGAAAGACTGGCTTTGGAACAGATATTGCCAGCTTGAAGGCTCCGCCCATATTTTCAGGCACACACGATTCAAGTAGTGACTGATCAACCTTTGAAGAGTGTGCTTGAGAAGCCATAACATTCAGGAAGACTGGCTAATTGGGTAATAGAGTTAAGCGAGTTCAAAATTTCTTATGTGCCCAGGAGGACCATTAAGCCACAAGTACTGGCAGATTTTTTGGTAGACACAACATAGGCAAATCATGATCAGGAAGAAAGATCCCCCTTAGCCTTGACTATTTATGTAGATGGAGCTTCAGGAAAAAACTTCTCCACGCAAGAATAGTTCTTATCAATCCCAACAGGATCAAGCTAGAGTATTTTGTAAAGTTTTTCTTTCCAACAGCTAATAATCAAGCGCAGTATAAAGCACTTCTGGCTGGCCTATGGTTTGAAAGGGAGCTGGGGATTGAACGTGTAATTGTCAAGATTGATTCTTTCGTAATGTTATCGCATGTGCTTGGCAACTTTGAGACTAGAGAGCTAATCCTGATGAAGTATCTTATGCTATTCAAAGCATAGATTTGAAAATTCAAAAGCTTCACCATTGAACATATCCAGAGGACTAATAATGAGGAAGTCGATGCCTTAGCTAAGTACGGTTTTCCATTAGGAGGAACAACTTTGAAACTCATCCATCTAGTAGTGGAAGAAGGGGAGATGATGCAGATTGATCAGTATCCATCTTGGATGGATCCGTTCATACTCTATTTATCAACTGATGAGTTCCACCAATCTGTAAAAAATAAAAGGAGGTTCAAGATTAAGGCCGCATACTATTATCTAATCTCTGGTATACTTTAAAGGAAAACTTTTCTCTCGCCTATGGCAAGGTGCATTTCAGAAGAAGAAATTCCTATCATTCTTAGGGAGATTTATTCTGGTGAATGCGGTTGTCATTCAGGAGCAACTTCCTTAGAGAAAAGAATTTTTTTATAAGGGTATTTCTAGCCCACGATGAGAAAGGATGTTGAGGCTTATGCGAAGAAGTGTGATCAATGCCAAAAGTTTGCTCCGCTTTAGCTCCAACCAGCTTAGCTGCTCAAGTCAATCGCAACACAGTGGCCCTTCGTAGTTTAGGGGATGGATCTTCTTGGTCCTTTTCCCATGGAAAGAGGGCAGCGACATTTCATCTTGGTGATGATTGAATATTTCAGTAAATGGATTTAAGCCAATGCATTGGCAAAGACAACTACTCTGGTAGTAAGGAACTTCATTTGGGGAGATATAGTCTGCGGACATTGAATTCTAATTGAAATCATCATAGATAATGGGCCTCAATTCCATAAAGAAGAGATTATCAGCTTCCGCAAGCATATTGGAACTGAACTGCGGTTCTCGTCAGTTCATCAACCAGAAGCAACAGCCAAGTGGAAGCAGCTAATAAGAAAATTCTAAATTTGCTTAAAAAGAAGGTGCAGAATCTCAAAGGCAGTTGGGCTGACCAACTCCCTTCAGTTCATTGGACTTTGAGAACAACACCTTCATCGGCCATTAGAGAAAATCTCTTTAAAATCTCTCGTGGTTTGGAGGCCCTCATCCTAGTAGAATTTGAAGTTCTAACGCCAAGAGTCTTGCTTGCCAGATAAAGTTGGGAAGATTGGTTGGAGATCAATGATGAAAAGATGAAATGCAGCTTGGATCAAATTGAGGAAATTCGGGATGAAGCCGCTAACAGACAAGAAGAGGTCAAGATAAGGGTAGCCAAGTACTTTGACAATAATATAAGGATCAAACACTTTCTGGAGGGAGACCTTGTTCTAAAAAAGGTTGATGCAGCCACAAGATCCGGCTCAGTAGGGAATTTGAATCCAAACAGAGCTGGTTCATTCATTGTCAAGGAATTTCTAAAGATCGGTGCTTATCGATTTCAAACTAATGAAGGGGAAGTCATTTTCCACACTTGGAGTGGGGATGACCTGAAGCGGTTCTATTCTTGAACAATGTTTTTCTTTCTTCATTTGTAAGTATTTAACGATTATAACAAAAAAGAAACTCCAAATGGCACTTTTCCTTGTCAAAGACTGATTCTTCTCGATCTCTCTCATCTATCTCTTCATCCTGCTTTACTACTTCTCACTTCTGGTCAATAAGCTTGAGTAATAAGCGTCACTAAAACAAGAAACATCAATCGGAAAAGACCAACAAAAAACCCACCAGAATCGTTGTCTTGGTGAATTATCAGAGTATGAAACCACGTGTTGTGTGGAGATTTCGCATCGTGTAGTAAGAGCTTATCGATTCTCGTACGGAGGACTTTTGGATTGCGGATCTCCGCTAGTATCTAACCTACCTTTGCATTTTGGATGGTCAGGGTGGTTGTTAGCTCGACCATGCATCATTAGGGATATCATTATAGCTTTTATGATCTTTCTGCGAAAGTAATGCTGTCCTGTGCGTACCTATGCCCAATTGATCAACTTAGCTAGTAACCCTCGAACACTCCTTGGTACTCTCATGCAGTGCATGTAGGGTACTCACTGCCAGGTTGATCTCTCTGAGGAAAGGAATGTAGCACTATGCGCACCTGCCCAATTGATCAACTTGGTAGGTATCCCCGGACAAGAGAGTAGTGTCCCCTTTTTCTCTTATTGTTTGAACTTACAACTTTTGTGACTTGGCTGAGGAAAGCAATACAGCCATACGCGCACCTGCCCACTTGGTCACTTTAGTCTGTAGCTTTTCTTCTTTTCTTTGCAGAACGACATTCTTGGTCTCTCAAGCCGTGATATCTACCTATTTAAGTTTACAGCTTTTGTGACTATGCGGAAGAAAGCAATACAGTCCTGTGTGCACATGATCACTTGGTCACTTAAGTCTGTAAACTCATTCTCTCTAGTCCTCCAAATATTTATTTTTCAGGTCGCAGTAGCTGCTCGAGGTATACAGATCTAGCAATCTCTATGAGGAAAGCAATGCAGCTTTATGCGCACCAGCCCAATTGATTGCCTTAGACTGTATTCCTCAAGCGTGGATAGCCCTTTGTATCCGCACAGGTCACTTTGTCAGCATCTTATGTGGTGGATAAAGTTATATGGCATGATAATTGAATACAACTCTGGATTACCAAAACAGTGGTGCATTTATGTGACCTACGATATTAGTTAATGCGGCCTACAATATTTCTCTAAGCCCGCACATGATCATTACCATTATTTTATGTGGTCTCTTCTATTAAGTTTATTAATTTTTATGATCTCGCAAGTTAATTTGTGCGATCTCCTATGCCATTTCTCAGCTCGCAAATATCGAGATTATTTTCATCACTTTAGTGACTTGCGATGTCAATTTATGCAGCCTGCATTATCTCTATTCAGTTATTTTGCAAGCTGATGTTATAAAGAAATTAGGTGGTCTGTGATATTAAATTTAAAAATCCTCGTGGCTTGGAAAGTCAATTTGTGCGATCTATAATATCTTTACTCGGCTCGCTCAGGTGTCTTGAGGATATTTTGGTCAATTTATATGACCTGAAATGTTAATTCGTGCGGTTTGGTTTTCCCCACGATATATTCATTCTCATATACTAGACTTCATGAAATGGTAAAACTTGAGTCATAGCTCTTATCCAAGGATCGCAGTTACTGGTGACAAAGCTTCTAGCAAGTTTTGGATTATATTAACAATGGAAACTTAGCTCCCATTGAATCAGTCGTTATCAAGGCAACCTAATAATACAGTTCTAATCGGTCTTCTAAAGGCAATATGAGCAGTCCGCCAGCATCATCAAAGTATTCGGCACAAGCGGTGTGATTATACTGAATAAAAGAAATTAATAATGGTAAAATGGTAAAAGTATCTTTTTCATTATATTCTAAAAATTTACAATCTGTTGAACTTGTGCTATTTACAAAAAGAGCTGCCAAGTCTTTGCCAAATAAAACAAAACAAAATTACATCATTTATCTAAAGATGCTTTAAGTTTCTTAGCCCTAGGAACTCTGTTAGGGGTCGTAGATCCATCAATATCATCAAGGGGGGAATAACCTTCTGAACCGCAGCTGTTGTCACTATCACTTTCACTATCAACGTATTCACTGGACGGGTTCCCGTCATCAAAACTGGAGTCCTTTGACGTGGAATTCGCAGACTTATTTTCTTGTCCGGCATTACTGGACCCTTCACCCGCATCCTCTATGACGCGGTCCACCTCCTTCATCTTGAACTTCAACTCCTGTTCGTTCAATCTTCAAACTTCAATTTCTCATTCCTCATCTTCTTCTCTGATCCTTCCGCATCCGACACTTGCCTGGTCCGTCCACGCTCCATCGAAGCTACCTCTACTTTTCTCGGAAAGAGCTCGATGAGTTCTTTTCCCAATTTATCATAGCCGAGCTCGATGAAGCGATGGACTGCATCCTCGATGCTCTCCTTCACGAAAGGCATCATTGCGTCTTGGAAGACCAGGTTCTCAATATCATAAGACATCTACAAAAGGCAAATAATATTTTGACAAGGCACTCAAAAATTCCAGGTCGCTGCGAGTACAACTCTTACCGACTCCTTTTCCTTCAGTTGCGCGACTTCGACCCCTAGCCGCTTGTTCCTTTCCCTGATTTTTTTTCATTTTCCTAGGTCATTCCCCTCAGTGTGCAGCCCATGAAGTGGCTTGAGATTAGTCCAATTCGTCGAATGCATACAAGGGTACTCGTTTAGTTCGTCGAATGTTGACGGGATTACTAGTCTAATTCATCGAGAGAGTCTGAGACATCTCATCGATTTGTCAAGTATTCATTATTATGCGTCGAATGTACTTGTGATTTCTCAATTATTTCACGAGTGAATGTGTGATTACTTGATGAATTTGACCTTCACTTGGATAGATTTCTTTAGCTTCCTTGACCACCTCAAGAGTCCTTATTGAGCATTCTAAGTTCAATTTTGAAGTATGTGAACTTAGCTTCATCTAGCGGCTTCGTGAAAAAATCTGCAACCTACTTGTTCGTTGATACATAGCAAAGGTTGACATCCTAGTTCTCCACTTGCTCACCGAAGAAGTGATAGCATATCTCAATATGTCTTGTCCGGCTATGAGAAACTGGATTGCTGGCTATTGCTATTGCGCTTTATGAATCGTAAAACATAGGAAACTCTTTCAACTCCATATTATAATCTTCAAGCTGATTTCTTATCCATAGAAGATGTGCGCAACAACTGTTTGTAGAGATATACTCTGACTCAACAATTGAAATTTCCACACAATTTTGCTTCTTGTTACTCCATGAGATAGGCCTTCTTCCAAGGAATCGACACGTCCCGGAAGTGCTTTTCCTATCATCCCTGCTTCCTACAAAATCAGCATCTGAAAAACTAATTAGCTCGCAGTCATTACTTTTTGGGCACCATAAGCTAAGATTAGATATGCTTTAAGGTATCGTAAAATCTACTTTGCAGCGGCATAGTGAGATTCCTTAGAGTTCACATGAAATCTAGCACAGACACGTATTAAAACGTTAAATCTGGTCTACTAGCAGTGAGATAGAGCAAGGATCCAATTATGCTCATGTATTTGGTTTCATCAAAAGGTTTGCCTTTCTTATCCTTGTCTAAAGACAAAGTGAACCCATTAAAGTCCTCATAGAGGTTATATTCTCCATTCCAAATTTCTTAAGTAACTCCTAGATGTACTTCGCCTGAGAGATGAAAATTCCATCTTCAGATTGCTTCACCTGAAATCCTAAGAAATACTTCAGCTTACTCATACTACTCATTTCAAACTTCCCTTATATCAAGTTAGAAAATTTTTTGCAAAGGCTGTCGTCTATAGAACCAAATAAAATATCATTGACATATATTTATACTAGCAAAATCTTGCCTTTTACTTTCCTAAGAAATAATGTCTTGTGAATATTTCCTCTTATAAACTTGTTTTCAAGAAAAAATGTAGACAACATCTCATACTAAGCTCGAGGAGATTGTTTTAAATCATATAAAGCTTTGTGAAGAAAATAAACATAATCAGGTAGGGATGAATGGACAAAACTTGGGGGTTGTTTCACGTATACTTCTTCCTTTAAATTACCATTAAGGAAACCTGACTTCACATCCATTTGATAGTCTTTGAAGGTTTTGTGAGTAGCATACGCAATGAACAATCTAATATCTTCGACTCTGGTCAACGGAGAAAAATTCTGATCGAAGTCAACCCCTTCTTCTTATCGGTAACCTTGAACTACAAGTCTAGCTTTGTTCTTTATGATAACTCCATTCTCATCCATCTTGTTTCTAAAGACCCCTTTCATCCCTATAATATTGTGATCTTTGGTCCTTGGTACCAGCTCCCACACCTTGCATCTTTTAAACTAATTGAGCTCTTCTTGTATTGCGATGATCCATGAAGCATCCTGATTTGCTTCTTCAAACTTCTTTGGCTCCATCTGGGAAAGGAAACCCAAATGTAATGCTTCGTTAGCTAAATCTCTTCTTATTCAAACTCCTTCACTAGGATCTCCAATGATCAGATCAATGTGGTGATCTCTTGATTGTCTGATCGCTAGATTCCTTGCATTGCTACCGGGAAGTTCTACTTCTTCTGGTGCAAGTTCTTCAACATAAAGATCTTCATCTTCAATCAAGCTTGGAGTGTTGACTTTGATGAAGCTTGAGACGTCTTCTTTAACTATTTCCTTTAATTTTAGCTCTTTTAGTTGCAAACCTGCATCTTCAACAAAGATACTAGAAGAGTTGTTATAAAGCATACTCATTGTTGGATCCCTAGTTTGGATTTAGGCTAGGTTCACTAATGTAGGCTAAGTCAAACCCACTTTGTATAGACAGGGTCTAGTCTAGTGTCTTAGGTGTCAGTTAGGTCAACAACACAGTGAGACAAGACCAAGACATCAGAGACTTAGATGACAACAAAGACTGAACAAGGCAGAAATTGTTTCTAAGTGAAAAGTCGTTCTACGATCTCTAAAGAGAGCTCGACGATCTTCATTCTGCGTTCGATGATCTCAGATTTAAATCTCTAAATGCTGAGATCGATGATCACTGAACTTAGTTCGACGATCTCTGATCTACTTTCAGGATAGAGATCGACGATCAACCATCTCAGTTCGACGATCTTGAAGCCCAGTTTGGAAGGCAGATTTTCAGGTCAACGATCACAGGGCTCAGCTCGACGATAGAGGATGTTTGAGTTCGACGATCTCAGGACCGGATCGATGATTACTCCCAGATCAACATTTTATTCCCTGTAGTTATTGTTTTCCTTATTGACTGATTATTATATTGCTCATATGACTCTGAGTGATTAATGCATATATTCTATGAATATAGCTGTTCCTTGGCAAACATTAATTACTGGTATTCACAGAGTTATTATACAGCCATTCTCGGGACAGTTAGGGAAATGAGTTAATTCTCTTATAGCTGTTGCACGAGTTCCGGTGATTCCTGCAGTCAATCAAGGTGTGTCATTTCAAATTCAGTTTGGAATTATTCAAAGCAAAGATAATCATAAAATAAAAGTGATAGAGAATTATTTTGCACAAGATATAGACAGATTTTATTAGAGAACACAAGACAGCAAAAAAAAGAACAGCTTTCAGTTCTTCATACAAGTGTTCATCAAGGAAGCTTGTAGAGACATTCATCTTCAATCAGTCTCAGCTTTCTGGAATTTAATACCTACGCCCTATACAAGGCTTTGGATTCTTGAACCAATCAAGATCATCAGGACAAGCCTTGAATCCATCAGGATCACTCTCAAGTCTTCTCTCATTTGCTTGAGAAAAGAGAAGACAACTCAACTCTTTCTTTCCCCCTCTGTGTACAGGGTTCTTACTCCCTTCAAAAGTAATTCCTGGTTGTGAGGTCTCCAGATCAAAAGACTTCAAGTGGTTTTCTAGAACCTGATCAAAAGCTCGAAGGGTTGCAATATCTCACTAGAAATAGATATTACTTGGTGGCAGTCATCTGATCAAAACCCTGAGAGTGATTCCTACCAGGGTGGTAGAAGAGTAGATGTACCAAGATTTGGGGAACCACTATAATTTCTTGTGTCATCTGTTGCTCTTTCTCTTATTGTTCTTGATATTTTTTGTGATATTTAGAATAGCTCTCTAGTTTTCTTTTATTTATTTAATTATTGGTATCACCTATATTTAACTATGATAGAAAAGCATAAAACAACCAAAAATTTTAAACACTCTATTCACCCCCCCCCCTCTAGAGTAGATCTGAATAACTCCCTCCTTTCAATTGGTATCAGAGGGTTGTGTTTCTTTGTTGAACAAGCTAACACTTGAACCAAGATCCCTGCTTATTCAGATTTCCTTTTCCTTAGTTATTCATTTATCATATTGCACAAAACAAGGACTATGCAAGCACCAGACCTCCAGTATGTAACTTAAATAAGTTTAGTATCTGGAAGGCAAGAATTAGACTTTACATGAACTCAATTGATGAAGACATCTTCAACTCCATTTTGACAGGTCCACCTCAACCAACTACAGCCACTTCTACATCTATTGACACTCATGTAGTTCCACTACCAAATTGGACTGATGCACAGAAGAAAGCAATGATTGTTGATGCCAATGCCATGAAAATACTGGCCAAGACTATGTCAGATGACATATTCCAAAAGGTTGTTGATTTCATATCAGCAAAGGCCATCTAGGACTATTTGAACAAGATAGTGGCTGGCTCAGTGGAAGAAAGAAAGGACAGAAGATCCCTTCTCATTTCCAAGTATGAGAACTTCAGAAAGGAAGATGCAAAGACAGTTGAAGAAATGTATGGAAGACTGAGTGCCATCATCAGTGAACTGAAAACATTGGACAAGGACATTTCACTGACTGAGATCAATGATAAGATATTGATATGTCTTCCCAGCTCATGGGACACAAGGATCTGACCAATCAAGGGGGTCTAGAAGTATTACTGAAATTTCAACAGAAACACTTCTAGGAAAGATCAAATATTTTGAACACCTGACAAAGACTAGGGTGGCAGAGTAGAAGGCTTCTACTCCAGTCAAGAAAGAGCAGAATATTGCTTTTAAGGCTACAGAGGAAACAACAACTCCTACTGTTAATGAAGAGTTCTTGAGTCTCTTAGCAAAGTGATTCTACAAGATGGGCAAAAGAGACTTCAGGAAGAAGTCATCCAGACAAGAAGATAAACCCAGGTAAAACAAAATACCAACTAAATAAGTTGTTTGTTTTGGTTGCAGGAAACCTTGACACTACATCTCTGAGTTTCAAGAAAATCAGAAGAAGGAGAAAAGAAAGGACAAGGACTCCGGAAAATAGAAGTACAGCAAGCCTTCCTCAAGCAAGCATAAGAGGAAAGAGAAAGTCCTTGTAGCAGAAACCTGGAGTGATACAGAAGAGGATTCCTCTTCCTCTAGCTCCAGTGATGAAGATGAAGAGGAAGCAAAGGCAAAGAAAGTTTTCCTAATGGCAATTGATGCTTACAACACTCATTCAGAAGATGACTCATCAGATGATGATGAACCACTCTCTAAAGTGGATAAAGTACTCTCGTCCTTTGACTTCAATTCTAAAGATTTTGTACATGAATTCAAAACTATGTGTATGGATTTTATTAGCTTAGAGAAAGAAATTAAACTACTTAGAGAGCAATTAAATGATCAAAGTAATTTAGTTGCAGAAAACAATCAACTAAAAGATGATATTACACTTGCAAATAAACAGATAATTAAATTAAAAACTGAACTAACTGAGGCAAGGAAACTTGAAGAATCCCTTAATGGGACAAGCCTCAAGCTGATGGACATTACAAGCACTGTTAATGCAAGACTCACTGGCAAGCTGGGCTTGGATGCTTCATCAAGCCAACCTCCACTGGTTCAGAAAAATATATTAAGGACTTCTGTAAAATTCCTTTTTGAAAAGGGTAAAGAACTAATCTTTGAGAAACCCTCAACTGCAAATAAGAACTGTTGGGATTTGTCTCCACAATACCTCAGATTTGTAGGAGGTCAGACCTTGAACTAAGATGAATTAAGGTGTATTTGATGCTGTGTTTAAGTTGTATGTGTGCAGGTCCTTAATGCCAAGTGTAGACCAATGTCAGTCTATAATGGGTCACCAAACACAGGACCATACAATGTAATCCCTCATTGTGTGATCCAAAGTGTTGGCCCATGTAATAGCCTCTCTATTGGATACACTTCCTGACATGCAACTTGAAATGGTGGACTCAAGTATTGAAGTATGATTTTCAGAAGAAATTTTTCTAAGTCCACACACTCGAGTATGTACCTTCATATACTCGAGTAAGTGACTTAATACTCGAGTAGATCCTTAGACATACTCGTGTAGACTCTATATACTCGTGTAGATAAGTTTATACTCGAGTAGATAGTCAATCACTCGAGTAGGTCATATCTTATACTCGAGTAAATCCTTCTGTTCTTAATCCAGAAATTGTCTAAGTCCACATACTCGAGTACTTCTCTAGTATACTCGAGTTAGTGGGTCTGTACTCGAGTAAGTTAGTTTACATACTCGAGTAGGCTGTATTCACTCGAGTAAATGATAACTTGTACTCGAGTGGTTGGTTAGTTACTCGAGTAAGTGCCTTGTTTATACTCGAGTAGTTCTGTTCTTCCCATTTCAGAAATATTCTAAGTCCACATACTCGAGTAGTTCCCTATATACTCGAGTAAGTGACTCTGTACTCGAGTAGTTATCTTTCATACTCGAGTAAGTCAATGTTTACTCGAGTAGTTGTTCTAAGATACTCGAGTAGTTCATTTTCCCCTCACTCGAGTAGTTCTCCTTATATACTCGAGTAGTTCTTTTTCTCTCACTCGAGTATCTGCAACTCTTGTACTCGAGTATTTATTCACACTTTATCTGAAACTTTTCTAAGTGTTTTCACTCGAGTATCTACTCTCATACTCGAGTAGTTCGTTAATCACTCGAGTATTGATCTCTGGATTACTCGAGTAGTTCTCTCTTCTCTTACTCGAGTATGTCAATCCTTTCCACTCGAGTATATAACTTCTCTTACTCGAGTATGCCAATTCTTGTCCACTCGAGTATATACCATCTGATACTCGAGTATGTATCTTCTATGACTCGAGTATGTCTGTTCAAATCTTTCCTGAAATTCTCTAAGTCAATGTCATTGTACATTTCGATTTGATCCTTTCTGATAGGTCCACGTGTCATCATTAATTATTCTTATGACCGTTGGAGTCTACCTATAAATAGGTCATTTCAGATTTGACTATTATTAATTCCTTTAGAGATTATTATTTTAAGAAAGAGAAAGAGGACAATCCCGTGAACCCTAATTCTTCAAGTCGCCGCCGCCGCCGCCATTAACGTTCACGGAAGAAGCTCTGGATCGACGATCTCCAATCTCTGTTTGCAACTCTGATTCTTCAGCGATCCAGACGCAAGTCAATCACTCGATCTCGCCGCGCCTTAAAGATTCCAGATCTATTTTCTCGATCGAGGTGATTTAGTTTTTCAGATTTGTGGATCTCTCTCAAGTCGTCTTCAACTTCTCTGATCAAGCCAAAGCTCTTAAGGAAGAAGACTGTCAAGATTCAGATCTGAGATTATTGTTTGTATTTTCTTTAAACAAATTATTGTGTAGGAGTTTTTCTCCGAGATTCGTAGGAAGGCTTTTGCTTCCAAGTTTTGTAGATCTAGTTGGATCGAGTTTTGTAGGAACGTGGTTCCGAGGTGTAGGATTGTTTTCAATCCGAGATAGTGGAGTAGCCGAGTCTAGTGATTTGCTAGATCGGTGAGGAAAGTGGACGTACCCAAGGTTGGGGAACCACTATAAATCTCTTGTCGTCTGTGATTGCTTGATGTGTGCTGTGTTAGTTTTTAATTCCGCATTTGACACG
The DNA here is from genome assembly GCA_039513925.1 of Platanthera zijinensis. Classification (NCBI taxonomy): domain Eukaryota; kingdom Viridiplantae; phylum Streptophyta; class Magnoliopsida; order Asparagales; family Orchidaceae; genus Platanthera; species Platanthera zijinensis. The sequence goes on from CM077084.1 coordinate 178,314,991, forward strand.
CATTTCACCTATTCACCCCCCTCTAGGTGATTTAGGCTAACAACTTAGACCTCTCAATTGGTATCAGAGGGAGGTTGATCGTTAAAAGGTTAACACCTTGATCTTATCCTTCTATGTTGTTTCTTGAAAGGTATCAAGCATGAGTAAGACCAAGGATTTTGCTAAACTCCCTATCTGCACCAAGAACAATTTTCCTATGTGGAAGGAAAGAGTAAAGTTCTTCATGGAAGCAGTAGATCCCCGATCTTCATGATTGTTGAAGAAGGTCCCCACATTCCTATGACTACTTCCACCATAGATCCCACCAAGCAAGTTCCCAAGAAGTTGATGGATCTAGATAAGGATGAGATTGCACTTGTCTCTCTGGACAAGAAAGCTAAAAATATTATAGCAAGTGCAGTCGATGACTCAATGCTGCAGAATCTGATTCATTGCCAGTCTGCCAAGGAGATGTGGCAATCCCTAGTGACTCTAATGGAAGGTACAGAGGAAGTGAGGGATGATCGTAGATCCCTACTGAACCAGAAATATGAAGCCTTCAGGAAGGGTCATAAGGAAGCCATAGCTGACACTTTTGAGAACTTCTTCAAGATAGTAAATGGCCTAAGAGTTTATGGACGTGTCTTCACCAACGGGAACTCAATGACAAATTCTTAAGATCCCTAACCAAGGAATGGGACAATAAGGTATGTGTCATTCGGGAGTTTGGAAGGTTAGCTGAGACGGACCCGCAGAATCTGTTCGGAAAGCTTATGTCTTACGAGCTGCAAATCAACTCAAGAAAAGCTGAAGAAGAGACAAGCAGGTCTGCATCCAAGGAGAAATCTGTCGCTCTAAAGGTAGACAGCTCAAGGAAGATAAAGACTAGCTCTCCTGCCCCAGTTCCTGAGGCTGATGAAGAAGAATCATCTGAGCCCAGCTCATCTGGCTCAGAACTATCTGATGGAGAGTTCTCCCTACTCCTAAGGCAGTTCAAGAAGTTCTTGAACAAGAAGAAGCAATGGAGAGGCAAGGATGCCTCATATAGAAGATCACGACATGACGGTGATCATCGGAAGAAAGGCTCAAGCAGCCATGACAGGTATAATTCTAAACAGAACAAACAGATCTCAACTGACATCATTTGTTATTGTTGCAATAAGCCAGGTCACGTCATCGCCGATTGCCCTCACAAAAAGAAAGAGGGTGGAAGAAGAGAGGAAAAGAAATCCTCACACCATAAGAACAGGAAAGAGAAAAGCTTAGTAGCCAAGAAGAGCAAAACTCTCAGCGACTCTGACTCATCTGAGTCGAGTGAAGAAGAGGAAGCTTACTTTGGGCTCATGGCTCATTCAGATGATGAACAAGTCCCCCAGTTTACTGGGGAGGTAAAATCTCACACTCCTCTCTCTGATTCTGATGATGACAATGAGCAAGAGGGATATTCCTCTGAAGATGAATCTGAGCTCATGGGTCAGTATAAGGAGTTACTCACCGCTTACGAAAAATGTCGTAGAATAATGAAAACTCAAGCCAAAGAGATAAATTCTCTACAGGCTAGTGAGAGCAGCTTGAGAGAAGAAGTCAATAAGACTAACTCTCTTCAAGAGAACCTCAATGTAGCTATGGAGGAATACAATAAAGCTCTCAAGCACATCGACCTTAAAGAGAAAATCATCAAAGAATTGGAACGACAACTCGAGGCTGAAAAGAAGCTTGTTGAGAGTTTCTCTAAGCCTAAGACAGTTCTTCCAATCGTTGCTGAATTCTCTGCTAAGGCCAAGGGTGCTGGTTTAGGCCACATTGGCTCTTCTAGTAAATCCTCTAGGAGAAACAAGGCCAAGAGAAAGAATAAGGCTGCCCGAAGGCTCTAGCTGAAGAAAAAGGAAAGCTCCCTTGGAACCTGTTGTGTTCAAGAAAGTTATCTTTCCCACGAACGAACTCGATTATGAGTCCACCTACGGACACTTTTCTAGGCCGATCCCTGAGAAGCCTAAGTCAAGATACCAAGGTTGGACTCGTCCTCGTAACTTTGGCGAGAGTGTCTTCAAGGCACCTTATGAGGAGATTCAGCTTCAAAGCTATGGACCTTATGCTCATGGTCATAATTTCAAAAAGACACCAAAAGTAAAACCCATTGTAGAAAAGCCTATGAAGGAGAAGACCTCATGTAACTGCCATCATCATGAAGCCTCTTCCTCCAAGAGTAAAGCTCCTGCTAGACCTTCATTCCAGAAAGTCAAGCAGGACTACACAAGGCAAAGATACAACAGGTTCAACTGTTGGTGCTGTGGCAGAATTGGTCATTTTGCCAGTGATTGTTGGTTCAATCCTAAAAATGCTGCAACCCCTAAAGTTAGCAACGTGAGAGTGACCACTCATGAGGCTAATACTCGTAGGGGGAGTATTCTAACTCGAGACCAAGGACCCAAACTTGTTTGGGTTCCTAAGGCTAAATGATTGTAATTGCAGGTATGTCCAAAGGCCACCAAAACGCCAATCTGGTACTCGGACAGTGGATGCTCTCGGTATATGACCGGGACAAGGAGCCTACTACAGAATTACACCTCAGTCTGCAACGGACCAAAGGTCATCTTTGGAGGTTCAGATCGAGGAATCACTAAAGGCTATGGTATGATTTCTAACAGTAGCGTATCCTTTTCGGATGTAGCCTATGTTGAAGGATTGGAACACAATCTCATTAGCATAAGCCAACTATGCGACAAAGGATACGTAGTTGAATTTCATGCTGACAAGTGTTTGATAAAATCGGATTAACAATATGGAAACTATTTTATCAGGTACTCGAAGCAGAAATATTTTCCGTTTAAATTTTATTTGTATAGACTCCTCGACACCAGTGTGTCTTTTGGCAAAAAGTAGTGCATCTCTTGCTGACCAATGGCACAAGAGACAAGCACATATTAATTTCAAAACTATTAATAAATTATTCTCTCAAAACTTAGTGCGTGATGTACCTAATGTCAAGTGCGTTACGGACAGTCCTTGTAACGCTTGTATCAAAGGCAAGCAAACAAGAAGTTCGTTTAAAAGCATAATAGGCAAGGATTCCAATAGAAGTTTGCAGCTTCTCCATATGGACTTGTTTGGTCCACTGCAGGTTAGAAGTTTGGGAGGTAAGGAATATACGTTGGTTATTGTGGATGATTACTCGCGCTTTGCGTGGGTGTTCTTTCTGAAACACAAGTCAGATACCTTCGGTATTTTCACTAATTTTGTGAGGCAGATCCAGAATGAATACAACTGTTCCGTAGTCAAAATCAGAAGTGACAATGGAACGGAATTCAAGTCTGGAGCCATGACAGAATTTTGTGAAAGTCAAGGTATCCTTCATGAGTTTTCCTCTCCTCGCACTCCACAGCAAAATGGAGTAGCTGAGAGAAGGAACAGAACACTCATAGAGGCTTGTCGGACCATGTTGAGTGATGCCTCACTTCCGGAGTATTTCTGGCTGAAGCCGTCAACACCGCTTGTCACGTGCAAAATCGAGCACTCATCAACAAGAACCATGATAAGACTCCTTACGAACTTCTAAAAGGCAGGCAACCAACCATTTCATACTTTAGAATCTTTGGCTGTAAGTGCTTCGTACTTAACAATGGCAAGTATCACACTACAATGTTTAGCGAGAAAAGCTTTGAAGGTATTTTTGTAGGATATAGTAGCCATAGTAAGGCATATAGAGTATTCAATAGAAAAACTCTGGTGGTGGAAGAGTCGATACATCTTGTATTTGATGAGATGAGTCTGTTGCAAAGCAACTCGTCTAGTGTGCCTATTGTAGATGCAGGTACAAAGTTGAAAGAACTTAGCTTGGATGAACCTAGTGAAGATAAAGATGAGACGTTCATCAAGATCCCCTCTACAACCACCATTGGAGAGGTAGATGATCAAGATGAAGAAGACATCCCAGCTGAAGATGCAACTCCAGTGGCTGAAGAGATCCCAGATGCAAGGACTTTAGAGTTCAGACACTTGAAGGATCATCCTGTTGACCAAATAATAGGAGATCCTCGGGATGGCGTCAGAACTCGTCGAGGTACAACTAACGAGAATTTACACTTAAGTTTTCTCTCACAGGTTGAACCAAAGAAATTTGAGGAAGCCAACTCCGACGCATCCTGGATTCTAGCCATGGAAGAAGAATTGAATCAGTTCAAACGATGCAAAGTCTGGACACTTGTTCCTAGACCCAAGCATAAGAACGTCATCGGGACAAAATGGGTCTACCGGAACAAGATGGACGAAGATGGAACAATTATAAAGAATAAAGCCAACTTGTCGCCAAGGGATATCGTCAAGAAGAAGGAATCGATTTCGACCAGACTTATGCTCCAGTAGCAAGACTGGAGGCGATCAGGTTATTTCTTGCCTACGCTGCACTTAAGGGCTTTACCGTCTATCAGATGGACGTAAAGTCCGCCTTCCTGAATGGTGACATAAAGGAAGAAGTGTACGTAGAGCAACCGCCAGGTTTTGTTGATTCAACCCATCCTAATTATGTATATTTATTACAGAAAGCACTATATGGTCTTAAACAAGCTCCTCGAGCTTGGTATGAGACTCTGTCTAGCTTCCTTCTTGAGAACAAGTTCACAAGAGGAAAGATAGACAAAACATTATTTCTTAGGGAAATAAAAGGCAAGATTTTTCTAGTGCAGATCTATGTCGACGACATTATTTTCAGCTCTACGGATAACAACCTCTGCAAGAAGTTTTCTAAACTTATGCAAGGGAAGTTTGAAATGAGCAGTATGGGAGAGCTGAAGTATTTCTTAGGGCTTCAGGTGAAACAATCTGAAGATGGGATTTTCATCTCACAGACGAAGTTCACCAAAGAGCTGCTTAAGAAATTCGGAATGGAGAATGCAACCTCTATGAGGACTGGGCCCAATGGCCTCAGCTATGTCTCTGGACAAGGATGAGAAAGGGAAACCTTTTGATGAAACCAAGTACAGAAGCATAATTGGGTCCTTGCTCTACCTTACTGCGAGTAGACCAGATATAATGTTCTCAACATGTGTATGTGCTAGATTTCAGGTGAACTCTAAGGAATCTCACTACATCGCTGCAAAGCGAATCCTAAGATACCTCAAAGGCACACCAAATCTTGGCTTATGGTACCCAAGAAGTAATGATAGTGAACTAATTGGTTTTTTCAGATGCAGATTTTGCAGGTAGCAAAGACGACAGGAAAAGCACTTCCGAGACTTGCCAATTTCTCGGAAGGAGACTTATTTCCTGGAGCAGTAAGAAGCAGAACTGTGTAGCCATCTCAACGGCTGAATCAGAATACATCTCTGCAGGCAGCTGTTGTGCACAACTTTTATGGATCAAGAATCAATTTGAAGACTACAACATGAAGTTCCAGGCCATTCCTTTGTTTTGCGACTTATCCAGTGCTATAGCAATTGCCAACAATCCAGTCTCCCACAGCCGGACCAAGCACATAGAGCTTCGTTATCATTTCATCCGGGAGTATGTGGAGAATGGAGACATAGATCTACAATATGTCTCCACAGACATGCAAGTGGCAGATATATTCACGAAGCCACTGGACGAGTCCAAGTTCTCGTTCTTCAAAACGGAACTCGGACTGCTCAACAAAGAGGAATAGTGATGGTGGATTCACAGCCAGGCTCAGAGTTGAAGATATCAGTGGCAGTAAATCTCTCCTAAGAAAATTGTATTTCAAAGTGATATACTCGAGTACATAGAGACATATACACGAGTAAACGGAAATACTCGAGTAGACCAAAATTGACATACTCGAGTAGTTGGTAACCTACTCGTGTATGTCACTTGACCTACTCGTGTATGTCACTTGACCTACTCGTGTATGTCACTTGACCTACTCGTGTATGTCACTTGACCTACTCGTGTATACTCCATCTCATACTCGTGTATGGCGAAACCTACTCGAGTATACGGGAATTAGAAATTTGAAAATCTCCTTTTTCTTTTATTCGCACCAAAGTTTTGGCGCTCCATATCAGGTATGATTTTATTTTCAATACTCCTCCTTAAACCTAATTAGGGTCATATATATATTTAGAAAAATCGGAAATCCTTTCCACTTCTCATTTCTCTCGAGTAGCCGCCGTCTCTTCGTCTCCCAGAACAGTTGCAGAGCTTTGTCTTCCTCGTTTTTGTTTCCTTCGGACTACAGAATCGCTGATGGCTCCCTCCTCCAAGATTGGAATCGGCTCCGAACTAGTGACAGATGGTATTGAAGATATTTCGGATGACTTCAAGAACTTACTAATTCTCTTGGACACCGCCGGTTTGTCCTTCATTCTTCAAGAACCCTGCCGTCTCCTGCTTCCTGATGTTGAAGAATTCTACAGAAATCTGAAGGTTAGACGTAATGGCACAGTTCTGAAATCAAAGGTAAAAGGACTTGAAATTCGGTTGGATAAAACTTCAGTCGCCACTCTGCTTCGGATGCCCGTGGTTGACGAAGAAGATGACCTAGAAAAGGAAGATGCCGACCGTACTTCTCTATTCTGTGGTCGAGATCCTGAAGGTGGAGGTGAAACCTTGAATCGGTCTTTGTTCAATTCAGAAGGCAAGTTTCTAGTCGATGTCATCGCCAAAATCCTATGGTGCAAGACATACTCCATAAGAGATGTTTCCCAAAATTTATTCGACGTTATGCAAGCCATAGTCTGCAGGAAGAAATTCCAGTTCGGAATGATGATACTGGATAAGATCCGAGAGAGCGTGAAACATCCATGTTATGCTTGGATTATCTCACTCCTCCTCCATGAGATTAATCCTACAGTATTTGACTTCTCCAAAGGGACTCCTCTTCACCACATGAAGAAAGTTTCCATCTCTTCCATACAGAGGTATGACATCAAGATCCTGAATTCTGCCCAAACTTCAAAGGCTGATGCCATCTCAGAAACTCACCAAGAAACCAGTTTACCTGAAGACAGGATTCCATCTCCTCCTCTACATCAAACTACTGCTACCTCTGGTGCATTAGTTGAGGGGGAGCCTGCCTCTTCTCTTCCTCAGCATCAAGTTTCTTCAGAATCAGTGATTCCCGAACAAGAAGAAGTCAGAATTTCTACTCCTCCAGTTTCTCCTACTCCAGCAGCTTTACTGTCTACAGCTGAAGATATTAACAGATTTATTGATGAGCTCAGCTCAGATGCTCCTCTTTTTCAGAATGATTCAACTGCCAAGTCTCCTGCCAAGTCTCCCATTCAGTCTCCAGTTCCATCTCCTGTGCAGTTTCCAGCTCAGACTCCAGTACAGTCTCCTGCCAAGTCTCCTGATAGTGAGCCCAGCAAATCAGATCATATTCTCTTGTCTGATGATGAGGAAATGTCTCCATATCCTGTGGAGGCACCTCTGAAGACTTTGGATTTCTCCATGCCATCCTTCCTAAATACAGAAGAATCTGTTGAAATAGAACCCTTCAAAAGAGCTGTCAGCTCAGTGGTCATTACAGAAATTCCTCCTTGGACTACTCCTGCTCCTGCTCCTTCAATTCCTGCACCAACCTCAGCCCCCTCTTCTTCAGATATAGTCAGTAAGATTGAACAGTTGCTCCTTACACAGAGAAAGTACTTTGATGAATCTCTAGCATCAGTCAATAACAAAGTCACTACTCTTGAACAAGAGATGAGTAGAGGCTTTGCAGAAATCCAGGCCAATACTGATGAGCTAAAAAGATTGTTCCTGCTAGGTGGAAAGGCCATAGATCACACTATCACAAGCATAGGTGAACTGAGAAATCAACAAGAAACTGTTACCTATAATCAGATCCACTTGGACAAGAATGCTGATGCCAATCTTATGAAAATGTGTGAAGAAGTTGGCAAGTTCAGGGATGAAGCTATAGCTCAGCTATCTGTAGATATCACCAAGGGGGAGAAGATAGTAAAAGAACAAGTGGAAAAACTATCTGAGCAAGCTCAAGCAGTTGTAAAAGAACAAGTTGAAACACTATCTAACCAAGCTCAAGCTACTGTGGATGGTCTTGTAAAAGAAATGAAAGTAGATATTCTCTCCCAGCTCCAGTCTATGAAGTTCTATACCTATGACACTGCTGTTTGGCTGCACAACATGAATTTCCCTAATGCCCAGCTCAACCCTACCATCATTCCACACTTCTTGAATCCTCTTGAAGGACAACCTCCTGCAGATGCTCCAGCCCAGGCAGCCATCCCAGAAGGTGTGCCAGCTTTCTCACCTAGACCTGAGGATGATGTGACTGAGCCCCCTCTCACCTATTCTGATATGTGGCAAGATGAAATTCCAGCTCCAAGGAAGAAGAGAAAATATGGTGAAGGTGCTTCTGCCAGTCGTTCTGCACCCAAAAGAGATCCTGCCCTAGCTTCTGAAAGCAGACCACCAATTATTCATTCCGAAGTTTGGAGTCCAACCTCCAAATCCCTAATCCTTGATACCCTGAAATTGGTCACAGATCTTGGTGAGAACAGAGACCAGTTTTACAGTCATTCAGAATGGAAAGCCTATGAAGTGTCCCAAATCAAAATCAGACTTCATGACAGGAATTGGGACACAATAATCCAGCTGCTCCTCCTAGGCCCAGAACTTACTTTCCCAAGCCATTCAGTTACCTAGAGAGGCAAGAGCTGAAGAGAGAAAGGATGCATAAGGAAGGACCCTCTTGAGTAAAGAGAATGTGGAAATGGATTCCTCTTGTTAAAAACAATTCTATATATATATTTGATTCTGATTATGGCTATTTCATTAATTATCCTGCTTTAGCTTATTTTTTTTTCAAGTATATGTGTATTGTTCTTTTTACTCTGAATAATTCACCTTAGTATAGAGAATGCTGACATCTACAAATAGGGGGAGATTGTTGGGATTTGTCTCCACAATACCTCAGATTTGTAGGAGGTCAGACCTTGAACTAAGATGAATTAAGGTGTATTTGATGCTGTGTTTAAGTTGTATGTGTGCAGGTCCTTAATGCCAAGTGTAGACCAATGTCAGTCTATAATGGGTCACCAAACACAGGACCATACAATGTAATCCCTCATTGTGTGATCCAAAGTGTTGGCCCATGTATAGCCTCTCTATTAGGATACACTTCCTACATGCACTTGAAATGGTGGACTCAAGTATTGAAGTATGATTTTCAGAAGAAATTTTTCTAAGTCCACATACTCGAGTATGTACCTTCATATACTCGAGTAAGTGACTTAATACTCGAGTAGATCCTTAGACATACTCGTGTAGACTCTATATACTCGTGTAGATAAGTTTATACTCGAGTAGATAGTCAATCACTCGAGTAGGTCATATCTTATACTCGAGTAAATCCTTCTGTTCTTAATCCAGAAATTGTCTAAGTCCACATACTCGAGTACTTCTAGTATACTCGAGTTAGTGGGTCTGTACTCGAGTAAGTTAGTTTACATACTCGAGTAGGCTGTATTCACTCGAGTAAATGATAACTTGTACTCGAGTGGTTGGTTAGTTACTCGAGTAAGTGCCTTATTTATACTCGAGTAGTTCTGTTCTTCCCATTTCAGAAATATTCTAAGTCCACATACTCGAGTAGTTCCCTATATACTCGAGTAAGTGACTCTATACTCGAGTAGTTATCTTTCATACTCGAGTAAGTCAATGTTTACTCGAGTAGTTGTTCTAAGATACTCGAGTAGTTCATTTTCCCCTCACTCGAGTAGTTCTCCTTATATACTCGAGTAGTTCTTTTTCTCTCACTCGAGTATCTGCAACTCTTGTACTCGAGTATTTATTCACACTTTATCTGAAACTTTTCTACGTGTTTTCACTCGAGTATCTACTCTCATACTCGAGTAGTTCGTTAATCACTCGAGTATTGATCTCTGGATTACTCGAGTAGTTCTCTATTCTCTTACTCGAGTATGCCAATCCTTTCCACTCGAGTATATAACTTCTCTTACTCGAGTATGCCAATTCTTGTCCACTCGAGTATATACCATCTGATACTCGAGTATGTATCTTCTATGACTCGAGTATGTCTGTTCAAATCTTTCCTGAAATTCTCTAAGTCAATGTCACTGTACATTTCGATTTGATCCTTTCTGATAGGTCCACGTGTCATCATTAATTATTCTTATGACCGTTGGAGTCTACCTATAAATAGGTCATTTCAGATTTGACTATTATTAATTCCTTCAGAGATTATTATTTTAAGAAAGAGAAAGAGGACAATCCCGTGAACCCTAATTCTTCAAGTCGCCGCCGCCGCCATTAACGTTCACGGAAGAAGCTCTGGATCGACGATCTCCAATCTCTGTTTGCAACTCTGATTCTTCAGCGATCCAGACGCAAGTCAATCACTCGATCTCGCCGCGCCTTAAAGATTCCAGATCTATTTTCTCGATCGAGGTGATTTAGTTTTTCAGATTTGTGGATCTCTCTCAAGTCATCTTCAACTTCTCTGATCAAGCCAAAGCTCGTAAGGAAGAAGACTGTAAAGATCCAGATCTGAGATTATTGTTTGTATTTTCTTTAAACAAATTATTGTGTAGGAGTTTTTCTCCGAGATTCGTAGGAAGGCTTTTGCTTCCGAGTTTTGTAGATCCAATTGGATCGAGTTTTGTAGGAACGTGGTTCCGAGGTGTAGGATTGTTTTCAATCCGAGATAGTGGAGTAGCCGAGTCTAGTGATTTGCTAGATCGGTGAGGAAAGTGGACGTACCCAAGGTTGGGGAACCACTATAAATCTCTTGTCGTCTGTGATTGCTTGATGTGTGTTGTGTTAGTTTTTAATTCCGCATTTGACACGCATTTCACCTATTCACCCCCCTCTAGGTGATTTAGGCTAACAACTTAGACCTCTCAAGAACAAACCTAATAAACAGAAAAATAGAAACAAAAAAATCAAAACAAAAATAATGTTCAATAATTTTCGTCGAACTCAGATCGACGAAATGTGAACAAATCGTCGAAATCAGATCGACGATCTGTGAACTAATTTTTTTACTATAATCAATCGTCTTACTGCGATCGACGATTTCTATATGGATTGTCGAGCAGTGATCGACAGACTTGGGGCATAGAGACTGAGTATTATCCTTCTCTGAGCAGAGATCGACGATCTCAACCCATGTTGTCGAACTCAGATCGACGATCTCACTTCAAATCGTCGAACACAGTAAAAGTAATAAAATTTTTAACCTTAACAAAAATTCTAACCTTAACAAAAACTCTAGTCAGAAAAGAGAAACAGTTAACCCTTTGGGAAATACCACCTAGGAGATATCATCTACTATGATATAAATCTCAGCCAACTAGTTCTGTTATCTCAAGCTTTTCTTATCAAGAAAACCAAGGACCCAAGGTAACCTGGGTCAAGAACAATTAATCTTTTAATTGTTGCAGGTAAAGAACTGTCCATCATATAACCAGCAATGATATCTAGACAGTGGGTGCTCAAAGCACATGACTGGATGGAAGGACAACTTATTCAGCTATAAGTCAAAGCTAGGACCTAAAGTTATCTTTGGTTACTCCAACTATGGCCAGACTGACGGCTATGTAGAAATCAGAATAGGAGCTGTCACATTCGGGAAGGTTGCATATGTAAGTGGATTGAAACATAACTTGATCTCCACCAGTCAACTTTGTGATGAAGGATTTCAGGTAACATTCAATCAGTCCTCTTGCATTATTTCTTCAGCTGACAGCATAGTTATCTTAATAGGTTCTAGAGTAGGTAATATTTATATTGTTAACTTCAATTCAGCCATAAATGAAATTTGTTTATTTAACAGATCTTGTAATCAAAATGAACTATGGCATAGGAGGTTAGGACAAGTAAACTTAAAATACATTGCTAGGCTATCTAAGGACAACCTTGTAAGAGGATTGCCTTCTTACCCCTATAAGAAGGAAAGCCTATGCAGGGCTTGTCAACTAGGAAAGCAAACTAAAAATAGTTTCAAATCCATTAATAAGAGTGACTCACCTAAGATTCTATATTTGCTTCACATGGATCTCTTTGGACCCATTATTGTACAAAGCCTAGGAGGGAAGTCTTATACCTTGGTTATTGTAGATGACTTCTCTAGGTTCACTTGGGTGTTGCTCTTGAAAAACAAGTCAGATAACTTCAAGGTTCTTACAGATTTTCTCAAGTGCATACAGAGTGAGTTCTCTACTCAAGTTGTATTGATCAGAAGTGATCATGATACTGAGTCTGAGTCTCTTCTTATGCAAGAGTTTTGTGAGAAGGAAGGTATCAGGCAATGTTTTTCTGCTCCTAGAACTCCTCAACAAAATGGGGTAGCTGAAAGGAAAAATAGAACCCTAATTTAAGCTATAGGTACATTACTTGTTGATGCATACTTGCCCCTTTCCTTTTAGGCAGGGGAAGTGAGCACAGCTAACTATGTCCTGAATAGAAGTTTAATATATAAACTTAAGGCTAAGACCCCCTATGAGCTACTCAAAGGGAAGAAACCTAAAGTAGACTATTTTAGAGTATTTGGTTGTGTTTGTTACATATGTATTAACAACAAAAAATACACTAGAAAGTTTGAATCCAAGCCTGAAAATGGGAATTTTTCTAGGATATTCCCAAGTAAGCAAGGTTTATAGGGTCTATAATAAATCTACCTTGAAAATTAAAGAGTTTGTACATGTATCTTTTGATGAAACTAATATGTTTTATAAGGAGAATAATACTTCAGCCAGTAAGACTCTACAGGTACCTACTTTATGTAAGAATTTGGAAGCTGTGACCCTCACCCCTGAGGCTATTACATCATCATCTCCACAAGTAGTTGAAGATAGTGATGAGGAAATAAGTGAACCAACTAATATTGTTCCAGCAGCTGAAAAAATTCAACAAGAGGAATTACCCCCACCAGCTGTTGAACAACCAACTCCTCCTGCTGATTTAGTCATACTTAGAGATCATCCTGTATCTCAAGTGATTGGAGATATATCAGTAGGTGTGCAGACTAGACATCAACTCCACTAGGACTTAATGCATGCCTGCTTCATCTATCAAGTTGAACCTAATATAATTCAAGATGCTGAGCAAGATCCCCACTAGATCCTTGCAATGCAGGAGGAGCTCAACTAATTTGAGAGATGTAGAGTTTGGGAATTGGTCCCAAGAACAAAGAACTACCCAGTAATTGGAACAAAATGGGTGTTCAAAAACAATATGGATGCACAAGGAGCAATTATAAGTAACAAGACTAGGCTTGTTGCTCAAGGGTATAGGCAGGAAGAAGGCATTGATTATGATCAAACCTTTGCACAAGTGGCAAGGTTAGAGGCAATCAGAATTTTCTTAGCCTATGGTTCTTCTCAAAAATTCAAAGTCTATCAAATGGATGCAAAGAGAGCTTTTCTAAATGGAGAACTCAAAGAAGAGGTGTATGTTGAACAACCACCAGGTTTTATCTCTCCAACTCAACCTTCTTTTGTTTATAGGTTGCATAAAGCTCTCTATGCCCTTAAGCAAGCTCCAAGAGCTTGGTATGAGACTCTAGCTAGCTTCTTGTTAGAACATAGATTCTCTAGAGGCATAGTAGATATGACTTTATTAATAAAGCATCATCATGACAAAATATTATTAGTACAAATATATGTAGATGACATTATATTTAGCTCTACAGATCCCAAACTATGCAAGAGGTTTTCCAACCTTATGCATTCAAAGTTTGAGATGAGTAGTATGGGTGAGCTCTCCTACTTCCTTGGTCTCCAAGTCAAGCAGGCACCTGATGGCATTTTCCCATCCCAATCTAAGTATGCTAATGAGTTGATCAAAAGGTTTGGATGGCTAGTGCCTTAACTAAGAAAATACCCTGGCTACCAATGCTGTGATTGACTCTGATGAGCATGGGAAACCTGTTGATCGGAAATTATATAGGGCCATTATTGGGTCCATGTTATATCTCACAGCAAGTAGGTCAGATATTATGTTTTCCACATGTCTTTGTGCTAGGTTCTAGGTGAACCCTAAAGAATCCCACCTTATTTTACTTAAAAGGATTTTGAGATATATAAAGAGTTGCCCAAATCTAGGACTTTGGTATCCCGCTGAGTCAGAATTTGAGTTGACTAGATACTCAGATGCTGACTTTGTTGGATGTAGAGTAGATAGGAAAAGTACCTCTAGAACATGTCAGTTCCTGGGTGCTAGGCTTGTCTCTTGGTTTTGTAAAAAGTAGACATCTGTGTCTACATCAATAGCAGAAGCTGAATACATAGCAGCTGGCAGTTGCTGTTCTCAGATGTTGTGGATACAAAATCAGTTACTAAACTATGGATACAACTTAAATAATTCAACTATATTTTGTGATAGTACTAATGCTATTTCTATAGCACAGAATACAGTCCATGATTCTAGGACTAAGCACATAGATGTAAGGCATCATTTCATTAGGGAGTGTGTAGACAAAAAGAAAAATAATCTCACCTTCATCCCTACTGATTTGCAAAGGGAAGATATTTTCACCAAACCCTTGGATGAAAAGAAACATCTATTCTTCATGAATCAGCTAGGTATGATTAATGGAGATGAGATTATTTAACTTTATGTCTGATCTTGACGATTTGTTGATAGATCGTCGAACGGAGATCGACGATCTGCTAGCATCTCGTGAAGTCAATCTTAGAACGGAGATCGACGATCACTTCTTAGTGAAACAATTGTCGCCGAATGGAGATCGATGATTTTTGGTTCAGAGAATTTATCATCGATCTGAGATCGACGATTTATTCCTTCTCTTCGATCTGAGGTTACCGAACTCATTTTATATTAAAATATTTCGCCAACCTCGGTTTTGAAGTTGTTTTAGTAGTTAATTCGCTTAGCTAATCCCGTCTCTTCGTTTTCTTAAACCTTATAATCTAGGGTTTAGACGGAAATAGTCCCGCGCTTTCTATTTCCCTTCTGCACTTGATCTTTGTTTTCTCTGTAGGAACTCTCAAATGGCACTTACAACGACGATTTTGTCAAGCATGAAATTCGATTCTGGTTTTGATATTGATCTGGAATCATTCAAGCACAGTGATCAGATTTTTCAGGACGTGTTGAAACTGTTTGATGCGCCGAAGTTTCAGAAGTTGATGAAGACAAGGATGAAGTTGCCAGTGACAGAAATCAAGGAATGGACTTATACTTCATCATCAGACGAATAGTCGTTGGTAAGAACTATTTCTGGACAGGCGGTAAGTCTAACCCCTATCGTTCTTACTGAAATTTTCGGTTTTGTTAATGGAGAAGATGATATTGATTTGGATAAAGAATAATTTGCTGTCATGCTTGCCAGAATGGGTCATGCTGATGCAAACCCTAACAAGCTCCTGAAAAAGAACTTGTCCCCTCAATACAAGTTCTTGGCAGATATTGTGGGTAAAGTGCTGCTTGGGAAGCACACTACCCATGATAACATATCCAGGATCTAGTTTCTTTTGATGAGTGCCTTGTGATGCAGTGGACCAGTGCTGCCCCGCTCTGTCGGAGTCACACCGAGCCAGAGAAACACGAATGGCACCCACCGCCGGGCTGCAGCCCAAGCACCCCACCCATGACCGCACCTATTCTCAGCGCGGCGGGATGTTGAGGCGAGGTCTCGAACCCAGCCCCCTTGATAAAGAGCTTTCCTAACAGCTCTCATCACCAATTGACCTGCAGCTCAGTTGGTGATGAGAGCTGTTAGGAAAGCTCTTTATCAAGGGGGCTGGGTTCGAGACCTCGCCTCAACATCCCGTCGCGCTGAGAATAGGTGCGGTCATGGGTGGGGTGCTTGGGCTGCAGCCCGGCGGTGGGTGCCATTCGTGTTCCTCTGGCTCGGTGTGACTCCGACAGAGCGGGGTGGCTCTGGTCCACTGCATCACCTTGGTTAATAAGAAGGCAGTAAATTGGGCTGAAACCTTGTTTGAGTTGATTAGGAAGAAGAAAAATAAGAGAGAGGTCTCTCTTGGCAGGATTCTAGGGATTTCTCTCACTAAAAAATGCCCTGAGCTGTTAACATCCCCAACAACCTTCATCAATGATTCCAAGACGCTGGCCCCAATTCAATTTATAAAGTGGAAGAGGACTATCTCAAAGCCCTCCAGGGCTCCCTCCACCCATAGGGCTTTTGAGGACACAAAGACTGTTTCAGTCACTCCTCACCCTAGGGAAGATGAGCCAGAGATTCCTCCTCCTCCTCCTTCATCCCCAGCTAGACCTATTTCTCCACCCCCAACTAGACAAACTTCTCCCTTTTGACATCCATCAACTCCACCTCCAAGCCCTCCTACAGCATCTCCTCCTCCATTATCCCCACTAACAAATTATCTAAAAGAGATCCCTACCACTAACATTTCTATCCAAACTCATTTACTATCTTATCAATCTCATGAACCTTCCCCTCCTTCCCCCCATCCAAAACAAATGTTTATCCCTGAATCAACCACTCAACCTACCATTTCCACCATCTGTACAGCTTGTGGACATTCTAATTCATCCCTACCATCCACATAATCTTACCCATTGGCTCTCATTGCTATCCTCACCCATACCATCAAAACCATTATAGAGGATGCCATTACACCTTTACTAGCCTCTTTCACTTATTTTGTTGCCTCATTCTCTGGCCCTTCTTCATCTAGGGGCCTGGAAGCAAAAATTACTGCTACCAGGCAGGGGGAGATGTCCAGTGAGGAAGTCCCTCCTCCCCTAGAAGTTATAGTTTTGATAGATACAGAGCTTTAGGATACAGTGTTAATAGATGCAGAGCTTGAAACATTTCTGAGAGATGATTCTTTGGATTATTTGGAAGTAGAAACTCTTTCTGATGGACATACTGTACATCCTTTAGGAGAATTGTCTGCTATCTTAGATCTTTTTGATCTCTCTTTTAGCATAATTCCTTCTTTTGGAATTCCTCCATATTGTGCAGATATTGTATGTTATACTGCTCCAGTTAGCACTGATATTTTACATCAGCTTCTTCAGAGTCTTTCAACTCCAGTGCCTGAGCTCTCTGTAGCTCCAGAGACTGAGCTTATCAGTATGCTAGAGGTTGAGATTTCAGAGCCCAAGACTTTCTCTCCACTAACCTATGTCCGTTCTACTTCTCCAGTCCCATACTTGGATGAAGTTATGGCTGCTGATGCAGCTGAAGAACTTTATATTATCAAAGAGATTTATGATTTGTATGATAATCCACTAGGCTTATTTGATAATGATTCAGATACAGATTCAGATTCAGACTCAGATCCTGTTGTCAACAAGAAGAAGAAAGTGACTAAGAAAAGAAAAGCTCCAGTGAAGGAAGTGCCTAAGTCTAATCCTCAAGATGACATTCCTTACTTAATCAGGCATAATATTACTCTCACATCAACTTCTCCTCACTGGATGATATTTTCCAAGAATGAGATGAAGGCTCAAAAGAAAAGGAGAAAGACTGGTTCCTCTCTTGTCAAAGTTTTCAGGAAGGATCCACCTCCTCCTCCTCCTTCAGTAGGTGCTAGTTAGAATGTTGCTTCTAGGACTGCTACCTCCTCCCAACAACAGAGTTCTTATGCCCCTCACTCTCACAATAGACCATCCAGGTCTTACTCTAAGGGTTATTCAAGAAGGAGAGGTAGACAACATGATCAGGATGACAGAGAAGTTAGTTCAGATTCTAGCATGAGATTCAGAAATCCTAGAAAGTTCAGTGAAGTAAGACCTCCTCCAAATCTCCATGACAGTCAGTCTCAGCATACATCAACAAAAACAAAATTCTAAGAACAGTCAATCAGGCACAGGAAGCATATAAAGATCTCTCTTGATTCAAAAGAAGATTCTTCACAGTATGAACTTGAGCTAGATCCAAACTTCAGGATGGCTAGGTTTCATGAATTGATTGCTCTCTCCTAGATAAACAAAGCTAGAAAAGAAGGAGCTGATCCTTCTCAATATTCAACAATATCCAAGTACAGGAAGAAAGAGTTTAAACAATTTGATATTAATAAGAATGTTTTTGATGCTAATGCCTATATGCAGGTTCACCCTGAGTCAATTGTTCCCAGAGCAGCATCCATTAAATTTCTTGGTGAAGCTGACATAAAAATGATAAGACAGAAAGTAGAAGATCCAAAAAGAAGATTTGAATTTACTAAGCTAGCTTCTGGCAAGTCTTAATACTGTTTTATTGTGTCTATATCTCTTATTGTAAATATCTATTGAATTTTTCTTATCATTCATGACAGATATGTTTGTTTAGTTTTACTGTTATATTCTTTTATTTTGTTTAGTGACATCACACAAATAGGGGGAGATTGTTGGATCCCTTGTGTGGATTTAGGCTAGTTTCACAAATCTAGGCTAAGTCATACCCACATTATATAGCCAGGGTCTAGTCTAGTGTCTTAGGTGTCAGTTAGGTCAACAAATAAGTGAGACAAGACCAAGACATCACATACTTATAAGACAGCAGAGACTAAACAAGGCAGAAATTATTTCTAAGTGAAAAGTCATTCGACGATCTCTGAAGAGATCTCGATGATCTTCGTTCTGCGTTCGACGATCTCAGAGTTAAATTTCTAAATTCTGAGATCGACGATCACTAAACTTAGTTCGACGATCTTTGATCTACTTTCAGATAGAGATCGATGATCAACCATATCAGTTCAACGATCTTGAAGCCCGGTTTGGAAGGCAAATTTTCAGGTCAATGATCATAGGGCTCAGCTCGATGATAGAGGATATTTGAGTTTGATGATCTCAGGACCAGATCGATTATTACTGCCAGATCAAAATTTTATTCCATGCAGTTATTATTTTCCTTATTGACTGATTATTATATTACTTATATGACTCTGAGTGATTAATTCATATATTCTATGAATATAGTCATTCCTTGGCAAGCATTAATTATTGGTATTCACAGAGTTATTATACAACCATTCTCGGGACAGTTAGGGAAATGAGTTAATTCTCTTATAGCCGTTGCACGAGTTCCTGTGATTCCTGCAGTCAATCAAGATGTGCCATTTCAAATTTAGTTTGGAATTATTCAAAGAAAAGATACTCAGAGAATAAAAGTAATAGAGAATTATTATGCACAAGATATAGATAGATTTTGTTAGAGAACACAAGACAGCAAAAAAAAGAAGAAGAACAGCTTTCAGTTCTTCATACAAGTGTTCATCCAGGAAGCCTATAGAGACATTCATCTTCAATCAGTCTCAGCTTTCTGGAATTCAAGACCTACACCTTTTACAAGGCTTTGGATTCCTGAACCATTCAAGATCAGCAGGACAAGCCTTGACTCCATCAGGATGACTCTCAAGTCTTCTCTCATTTGCTTGAGAAAAGAGAAGACAACTCAACTCTTTGTTTCCCCCCTCTGTGTATAGGGTTCTTACTCCCTTCAAAAGTAATTCCTGGTTGTGAGGTCTCCTGATCAAAAGACTTCAAGTTGTTTTCCAGCACCTGATCAAAAGCCAGAAGGGTTGCAATATCTCCCTAGAAATAGATATTACTTGGTGGCAGTCACCTAATCAAAAACCTGAGAGTGATTCCTACCAGGGTGGTAGAAGAGTGGATGTACCAAGATTTGGGGAACAACTATAATATCTTTTGTTGTCTGGTTGCTCTTTATCTTATTATTCTTGCTATTTGCTGTGATACTTAGAATAGCTCTCTAGTTTTCTTTTATTTATTTAATTATTGGTATAACCTATTTTTAACTCTGATAGAATAGCATAAAAAAGCCAAAAGTTTTAAACACTCTATTCACCCCCACCCTCTAGAGTAGATCTGAATAACTCCCTCCTTTCACTCGTCTCATCAAATACAACATTAATGGATTCTTCTACAACCAAGCTTTTCTTATTGAAAATTATATATGCCTTACTATGGTTACTATATCCTATAAAAATACCTTCAAAACATTTTTCACTAAACTTAGTTTTGTAATAATTCCTGTTATTAAGTAAGAAATATTTGCTTCCAAAGATTTGGAGTAGGATATAGTCGGTTTCTTGTCTTTCAGAAGTTCATAGGGTGTCTTACGATAATTCTTGTTGATTAAGGCTCTATTTTGCGCGTGACATGTTGTATTGATTGCTTCGGCCCAGAAGTACTCTAGTATTGAAGAATCATTCAACATTGTTCTGCTTACCTCAATAAGTGTTTTGTTCTTTCTCTCGGCAACTCCATTTTGCTGTGGAGTACGAGGAGAGGAAAACACATGAAAGATACCTTAGTTTGCACAGAACTCTATCATGGCGCCAGATTTAAATTCTGTTCTATGGTCACTTTTAATTTTGACCACAGAGTAGTTCAATTCATTATGTATCTTCCTGACTAAGCTAGTGAAAGAGTCAAAAGTATCTGTCTTGTGTTCTAGAAAGAACACCATTACAAAATGTGAGTAGTCATCAACAATAATAAAGATATAAGATTTAACTCCTAAACAATGAACCGACAAGGGACTGAATAAGTCCATATGGAGTAGATATAGACATCTGGAAGAGTCTTTGGAGATGATTCTTTTAAAGGTAGCTCATCTATGCTTACCAATTTGGCATGTTTAACAAGGTCTCTCTTTAACGCACTTAATATCAGATGCATCACACATTAAGTTGTGAGAAAATAACATATTTATAGTTTTGAAATTCATGTGTTGTAACATCCCATTTCCGGCTAGACCCCTAGGAGTCAGATTGGTCGTGACGGAACCCTAAGAAGCCCAAAATTGGAAATAAAGCGACCAACATTGCGGGTCACGGGTTGGTCACGCCCGTGACCGGCCTGTCACGCCCGTGACCTGGGCGTGTCTACTTCGACGATCGTCGATCTCCACGAGACGATCGTCGAACGCGCTGTCTGGGCATGTCACGCCCGTGACCAAGATGTCACGCCCGTGACTATGGGCGTGACCCCATCGACGATCGTCGATCGCCGTGAGACGATCGTCGAGCTTGCGGCCCGGGCATGTCACGCCCGTGACATGAGTGTCACGCCCGTGACCTAGGGCGTGACCAGCCTTCGACGATCGTCGACCTCAATTCGACGATCGTCGACCTCGGAATTTGCCGTTCGGGCATGTCACGCCCGTGACCTATAGGTCACGCCCGTGACCTAGGGCGTGACCAGCCTTCGACGATCGTCGATCTCAATTCGACGATCGTCGACCAGAAATCTGCCGTTCGGGCCTGTCACGCCCGTGACACAGGTGTCACGCCCGTGACCTTCGATCGATGATCGTCGATCTCAGTTCGACGATCGTCGAACCCAGAATGGGCTACCCGGGTCTGTCACGCCCGTGACCTATGTGTCACGCCCGTGACATTGACCGAAACGACGGTTCAGGCCCGAAATAATTCTAACGCGCGTGGAAATAAATGCTGGCTTGGCAGGTTACACCAGGAGTAATTTCAGGCCGTTCTCCTTCTGTAAATACATAATAAATGAGGAAAGGGTGGTCCAATAGGAAATCGCCAGCTGGACATACCTGTTCAGTTTCCGCCGTTTCTTATCCCTGCATCATAACCGAAGCATTAAGGGGAGGGAACTTCATGGCCATAATGGCTTAAACCATTCACCTTCCCACTTTTCTGACTTATAAAAGCCAACCTGGAACCGGAGGAGAAGGTTACACGCTCAAGTAATCGGATCAGACCCTTGTTCTTGCTGTAGGAGAAGTCTAGCAAACGCCACCACCGCGCCTTGGCACCCCGACGTTCTTCTCGCCTTCAAACCGCGAACAAGGTCCTCCTCTACTCCTTCTCTTTCATGGGTAGATCTTAGGATTCTTAGAAAGGAGGTTCGCGCTCAACGGAGCCGGATCCATCTCTCGTTTTCATGGAAAAACCATGAAAAAGATATTTTGAGTTCGCCGGAAACCGCCACCTCCGGCGGCCAAACCACCGCCGACCGCTAGCCATCGCCTCAACGGAGGTGTTGGTGGTGGTGGCTGGCCAGGGAAGTGACCGAACGGCCGGCGACGGATCACTGAATGCTTACAGGAAAAATATTTTCCTGTGTCTGTTCGGGTTCATGAAGAAGATGAACAGTGGAATTAATATTATAATACATAGGTTGTTATATTTTACTTAATGAAAATAGATTATTTGAATGTATTTTTGAGGCTGCAAAACGAGGCACTTAGAGGCCGATTTAGGAAAAATGACCAGACACAAAAGTTGTAGCCCTCGGGGTCTACTTTAATTTAAAATTGATTTTATTCAATTTGGGTGAGTGGTTTGAACACAGCACTCATTTTGGTGGGATCAAGACCTAGGTTAACCAGAAATTAAAATGGTTGCCCACGGTTCATAACATGTCCAAATGATTTGAAATTTGGACTGGAGGTCTATAATATGTATATCGAGAGGCTGTCCAAAAATGAGAATTTTTGGAGAAATTTTGCCTAAAGTTTTTGTAAAAATTTAATAAACAATATAAAATTAATTAGGAGATGAAATTAAGCCCAAACTCCCCCAAATTTTGGGTGGTGGTCCCTGGCATAAATATTAAGATATGTGCAAAATTTCAACTCGATTGGTCGAGTTTTGAATAGGGAATTATCAAGTCCTAGATAGGTCTTAGTGAGGGGTACTTTGGGGAAAAGTACAATTGGAGATGGAGTGGACAAATCTCCTCAAAAGAGGCTGAAGTTGTTGGTCACTGATTTGTTGAGTCTATGTCTACCCTCTTGGGTAACATGGTGTGGCTTAGGGTGGATTTTACCCTAAGAGATTGGCTCAACTCCAACGGGTGGGAGTTTGAGGTTTGTGAAGGACATAGGAGCAAAAGCTCTTGTATGCCCTTGAAATTTGGAGGAGAGGGGGAGGATATGATGAAAACCCTCTGGTTGAAATAGTGAAGGAATTGGAGGTAGTTAGGTACCTCGAAAGTTGAGATTTTGGAATAAGATAAACATGTAATTTAATTATTTTAAGCACTAAATCTAATCCAAAAATTATGAAACTCGAGAGGAGGGATTTTTAGGATGTATTAGACTTATGGTAATTTTTCTGGAATTTTGTGATTAATATATATTATACTTCATGTGTTAAAGAATTATTAGCCCAATTTGTTGTTTCAATTATTTGGAGGCTTTACATTAATTATAATCAGCTAAAATTCTGGATTTAGATCTTGACTAGTAGAACATTGATCCCTGAATTTTTATAGAATTTTATGTTGAGTAAATCTAGTACTTTATTCACAAATGATAGAAAGGGCTTTTATGTTTAAAAATTTATTATGGATAGAACACTTGCTGGAAAATTATGAAACTTAGCCAGTGCAAATTTTAGGCCTTAATCTTCATGTCATAAATTATTTAGAATTTTTGGAAGAATATTTTCTGTACTTGATTCATAAACTATAGAAATTAGAGATTATTTCCAAATAGTTTTTCAGGTCATTTTGATGATAGAAAATTATGATACTTAGGGTTTAGCCTTCTGAGATAGCCTACTAATTATCATAAATTTGCTGGACATCTTGCATGAATAATTAGGATAGTTCATGTTCAAACCGGTGGCCCTTGAGATTTTCGAGGAATTTAATTAAATGCCAAATAAATTAGGAAAATTTCCATTTTTCTGGATTTAGGTTATTTATATCAAGATAAGTCTCCAGTAAATAGTTTAGGGCATTTGGATGAGTAATCGATCATTGCATAACCGGTTCGACATGTAGCCTAGGTCGGTCTGCATTTAGTAAATTGTGAAATGCAATAGAACATGATCTGATGAAGATATAAAGAGTAGTGAGTAGTGGTGATAGTTAGAGTTAAGAGGTGCTCGGGTTTGGCGAAAGATCGCTTTTCCCGAGGAGTGGAAGGTTTAAAAATCACCCTAGGATAGTCTATCGTAATATGAGAAGGGAATCGGGCTAAGGGAAAACAACAATAACAATAAGTGCCTTGCGAAAGGGAACTTCGGGCCGTAATGCACCGTCTTGGTTCCTAGTGCCCCTTGAGAGCCCTTCACGGGGTATACCGGGGGCAGTCCTGGGCTAACGTAAACTGTAACAATAAACTGGCAAGAGTAACTTAGTAACTAGGGTTGCACTCTTCACAAACACTGTTGGCACAGGAAGAATGATGAGAGCTTCGGCTCGGTTGGTTTGGAGACGGACGGGATGGTCCGGGGAGCTTCGGCTCGGTTGGTGTGGAGACGGACGTTTTGGTCCGGGGAGCTTCGGCTCGGTTTTTATGTGTTTACGATAAACTTGCATGTGCATAAAATAGGAAAAGTTAAGGTGGTGGGTCTTTCGATATCGGGGAGTTCGATTGCACCGACACCGATATCGTTGACTCGGCGGGGTGATTAGCACTTCGCCAGCAGAAGTCCGGTGCGCCAGCCGGCAAGAGTACGCAGGCGTCCGCTTAGTGCACCAAGCGTTGAGGCGTACGATAGGTCAGACCAGTGGTGCTTTTACTGGTTTTGAGGTGGGCGAGGCCCAACCCACCGCTTCCGTCTGCCACTACGGAGGTATCTTGGGAGGTAACGGCTCCGAAAGGGAGAACTAAAGGTCTGTGTGCACAGAGTCGGGTGTGTGAGTTGCACTTGCATGTTTCATCATACCCACTAGCATGTCATAGCATAATCGATTCATTTAACCCTGACACCTAAAGTATAAGTGGTATGGGACGCTTATACATTAGGACCTGCAAAACGACCCCTTGGTCTATAAGCTTGTGTGGGCAAGTTTATAAATCAAAGGTTAATTTCAATATATAACAACCATTGCTGTTTGATAACCGACACCCCAACGTATAAGTGGTATGGGACACTCTATACGATGGGAGCCTTGCAAAAGATCCCTTTGCTTATGTGTTCTCACAGAAGTGAAGGTTTAAATTCATTTAATTGCTTTCCTTACTGCTAGACCTTTTATAACAATTTATTAACTGCTCAACTAACACAACTTGCTAGATTAGTTTCCGCTGCCATCTGTTTCATGTTTAATCTCTACCTTCATGTCCTTCCCCTTCTTCCTCTCCGCTCGGTACCTAGGAGCCATGGGGAAGGGGTAGGGGATGATAGGGCTTAGTCTTTATGACTAACGGTTTTCGAACCGCATCATTTAGGGGATCGTGGAGCCCAGCATGGAGGAGCAGCCCCAGAGATCGGTGCGCCTAGAGATGGGGCAGTCTAGCTCCGGAGTTCACACAGCCGGGACCGTGAGTCTCGACCTTGAGTAGATTCTGTTTCGCTTCCGCATGAGAGACTTGTAGTGAGGACATTTTGTACCGGGCATAAGCCCGTATTTATAGTACTCGGATGTTTCTGTGGACACTCCCTTCGTGGAGCTTTATTATATATATGTGTGATATTACTATTGTGGACTGCATTGTTCTTACTTCAGTTTTTGTGCAACTCTTCTGTGATCGAAATGGCCGGCGGAATCGGCGCCTTGTGGTGATGACCCTTCAGGACGTGAAGGTGTCACTGCAAAGCGGCGGTTCTGGGCCTAAGACCCCGGGTTTGAAAAAGAAAAAAAAAGGGGGGTCTTACAAGTGGTATCAGAGGCAAACATCGATCAGAAGGAAGTCGCAGTCCACAAACCCTAGGTCACCCCCGCTCGAGTTTAGTTTGGGGACAAACTAAGCAGCGGAAGCAGTGGTGTGCCCATATGGGGATCACATATAATTTGTCCACTTTAGGTAATATTTGAACGTTTTTCTCAGCATGTGTTTTCGTTGCGCAGCCTCCAGCACAGCCTACGCCACAGGGCGGAGTTCAGCAGACTCAGGGAGTTGCACCACCTCCACCGGTCCCCACCCCTTTCCTTCAGTCAGACATGGGACAAACCCTGACTGCCATTCTGGAGGCCTTCAGGGCCCAGCAGGTTCCGGTCCCGCAGCCCAATCTGGGGGCCAACTGGCTCAGCATCTTCCGGGGTCTTTCTCCCCCGTCCTATCTGGGGACAGAGTCGGCTGTTCGGACGGAGGAATGGCTGGATATCATGTACGAGATGCTGACCGGGATTCGGTGTCCATGGGAGGAGAAGGTGGCTCTGGTTGTCTCCTGCCTGGAGTCCCATGCAAAGAGGTGGTGGAAGACGCTGTTGGACACGACATTTGCTGATAGGGAGGTTGCGAAGATCACTTGGGAGGAGTTCAGGGCCGCACTGCTGGAGCATTTCGTTCCGCAGTCGGCTAGGGATGATTTGGAGGAGCGGTTCTTACAGCTGAAGCAGGGTACTCGGACCGTGGTGGAGTACCATCGAGAGTTTGACCACCTGGCTCGATACGCAGATTCCTACCAGCTGGACGAGGCAGGGTATATCAGGAGGTTCTACAAGGGCCTACGTGAGGACTTGAGGGAGGCCCTCTTGTTTGTATCTGACGGGCCCATCTCCCGGATTTTGGAGATGGCCAAAAGGATTGAGGCAGATTGGCACACCACCCGGGGCCGGAAACGGCCAGCAGAGGATCAGGGACGAAGAGGAAGGAATGACCAGCGGCGGGGTGCTGTACCAGAGGGGAGGAGGACAGAGGACCAGCCTCGTCAGGACGTGAGGCCGGAGCCGAGGGAACAGGTGGTATTGGCCCCTCCACCCCTTCGGATACAGGAGATGCCGAGACCCGGGGGAATGGCGTATCCCCCAGAGTGCTACTTTTGTCATCAGATTGGGCACATTCGGAGGAACTGCCCCATGAGGGGGGCACCACCTCCAGCACATCAGGGCGGCCCACCAGCTCAGCATTACGGAGGCCGAGGACGCGGCCGTGGTCGAGGATACCAGGGGGAAGATCGTAGACAGGGAAGAGAGCAGGTATATGCCTTGGACCTTGCACAGCCGCGGAATCCGGAGCAGGTCATCGCAGGTATGCCGAAATGCTTCTTCGTTTTCATAGTATTTCCCCTTTAAGTTGTTAAAACTTTGAATCGCACTAGATTGATAGCAAGGAAAGTAAAAACTCATTATAGAACCCTAAGATATCTAATCACCCCAGGTATAGTCTTCATCAGCGGCAAGCCTGCCCGCACGCTTTTTGATACTGGAGCTACTCACTCCTTTGTGTCGGAGTCGTTCGTGGAAGGACTGGAAGGTGTGGAGCGGTTCACAGGCTCGAGGATGAGGGTGCGACTACCGGATGGATCTGAGCTCCTTACCACGGATCACTGCAATATGGAGGCGGAGATTGGTGGAAAATCGTTCGAGGCTCCAGCGACGATTTTGAAGCTGACGGACTACGACCTGATCCTGGGCATGGTATGGCTGCACTGGAACTATGCCCAGATTGACTGCCAGGCAAAGAGGATCACCGTGAGACACGGGGACTCTTTCATTACCATCGAAGGTATAAGACCTTGTCTCTCGTATACTCTTGTCTTCGGTACAGGCTGTTAAGGCCCATCTGCAGGGAGAGGAGGTCTATCAGATTCTTTTTGAGATGGCGGAAGTCAAGGAGTCGGTGACAGACATTCCGGTGGTGCGAGATTTCGCTGACATCTTTCCAGAGAAACTACCAGGACTACCGCCACACCGAGAGCAGGATTTTCAGATACAGCTTGTGCCAGGGGCCAAGCCGGCGTCTAGGGCCCCTTATCGGATGGCCCCAAAGGAGTTGGCAGAGTTTCGGACCCAGTTGCAGGAATTGGTGGAGGCAGGTTTTGTTAGACCGAGTTCCTCGCCATGGGGAGCACCGGTCCTGTTCGTGAAGAAGAAGGATGGGACACTCCGCCTGTGCATCGATTATCGAGCACTAAACAGGCTGACCGTCCGGAATACCTATCCGCTCCCACGGATAGACGAATTATTCGACCAGCTGGAGGGGGCCCATTATTTCTCGAAGCTGGACTTGAGATCAGGATACTACCAGCTGCGGATCCAGGAGGAGGATATCCCGAAGACGGCCTTTAGTAGCAGATATGGCCTGTATGAGTTCACCTTGATGCCCTTTGGGCTCACGAATGCTCCGTCGGCGTTCATGAGTCTCATGAACCGAGTTTTCGAGGCTTACTTGGATGTGTTCGTCATAGTGTTCATAGACGACATCCTGATCTACTCTAGGACGGAGGAGGAGCACACTCGGCATCTGGCACTGACCTTGGAGAGGTTGCGGGAGCATCACCTTTATGCCAAATTCAGCAAGTGTCAGTTCTGGTTGAAGGAGGTGGCCTTCCTAGGCCACATCATCAGCGGAGCCGGGTTATCAGTAGATCCAGCAAAGGTTCGGGCAGTTCGCGATTGGCCGCAGCTGAGGACAGCCACCGATGTACGCAGTTTCTTGGGACTTGCCGGTTACTACCGGAAGTTCGTGGAGGGGTTCTCTCGGATTGCCCTCCCCCTCACATCTTTGACAAAGAAGGAGACACCTTGTTTGGACCCGCAGTGCCAGGCGGCTTTCCAGGAGCTAAAGGACCGACTCATCTCAGCCCCTATTCTGGCCCTTCCATCCGGAAGGGAGGGATTCCAGGTGTATACCGATGCATCATACCAAGGGATGGGAGCGGTGCTGATGCAGAACGGACATGTCATAGCATATGCCTCCCGCCAGCTGAAGACCCATGAGAGGAACTACCCGGTGCACGACCTCGAGATGGGAGCGGTCGTTTTTGCTCTGAAGGTCTGGCGTCATTACCTTTATGGAGTCCACTGCGATATCTTCTCCGATCACAAGAACTTGAAATACGTGGACACTCAGAAGGAGCTGAATATCAGGCAGAGGCGCTGGGTGGAGTTCTTAGCAGATTATCAGTATGAGATGCACTACCACCCAGGGAAGGCAAACGTGGTGGCCGACGCGTTGAGCCGGAGAGCGGCCACTTCCGAAGCTGGGCCCCAGGTTATGTCTATGGAGCTAGTCCAGTCATTCAGAGATATGCAGATATCCCTAGTGTCCGAGGATGACCCAGATCTGTATAGGGAGTATCTGGCATCGATAGTGGCCATTGACGATATTCGGGATCGCATTCGGGACGGACAGAGGACAGATGCGGGGGCAGAGCCGATGTTCCGAGCTTTGGAGGAAGGTTCGACAGGGGATTATTCCCTGAGGGATGGTTTGCTCCACTTCAGAGGCAGAGTATATATACCCGCAGGAGGCCAGATCCGAGAGGATATCTTGACGGAGGCGCATTGCAGCCGGTACTCCGTGCACCCGGGATCACAAAGATGACCGCTGATCTGAAGAGGACGATGTTTTGGCCGGGCATGAAGAAGACATTACGTACTTCGTGACCCATTGCGAGGCGTGTCAGTTGGTGAAGGCGGAGTGCAGGAACCCCGCAGGACTATTGCAGCCACTCCCGGTGCCGGAGTGGAAGTTTGACGACATAGCGATGGATTTTATACATGGTCTTCCCCGGTCTCGGACAGGGAACGACTCGATTTGGGTGATTGTCGATCGGCTGACGAAGGTGGCCCGCTTTATACCGATCAGGAAGGATGATTCGGTGGGAGTGCTGGTACGGAAATTTGTGGAGCAGTATGTTCGATATCATGGCGTGCCCGACGATAGTGTCGGACCGCGATGGACGGTTTACATCCAGGGAGTGGCGGTCAGTGCAGGCATATTTGGGCACCCGATTGACTTTTAGCACGGCCTTCCACCCTCAGACGGACGGGCAGACCGAGCGCACCAACAGGACCTTGGAGGACTTACTACGGCTGTGTATACTAGACCGAGGGGAGCCGTGGGAGAAGACGTTACCGTTGGTCGAGTTCTCCTACAACAATAGCTACCAGTCCAGCATCAGGATGGCGCCTTATGAGGCCTTGTATGGAAGGAAATGTAGGACCCCCGCTTTCCTGGGTTCAGGGCGAGGATCCGAAACTGCTGGGATCGGATTTCGTTGAAGACACCGAGGCTCAGGTGAGACTGATCAGAGATAGGATGCTGGAGGCGCAGAGCAGACAAGCAAAATACTATGACGCTCGGCATCGTCAGGTGGAGTTTCTGGTAGGAGATCGAGTGTTCTTGAAGATCCGGCCCATGCACGGAGTCTCACGGGTGCGCGGTCGGAGGAAGAAACTCAGCCCTAGGTATATGGGCCCTTACCGGATCCTGGAGCGGATCGGACCCTTAGCCTACAGGCTAGAGTTGCCACCAGAGCTGGCAGCTCTACACGACGTCTTCCACATCTCTTCGCTGAGAAGGGCTCTACTACGCCCGGAGCAGCGGATTTTGACCACAGAAGGGCCGGTAGCTTCAGACCGATCTGTTCACTTGGAGCCGGTTCGGATCGATGACAAAGGAGTGCGGATCTTGCGCCGCAAGAAGATCCCCTTAGTCATGGTTCTGTGGAGAAATCACGGTCAGGAGGAGCACACCTGGGAACCGCAGGATCTGATAAGGCAAAGATACCCGGAGTTGTTCAGTCAGGTACATCTCACCACCTCTCGGTATACTATAGACTGCCTTCTTGTTTTGGAATGTTAAGGCTAGATAAGGAAAATCTAGGACCTAGGCTTGCGCACTTAATCAGAATGGTAGGGGCTAATCTTTTGTTTATTGGGGAGATTGCCTTCGTTATCAAACGAACAGTCGCCGGAACCCAATAGAAGAATCGTATGGGATGTTACAAGTTTAATTTATTCCGATAGAAATCCCCGTAGGCTCAACCTCAATTTCGGGACGAAATTTTTGTTTTGTTTATTGGGATTTGTAACATCCCATTTCCGGCTAGACCCCTAGGAGTCAGATTGGTCGTGACGGAACCCTAGGAAGCCCAAAATTGGAAATAAAGCGACCAACATTGCGGGTCACGGGTTGGTCACGCCCGTGACCGGCCCGTCACGCCCGTGACCTGGGCGTGTCTACTTCGACGATCGTCGATCTCCACGAGACGATCGTCGAACGCGCTGTCTGGGCATGTCACGCCCGTGACCAAGATGTCACGCCCGTGACTATGGGCGTGACCCCATCGACGATCGTCGATCGCCGTGAGACGATCGTCGAGCTTGCGGCCCGGGCATGTCACGCCCGTGACATGATGTCACGCCCGTGACCTAGGGCGTGACCAGCCTTCGACGATCGTCGACCTCAATTCGACGATCGTCGACCTCGGAAATTTGCCGTTCGGGCATGTCACGCCCGTGACCTATAGGTCACGCCCGTGACCTAGGGCGTGACCAGCCTTCGACGATCGTCGATCTCAATTCGACGATCGTCGACCAGAAATCTGCCGTTCGGGCCTGTCACGCCCGTGACACAGGTGTCACGCCCGTGACCTTCGATCGACGATCGTCGATCTCAGTTCGACGATCGTCGAACCCAGAATGGGCTACCGGGCCTGTCACGCCCGTGACCTATGTGTCACGCCCGTGACATTGACCGAAACGACGGTTCAGGCCCGAAATAATTCTAACGCGCGTGGAAATAAATGCTGGCTTGGGAGGTTACACCAGGAGTAATTTCAGGCCGTTCTCCTTCTGTAAATACATAATAAATGAGGAAAGGGTGGTCCAATAGGAAATCGCCAGCTGGACATACCTTGTTCATTTCCGCCGTTTCTTATCCCTGCATCATAACCGAAGCATTAAGGGAGGGAACTTCATGGCCATAATGGCTTAAACCATTCACCTTCCCACTTTTCTGACTTATAAAAGCCAACCTGGAACCGAGGAGAAGGTTACACGCTCAAGTAATCGGATCAGACCCTTG
Source organism: Platanthera zijinensis (assembly GCA_039513925.1). Lineage (NCBI taxonomy): Eukaryota > Viridiplantae > Streptophyta > Magnoliopsida > Asparagales > Orchidaceae > Platanthera > Platanthera zijinensis. The sequence goes on from CM077084.1 coordinate 178,346,549, forward strand.
TTCTTGCTGTAGGAGAAGTTCAGCAAACGCCACCACCGCGCCATGGCACCCCGACGTTCTTCTCGCCTTCAAACCGCGAACAAGGTCCTCCTCTACTCCTTCTCTTTCATGGGTAGATCTTAGGATTCTTAGAAAGGAGGTTCGCGCTCAACGGAGCCGGATCCATCTCTCGTTTTCATGGAAAAACCATGAAAAAGATATTTTGAGTTCGCCGGAAACCGCCACCTCCGGCGGCCAAACCACCGCCGACCGCTAGCCATCGCCTCAACGGAGGTGTTGGTGGTGGTGGCTGGCCAGGGAAGTGACCGAACGGCCGGCGACGGATCACTGAATGCTTACAGGAAAAATATTTTCCTGTGTCTGTTCGGGTTCATGAAGAAGATGAACAGTGGAATTAATATTATAATACATAGGTTGTTATATTTTACTTAATGAAAATAGATTATTTGAATGTATTTTTGAGGCTGCAAAACGAGGCACTTAGAGGCCGATTTAGGAAAAATGACCAGACACAAAAGTTGTAGCCCTCGGGTCTACTTTAATTTAAAATTGATTTTATTCAATTTGGGTGAGTGGTTTGAACACAGCACTCATTTTGGTGGGATCAAGACCTAGGTTAACCAGAAATTAAAATGGTTGCCCACGGTTCATAACATGTCCAAATGACTTGAAATTTGGACTGGAGGTCTATAATATGTATATCGAGAGGCTGTCCAAAAATGAGAATTTTTGGAGAACTTTTGCCTAAAGTTTTTGTAAAAATTTAATAAACAATATAAAATTAATTAGGAGATAAAATTAAGCCCAAACTCCCCCAAATTTTGGGTGGTGGTCCCTGGCATAAATATTAAGATCTGTGCAAAATTTCAACTCGATTGGTCGAGTTTTGAATAGGGAATTATCAAGTCCTAGATAGGTCTTAGTGAGGGGTACTTTGGGGAAAAGTACAATTGGAGATGGAGTGGACAAATCTCCTCAAAAGAGGCTGAAGTTGTTGGCCACTGATTTGTTGAGTCTATGTCTACCCTCTTGGGTAACATGGTGTGGCTTAGGGTGGATTTTACCCTAAGAGATTGGCTCAACTCCAACGGGTGGGAGTTTGAGATTTGTGAAGGACATAGGAGCAAAAGCTCTTGTATGCCCTTGAAATTTGGAGGAGAGGGGGAGGATATGATGAAAACCCTCTGGTTGAAATAGTGAAGGAAATGGAGATAGTTAGGTACCTCGAAAGTTGAGATTTTGGAATAGGATAAACATGTAATTTAATTATTTTAAGCACTAAATCTAATCCAAAAATTATGAAACTCGGGAGGAGGGAGTTTTAGGATGTATTAGACTTATGGTAATTTTTCTGGAATTTTGTGATTAATATATATTATACTTCATGTGTTAAAGAATTATTAGCCCAATTTGTTGTTTCAATTATTTGGAGGCTTTACATTAATTATAATCAGCTAAAATTCTGGATTTAGATTTTGACTAGTAGAACATTGATCCCTGAATTTTTATAGAATTTTATGTTGAGTAAATCTAGTACTTTATTCACAAATGATAGAAAGGGCTTTTATGTTTAAAAATTTATTATGGATAGAACACTTGCTGGAAAATTATGAAACTTAGCCAGTGCAAATTTTAGGCCTTAATCTTCATGTCATAAATTATTTAGAATTTTTGGAAGAATATTTTCTGTACTTGATTCATAAACTATAGAAATTAGAGATTATTTCCAAATAGTTTTTCAGGTCATTTTGATGATAGAAAATTATGATACTTAGGGTTTAGCCTTCTGAGATAGCCTACTAATTATCATAAATTTGCTGGACATCTTGCATGAATAATTAGGATAGTTCATGTTCAAACCGGTGGCCCTTAAGATTTTCGAGGAATTTAATTAAATGCCAAATAAATTAGGAAAATTTCCATTTTCTGGATTTAGGTTATTTATATCAAGATAAGTCTCCAGTAAATAGTTTAGGGCATTTGGATGAGTAATCGATCATTGCATAACCGGTTCGACATGTAGCCTAGGTCGGTCTGCATTTAGTAAATTGTGAAATGCAATAGAACATGATCTGATGAAGATATAAAGAGTAGTGAGTAGTGGTGATAGTTAGAGTTAAGAGGTGCTCGGGTTTGGCGAAAGATCGCTTTTCCCGAGGAGTGGAAGGTTTAAAAATCACCCTAGGATAGTCTATCGTAATATGAGAAGGGAATCGGGCTAAGGGAAAACAACCAATAACAATAAGTGCCTTGCGAAAGGGAACTTCGGGCCGTAATGCACCGTCTTGGTTCCTAGTGCCCCTTGAGAGCCCTTCACGGGTATACCGGGGCAGTCCTGGGCTAACGTAAACTGTAACAATAAACTGGCAAGAGTAACTTAGTAACTAGGGTTGCACTCTTCACAAACACTGTTGGCACAGGAAGAATGATGAGAGCTTCGGCTCGGTTGGTTTGGAGACGGACGGGATGGTCCGGGAGCTTCGGCTCGGTTGGTGTGGAGACGGACGTTTTGGTCCGGGGAGCTTCGGCTCGGTTTTTATGTGTTTACGATAAACTTGCATGTGCATAAAATAGGAAAAGTTAAGGTGGTGGGTCTTTCGATATAGGGGAGTTCGATTGCACCGACACCGATATCGTTGACTCGGCGGGGTGATTAGCACTTCGCCAGCAGAAGTCCGGTGCGCCAGCCGGCAAGAGTACGCAGGCGTCCGCTTAGTGCACCAAGCGTTGAGGCGTACGATAGGTCAGACCAGTGGTGCTTTTACTGGTTTTGAGGTGGGCGAGGCCCAACCCACCGCTTCCGTCTGCCACTACGGAGGTATCCTGGGAGGTAACGGCTCCGAAAGGGGGAACTAAAGGTCTGTGTGCACAGAGTCGGGTGTGTGAGTTGCACTTGCATGTTTCATCATACCCACTAGCATGTCATAGCATAATCGATTCATTTAACCCTGACACCTAAAGTATAAGTGGTATGGGACGCTTATATATTAGGACCTGCAAAACGACCCCTTGGTCTATAAGCTTGTGTGGGCAAGTTTATAAATCAAAGGTTAATTTCAATATATAACAACCATTGCTGTTTGATAACCGACACCCCAACGTATAAGTGGTATGGGACACTCTATACGATGGAGCCTTGCAAAAGATCCCTTTGCTTATGTGTTCTCGCAGAAGTGAAGGTTTAAATTCATTTAATTGCTTTCCTTACTGCTAGACCTATTATAACAATTTATTAACTGCTCACCTAACACAACTTGCTAGATTAGTTTCCGCTGCCATCTGTTTCATGTTTAATCTCTACCTTCATGTCCTTCCCCTTCTTCCTCTCCGCTCGGTACCTAGGAGCCATGGGGGAAGGGGTAGGGGATGATAGGGCTTAGTCTTTATGACTAACGGTTTTCGAACCGCATCATTTAGGGGATCGTGGAGCCCAGCATGGAGGAGCAGCCCCAGAGATCGGTGCGCCTAGAGATGGGGCAGTCTAGCTCCGGAGTTCACACAGCCGGGACCGTGAGTCTCGACCTTGAGTAGATTCTGTTTCGCTTCCGCATGAGAGACTTGTAGTGAGGACATTTTGTACCGGGCATAAGCCCGTATTTATAGTACTCTGATGTTTCTGTGGACACTCCCTTCGTGGAGCTTTATTATATATATATGTGATATTACTATTGTGGACTGCATTGTTCTTACTTCAGTTTTTGTGCAACTCTTCTATGATCGAAATGGCCGGCGGAATCGGCGCCTTGTGGTGATGACCCTTCAGGACGTGAAGGTGTCACTGCAAAGCGGCGGTTCTGGGCCTAAGACCCCGGGTTTGAAAAAGAAAAAAAAAGGGGGTCTTACATGTGTGCTAGTCTCTTGTGCCATTAATCACAAAGAGATGCACTATATTTTACCAAAAAACTTACTGGTGTAGAAGATTCCAAACAAAGAAAATTGAGACAAAAAATATTTCTACTCCGAGTGCCTGTTAAAAGAGTTTCTGATTTATCATGAATTTTTATCAAACACTTGTCCTTGTAGAACTCAACCATATTTTCACATAATTTACTTATGCTTATGAGATTATATTGTAATCTTTTAACATAAGCCAGTCTGTAAAAGAGATTATACCATTGGTAATCATACTGTAGCCTTTTGTGATTCCTCTATCAAAGCTGCCAAAGATAACTTTTGGACCGTCTTTAACTTGTTGTTTTGCAATGAATCAAGTTTTGGAAAGTAGAATCATTTATGATATTAACTATGATGTTCTTGGACCTTTTATCAATGATGGCCAAAATGATTTTATCCTTCATCATATATGCATACTTCTTTTGGAACTTGCAAATTTGGATCAATGGTGGGAAAGCCTTCATATGAATAAAAGATCCTTCTTCAACTATTATAAAACTCCTTGGGTAAAAAACTTCGATGAATAATCTGACCATTTACTTCCATATTCCAAAATGTGTTTTTGTAGGTAGGTAGCTTCATAGAACTTAGTTCGTTGTAATTTTCTCCTAAAGTCATGGTGGATAAACTGAACTTCCCTAAGGAGGATCTTGTTCAAGTTGTTAAACTCTTTGAATAACTACCTCCCTCTGATACCACTTGTACTTTTCGAGCAGTCTAAACAACTAGATGGGGGGTTAATATGTGCTTGCTCTTTTTAAGGCTTTAGTAGTTAATCAAGATTTATCATAGAAAGTGAATGCACATATAGTATAAAGCAATTTATAGTAGTTCCCTAGGTTGGGTACATCCACTTCCCCCTCCACCTATCTACCATAGTGTTTGCCTATGAAAACTCTACTAAAACTTAGATCCTACAACATTGAGTCCAAGAGTCATACCTTAAGAATACAGATGGATTCCTTACCTCAGATCCCCTTCCTCAGGATCCTAAAGCTCATATTCTAGACCAAAATCCTACCTTGGGTTTATAACCAAAACCCTACCACAAGTTCACCCTTATACCCTACATCAAATTTCAAGGAGATCCTTGTGATCGGAGAACTTCTTTGCTTATAAGAAAATAGAAGAAGAATGATCTTTAGCAAATCTAGGAGCACTAGATGAATTTCAGTTGAGATTGACTCTTTTTGAAAGTTGTTCTCTGAACAAGGTTATCTGTCAGCGCTACATTAGGAGAAAATTATTATTTGATTGATTTTTCCCTTTCAAAATGCAAAGATTAGGGTTTTCCCTTCACATCTCATCTATATTTATCTGTTTGAAAGCAATAATGGTCGAATACAAGAAAGTTCATGTCTGAAAAGTCTTTCCTTAAAGGACTGATCTAATTGGCCCAATCGGCTGCAATAAGGATTTAACTATCTATAATTTGAATTATCTTAATGGGATGCAAGCGTATCGATGATATTTCATCTTGTCTCAACAATAAGTTAATTATAGTGGATACAAACCCTTCTAGACTTTGAGTTAAATTCTTTTAGAGTGTTTAGCAATCAAGTCGATAAAACTTCTTCTCAGTGATTCTTGTGGACTTCATGATGATTGTTAATCTTATCAAGATGACATTTCACTTTTCATGTTGAAAATACTTAGCTTTAGATCTAAGTTTTTGGACTGTCATGGGGAGTCATATCTAAATGATATGGACTTAAGAATACATAATTTCAATATGCTTCAAGAAATCTCATCTTGACATCATGATAGTATTTGACTTATGTTGGTATAGCTTCAACCAAGTCTTCTAAACGATACCATAGCTTCAACACGATAATACATAGCACTTGAGAGCTTCTTCTTGTATTGTTGAATTAGTTCAACCTATTTAAGATGATAATTATTTGTATGAGCTACTTCAAGATGATATTTTGATAATGAGTTGATCCTTCTTATCAAGATGAGTGTGAATTTATCAATATAGCTTCTAAATGATATTACTTGAATCTTAAGGTTCTGATCCTGATATTTCAATGACTATGCAAACCTTATCAAGATGATATTTAACTTAGAGTAATTTGGTGAATTCTTTAAATATCCCTTGGATTAGAATTGATTTCATAAGTAATATTATTTCATTAAACTAACAATCATGAAACACAATAATATAGATATCATCAAATACAAAGCATTTTTATCCTTTATTTGAGGACTTCTTAAAATTAGAAACATTGTGGGAAAAGTTCCCAACAAAATACTTAGGAAAGAATTAGAAGAACTAAAAAGTAAAAAAACTGGATGAAAATCATTACTATGTAAATTAACTTCTTAGAATTGATCTAGGAAAACTAAAGAAATAAATTCATGAATTAACTTTAGAAAATTAATTAGACCTATAAGCAGTTAAGTTTGGTTCGATTTTAAGTAAAACCAAAACCAAACCAAATAGCCTCGGTTTTTATACATCCAAAATCGAATTGAAACTAATCGGTTTGGTTTGATTTGGTTCAGTTTTTAACATTGGTTCAGTTTTCCAACAAACTTATAATATTATATTCAAAAAAAAAATTTTTTTTGTTAGTGTTTCCTTGGATGGTCGGCTATTAGTTGAGTGGAAGTCCGATTAACTATAAAATATATTACCCAAGAAAATAAGTTCATCGGCATTTAAAAGAAAACTCAGGGAACATATATAATAACGTTTACATTAACTAGTGCAATTAAGATAATAAGTTCAAAGATTCTTTCAAAATGAAATAATAAGAACGACATATTTAGTGTTAGTTGTTGTCACCTAGGATGAAGAAGTTGGATGTCTTGATCCAAACCGAATTATAATACATTATCTTTGCTAATATTTTTTATTCTCTAAATGTTAGGTCACTTTTTTTGGTTTACCCAACCAATAAATTTTACCAAACCAAAATGATGTCGGTTTTTAGCCCCCCAAACCGAAACTAAACAGAACTGATTGGTTCGATCCGAAAATTGATTCAGTTTGATTCGATTGGTTTTGGTTTTTTATGCATGCCCTTAAAATTAATCACTAAAAGAAGAATTTGCAAAGGCAAAAGCCTTTGAGGACTCATGCAATAGTAGGATTCCAATGCTCAAAAATATTTCATACAATCTCTTTATTTGATTCAAAAACCTAGGGTTGGGAGCTGAGTCCACAAGCTCAAGAAAGTCCTCTATCAAACTATCAGGGTACTCATGGGAAGAAACCTATAGAAAAACAGCTCCAAAACATAACAATTCTAATAACTGGGAGCATGTGTTGACTTCTATTCAGCGCAATTATGCAGGCACATTGATTTATAATCGACGCAAGTGTGAATCTGCATCTACTTCTTCTCAATGCAACATTGTGTCAGCGTCAACTTCATATGCACACAACCAGCAGTTGCATTGATTTCTAGTCAAAGTAACCTCGTAATAAACAAATATAACCAATTTATTCGAAATTGTTTACTAATTATCATTCACACATGCCTAATTGTTATGTTTGTAGTAAAATTTGACATGATTCTAGAAGTTATTGGTTTAATAGACCAACACTTTTCCATGTTAATGGGAACCATGAAAGGTCACTTATACTTTCAAAATCCCATATAAAATAGATTCAATAGGCCCAAGATAACATGGGTTCTAACTAATGTTTAGTTTTATGAGAAGGATATGGTTTGTCCATCCATACACAAGTTATGTTATTTAGATAGTGGTAGCTCTAGCATATGACTAAACAAAAGGATTTGGTGGAACATTATAAGAGCAAGGATGGCCCTAAGGTAATTTTTGGTGACTCTAACTATGGTCAAACCAATGGTTATGATATGACCAAAATTGGAGACATTTTGTTCTCTAATGTAGCATATGACAAAGTTCTTCAATATAATCTCATTAATTAGTATTAGTAAGTTGTATAATAGTGAATACAAAGTAGTATTCACCCACTTCCTATGATAAATAGTCAACTCTAAGTTAGATGCAATAGTGCTATCCTACTATTTAAATGTCAATATATATGTGGTTGACTTCATCTCTAATTCAAAGGAGATATACTATTCAATTCAAATATAGACAAAATTGAGTTATAGAATAGGAGGCCCTATCATTTAAACCAAATGACTATAACCAAGATAGTAAAAAATAATCTTGTTAGAGGCTTGCCAAAAGGAAAGTATAGAACAATAAATCCATGAATATCTTGTTAAATGGATAAACAACCTAAGTTAGAATTCAAACCAATTTGTAAGAATGATTCACCTAAAAGCCTTTACCTATTGAACATAGACCTATTTTGTCCAATTCCCACTCAGAGCTTAGGAGGAAAGTCTTTACTCTTATTAGTATGGTTGATTTTTCTAGATTTAGTTGGGTGTTGTTCCTAAGAGCTAAGACTGAAACTTTCAAGATTCCCTCAAAATTCATTATACAGGTTTAATCAAAATTTAACACTCATGTTGCTATGATCAAAAGTGATCATGGCATAGAGTTTTAAAAATCAATTAATCTTTAGATTTTGTGTGGATGATTGGGTAATGTAAAGCTTTTTAGCTAATAGAGCTCCTCAATAAAATGGGATAGTTCAAAAGAAAAAATAAAACCTAATTGAATCAGGAAGGACATTACTGGTTGATTCAAACTTGCTCAAGTTCTTTTTGGCTGAAGTAGTTAACACTACAAACTTTTTTGTGAATAGAAGTCTTATTAATAAGACTAAGTTAAAGACACCCTATCAACTCTTGATGGGAAAAACACATATAGCTTTGTACTTTAGTATATTTGGTTGCACTTGTAACATATTAAATCATGAAATGAGCCATCTTGTCAAATTTGGCAAGAAGGATGATGATGGAATCTTCTTAGAATATTCATCATCACGCAAGACATATATGTGCTATAATAAAAAGACTCTTAAAATAAAAGAGTCCATGCATGTAGTTTTTAATGAGGCTAACATATTTTTCATGGGGAAGGAAACTTTCACAAACAACATCTTGCAGGAAGAAGGTCCTCTTATTTTTGAGATGGAGAAATTATGTATAAAGGAAAAGAGAGAAGGATTGTCTAAAAAACACTATCATCAGCTAGAAAGTGTTAGTATAAACTCTAAAGAAGAAGACTCTAATGAAGTTATTGGTACGTAACATAAGACAATCTTTAAATCCAAGTGCAAGATGTTGAACCTAACATTGTTGGTGAAGAAGAAGCTTTTGTAGATATCACTCATACATTTGATGCAACTAGAATAGATTTAGAGAGCATGACCTAAGGATTTCCCCATTCTCAAGTGATATGAGATATGACTTTTGAAGTTAGATCCAGGAATCAACTATCAATTAAGGTTATGCTGTGGTGCTTCCTGTCCCAATATGAAACCAAGAAGTTTGAGGAAGCAAACAATGATCCCCATTGGATTGTTGACATATAAGAAGATCTAGCTCAGTTAGAGAGGAACAAGGTTTGGAATCTCGTTGAAATACCTATAAATTACCTAATCATTTGAACAAAACTGGTACATAGAAATAATTTGGAATCCAATGGTCATAGTCAAAAAATAAAGCAAGACTAGTTACTTAAGGATATAGGAAAGAAAAAAGAATAAACTATAACCAGACATTTGCACTAGTAGAAAGATGGGAATCAATAAAGCTATTCCTTGTATATGATGCCTATAAGAAGATCAAAGTATATCAGATGGATTTTAAGAGTGTTTTTCTCAATGACAATCTCCAAGATAAGATTTACGTAGAACAACCTCTAGGTTTTGTCAATTCATCTTTTCCTTGCCATGTTTTTAAATTAAATAAAACATTACATGATCTAAAATAAGCCCCAAGATCTTAGTATAAGACCATATCCACATTTCTTTTAGACACTCATTTAAAGAGAGGAAAGGTAGATGAAACATTGTTCAGAAGACCACACAAACAACTACTATTAATAGTACAAATTTATGTGGATCACATTATATTTGGCTCACTATATAGAAGACTTTGCAAAAGGTTTGCTGACCTAATGCATTTTAAATTTGAAATGAGTAGCATGGGGGAGTTAACGTTCTTCCTTGGTCTCATGTGAAATAATGTAATAAAGGCATTTTCATATCTCAATCCAAATATATTAAAGAACTTATCAAAAAGTTTGGGATGAAAAGTGACTCCACTAAAAAAAACCTCTTGGCTACCAATGATGTGATTGATAGAGATGAGTCAAGTCAATCCATTGATCAGAAGACCTATTGAGCAATCATTGGCTCTCTTCGCTATCTCACATCCAATAGGCAAGACAAAATGTTTGCCACATGTGTATGTACTAGATTATAGGAATACCCCAAAGAATTATGCTTGAGTTTTATCAAAAGAATTCTAAGATATCAAAGGGTATATCTGAATTTGGCTCATGGTACCCAACATAATCTGACTTTTAGTTCATAGGCTACTCAGATAAAGATTATACTGGATGTATGCTAGATAGGAAGATCACCTTAGGAACTTGTCAATTCTTGGGTGATAGACTGTTTTTTTGGTTCACTAACAATTAAACTTTAGTCTCTACTTCTACAGCTAAAGTTGAGTATGTACTAGCTGGAAGTTGTTGCTAACATATATTATGGATGCAAAATAAATTAATTGATTATAACTTTTCTATCAAAAACTTCACAATCTTCTGTGATAGCTCTAGTGCAATTTCAATTAAAATCTATCCAGTGAAGCACAGTAGAACCAAACAAGTAGAAATTAGGCAACACTTTTTTAGGAAGAATGCTGAAAAGGGAAAAATATCCCTTCAATATGTGTCTACTGGAGATAAAACGGTTGATAACTTTACAAAGCCCCTTGAGGAAGTTAAAAACAAGCACTTCATCAATGCATTAGGAATCCTTGATAGACCTCAATAAAATACACTATAATATGTGCAAATATATTTTCTACAAAAATATATTGCTGTGAAAAATAGTAGTAGACTTACAAATTTAAGTATTTATTTGGCATCAGGTCAAATACAAATCAACGCAATGACGATTGATATTTGATGCAATGTCTAGAGTTGGTAGATTCTAAAGAGTGAATTTAATTGACGCAACATGAATATCAATCGATGCATATAGAAGATCTAATAAGGTATACTCGAAGTTATATCAGATACAAATCGATGTAATGTCAACTTCATAAGCGCACGTAGAAATGTTTCCTTAGATCAATTTTAGTGCACTGCGTTGACTCTTTCCTAAAATACCGTGACTTATGCCCAAATTTTTGACCTATCATCTACTTATACCATGCTTATGTTATATTTATTACTCTTTCAAACTCTTCGTCTTCAATGCTCTATTCTTACTTATTCTCTCTTATTTCTTATGTGTCTTTACAAGTATATCTATGGAACAAATGTTGTCTGAATTAGAAACTCTTGACTCTCTTGATGAAGCTTTGACAAAATTATTCGCAGAATTCTCCTCCAATTACATCACCTTTTCCAGTGATTGTTTCAACAAAGTTACTACTTTACAAGGTCGACTTGGTGACCTATCAGGATCTCTAAAAGAACTTGAACAACAAATTACTCAATCTTATGTTCATGACGAGGTATTTACATCATTCTTCAAGGATCTAAAGAAGGAGGAGAGCCAGGTCAGTCCAAGGGATTGTCCCGATGATGTTGATGCTGATGTGGTCACTCTAGAGACAGCTAAAGTTGTTGTTGATAATATGTTAGACAAAAGGATTGAAGGTGTTGATGGGCAAATATTAGAGAAAGAAATTATTATTGTCATTGATGACCATATCTAGAGTCAGGAAAACTTATGGATACTATCTATATAATGGTTGCTCCTAGATCTCCTTATAAATTAGAGATGGTCTAGTTATTGAATCCAAGGTTCTCTTCATTGTGCCTAACCCAGATACTGGACTAATGATCCCGAAATCTCAGGGGGAGTCTACTATTAAGGGGATCTCATGTCATTTGACATAGAATTTCAAAGGAGAGTTCAAGGACTAATTATTGAATCCAATATTTGACCACAAAGGTTATGCTAAGAAACATGCTCAACACAAGTAATTAAACATGAAGGATAAAATAACAAAAGTGCTCTTGGGTTCACTCAAGATAAGTAAATTCCTTATGAACTTGCTGGAAAAAGACCGATTACCTTTATAAGGCTCAATGCCAATGAACTAGCAGCTAAAGAATAATAAATTCTAGAATCTCCTGAGAATAAGCATGACTTGATAAATGAGCTCACAACTAAAACTTTGAGTCTTGACTTTACAATAAATACAGCGTCCCATAATGATGAAGCTAAGAATCAGAGGGTTTTCAAAAAATTTCATAAAATCTACAAGAATCCAGAAATTGCGAGATCAATATATTTTGAGTATGTTGAAATGATCTCCAAGAAGCTATGTATTGCCTTTACTCAATTTCTTTATTCCAAAAATAGTTAGTTGTCTTTGAACAAAATTCCAAAGCTAATTCTAAAGGAATGGTTTTGGAACATGAATTTATTTTGGTTGTCATGATGTCTCTTTAAAACTATTTTTATTTTCTTTTCTTTTACTTTATGTTGTAAAATCACTTTAAAAGTCTTATAAAACTTTTTAATCTAAATAGGGTGAGCTTGTCGGGAAAACCTATTATTTTACTTAAAAAATTAATTTTAAGTGATTTTACACCCTAGGATAATTACCCATGTTGTATAGAGAGGATAATTTGTTCATAGAAGTCCTAGGAAGTACATTAAGTTTAGGGCATAAGAAAGGCAATCTGAAAAAGGAGAAGAAAATCAACCGAGACAAATATGTGTTGATAGAAGTTGACACAGCATCAAATGGAAGTCTACGTAACTCTAACTGGCTATCGACGCAACCTCTAAAGCAAAGTCGGTGCCTTTTCAATGTAAAAGTCAATGCCTTTTCAAGGTAAAAGTCGATGCATATGTCAATAAGATATTGATGTGATGTCAAGTAATATGTTAAGTTGATAGAGTCTTATTCTGAAGCAGATTTTGATGCACCTTCTAACAATAGTCATAGTAGCGTAGACATATATATAGAATGGAAATTATAGAGAAATTCATTCATATTTATTGGAAGAGAATAACTATAGAAGTTATTTGTATCATAGAGAGCTAGAATAAGGGTTTGATATACCAAGAATTTTAAATTATATATATATGATATTTGAAATTCTAAATAATATATATAATGAAAGTGAGGATAGATACAACTCTAGAGGGGGGGGGGGGGTGAATAGAGTATTCAAAAATTATGACACCCTACTCAAATCCCTTAGAGTTAATTTTCGGAATGAGTTTATAGACATTTGAAACCCTAGAGCCTAACACAAAGTGAAGTGCACAAGAGAAAGCTAATCGTAATTATAGTTGAGCTTTGGTCCTATCAAAACAACTAGCAATCCTAGTTATTTCAACTCACATCCACAGTGCAATAATTAAATTAAGAACCACAGACAATACAAGTGGTTTATAGTGGTTCCCTCTAAATAGGTACGTCCACTCTTCTACCACCCTGGTAGGAATCCACTACAGGTTTTTGTTCAGGTGCCCTGCCACCAACTGATCTGGTTCAGGTAGATCAAGTAGACCCTTTGAGATTTTGATCAGGAGCTCAAAATCCAACACATGTTTTTGATCAGGTGCCCTGCCACCAAGGTTCACATTTGAAGGGAGTAATAACCCTTTATACAGGAGGTTGATAGAGAGATAGAGTGTTTTCTCTATTGTTAAAAAATATTAGAGAAGCAAGTGGATTGAACAGAGCTAGAAAGCTCTAAGGAATCAAGGCTCCACCTGGCATAGTGATATCCAGGAAGAAGTCTTGCTTCAGGGTGCAGGAACTCTTCTGAACTTGTGACAGAGAGCTGTCTTGAAGTTCTTGAAGGAGCAGCTTGAAGAAGACTCTTGATGTAGAATGATTGTTCTTCTTCAATAGCTTTTCTTCCTTCTTCTTCTTCTTGAGACTCAGAGTGAATGTTCCTGGCAGCAAGATGAACTCAGGATTGAAGAAGAGAGAGTTGAAGAAGGTCGATCTTCTCAGTTGAATGTAACAATATCTGAGAGCTGTATCTCTTCTTGTTATGTATGAAACTGTGTGTATACTCTGCTTGCTTAGTATATCTGTATGTATCTCTCTTCTGTATGTCTCTGTCTTTTGAAAGCACTTTATATATTAGCCTCTATAACGGCTCTAATCTTTGTTTGAACTTTGTCTTCTTCTGAGATCTGCGATTTGGGCTGCAAATAGCACAATACAAAAATATATCCTGCAGACAGACATCATATAAAGGGATAACGCTTTCTGAGAAGCTGCATATCCAATCTTATAAAATTAGTACTAGAGAAAGTCACATCAGACTAAACTCTTTATGGCCAGAGAAGACTTTTGAGTCTAACGGCTATAAAGGACAGCATGGCAGATAAAGCATAAAGATATTTCAACTAATAAGAAAAAATACTTTGTCAGATAAAGCTTGACTTATGCACAAAGGATGGGGCAAAGATTGCCTTGAGATGTATGCACAAAATCAATGAAATAATCTTTAATAAAATATGCCAAATAAATAGGAAATAAATCATAGAATAGAAGGAGTACAAAATTACTAAAGGCAGACAGAAGAATGTCAAACGACCCACGGAGATCGTCGACCGAACCACAGAGATCGTCGAACTATCTGAACAGATAGTCGAACGACACAGATAGTCGAACTATCAAAGCAGATAGTCGAGCTATCAAAAAGATAGTTGATCCATCAAACAGATGGTTGAACTATCAACAAAGAGCAGATAGTCGAACTATCAAATAGATAGTCGAACTACCAACAACAGAACAGATAGTCGAACTATCAGAGCAGATAGTCGAGCTATCAGATAGTTGAACTATCAAGGCAGATAGTCGAACTATCAAACAAAATAGATAGTCGAACTATCAAACCAATAGTCGAGCTATCAGATAGTTTAACTATCAAGCCAGATAGTCGAACTATCAAACAAATAGTTGAACTAACAAATAGTTGAACTATCAAGAAATCTGTCTGGTCAAAAGAAGTCGAGCGGGGTTCGACGATCGACGAGGGAGATACCACAGATCATCGAGCTAATAAGAGTTGAACTAACTCAGAGATAGACGATCTGCTGACTGACGATAGTCGACCAACTGATAGACGATTGTCAAACAGTTGATAGACGATAGTCGAGCGGCGTTTGACCATAGTCGAACCAAAAACAACTTAACCAAATCTTCATCTGGAAAAGGGACAACTCTACAACTGAGGAAATACTAATCTAACAACTAACCTTTGACCATAGATAAATCTTGGGTCAAGAAACTAATTGAGAAGACTAAACTCAAATCCAAACTAGGGTACCAACAATCTCCCCCTATTTGGGTTAAGTCACTCAAAACAAAAACACTAATGGAAATAAATATAACTCAGGAAAATAAATATCTAAGCATCAAATTGCATCAATCAAACAGTCAAATAAACATACTAACAAATAAATGAAACTTAAGCAGCATCAGAATCTGATTTAGATACAGAAGAACCAGGAAGAAAAGAAATTTTTCTGAAAGGATCTAGAGCTTCCTTCTTTGATATCTTTAAATCTTGTTCTCCAATGATTTTAGATTCTCCTTCTCTTGGCACTACTGCTTCTGGGTGCTTTTCAATATATTATGAAGGATCAAAAACCTCAAGTCTGACCTGGAATTTATCTAGCTCCTTCTTTCTGAATTTAGACATAGTAGTTAAGCCTGTAATATCTTTTCCTTCAGCTCGTGCTTGCCTGATCTGGGCTGATCCGACTAATTCAAGAAATCTAGCCATCCTGAAATCAGGATTAAGCTCTTGGCTTTCATATTCATTATCACCAGTTGAATCTAAAGGTTTTATAGTTTTGAATTTTGTAGAGAGTTCTAGCATACTTGCAGCTGGCTCTTTATTTTCTTGAATAACTAGAGAAGGTTGATGAGCAAACTCTGCATATTTTTTACTTGATTTTTCAGAGTGAATAATCCTTTTTCTTTTTGAATCAGTTTTCTTTGTTTGAGCTGGCTTTTTGGATGGTATGCTTTTGCTTTCTTTTGGAGGGGATGCTTTTCTCTTGGGTGAAGGAGGAGGAGAAAAGGTTGGCTTTTGATATACTATCTCCTTCACTTGCTCTTTTGTATCAGCATCTTGTCTTTGATGTCCAGATTGAGATCTGCCTTTATATCCTGGATTGCTTCTTCTTTGATGTGCTTGAGACGAAGATAATCTAGCAGAAGGGGCTGAGGGATTTGCAGACACATTTCCAGATGCTCCTGCACTAAGAGGTGGAGGAGGAGGACCTCTAGGAGTCCACTTTGGAGCTAGACTGTCATATCTTTTGCTTTTCTATTTCTGCTTTTGTTGGTTTTTGTATAGTCCCATCCAATGTTGATATTCTTTAGATTTGGGATCTATCCCTTTCAGTATGTAATAGGGAACATCATGATCAGGATTTGGAGGAGGAGGAGTAGTAGCTTTCCTTTTCCTTTTTGCTGCTTTCTTCTTCTAAGAACCTTCTGATTCATCAGAATCATCCTCATCATCAGAATGAGATGATGGAGGTTGATCATAAGGGTCAAAAGCCTCTTGCTCAGCTTGTTCTTTGGCTTTTAATGCAGCTTTCTCTCTTTCTTTATCTAAGGCATGTTGTGCCAGAAGAGTATCCAGGTCTAGTCCTGGGGTGTCATCCCAGACTGTTGATTTCTCTTTTTTCTCTTCAGTAACAGTCTTGGAGACAAGTTCATCTTGCACATCTATCTGAGCTGGAGGAGTAGATACAGGATCTTGAACAGCAGGTTCTTGAGCAGCTTGAACTTCTTGAACTAGATCTGAAACCAAAGGGACACAAAGGTGTTCTAAATGGTATCGAAGCATCCCTTCTAGTATTCACAGGCTAGCAAGTCAGTTAACATGTCAAGGAATTGAGTAAATGAATTACCTTCAGGATTTTCTTCGGAATTTTCGAACTCCCATAAGTCATCTAGATAGGAGGTAATGACTCCTTCTAGGAATAGAGCAACTATGGGAGTGGAGGCTTCTTCAAGGCACACTTTGAAGGAAAATTTTGCTTCCATTATGATATCAGATGGCCTCTAAACTGGTGCTGGTTCTGCAGATGATGTTGTAATGTAAACTTGAACTACTGTTTCTTTTTGAATTTCAGCTTGGGGATCTGCTGGAAGAGTAACAAGGGGCAGTCCTGAGGCATCTTCCTCGAATATCTCCCCCTGCCTGATTTCAGTAGATACTGAAGTCGAGCCCCTAAATGAAGAGGGCTCAGTAGACTTAGATAGAACTATGATGGAGGATGACAGGGAATAGAATGTAGAAACAAGAGGGGCAATTGCTTATTCAATCATGGTTTTGATTGAAGGAGTAATTAGCTCCAGAATGTTTGCAATGAAAGCTGGAGTTATTTCAAATGATGTGGATGGGGGAAGCTCAGTAGATGGAAGATCATCAGGAATGATGGTCTCCTGATGAGATATGTTGTGAACTAAAGATTGATGAGTGGATGCAGGAAGATCAATATGATCTGAATGAGAAATTGGTGACTGAGGTGGAGTGGGTAGATTCTCAGAAACCAACAGATCAAAACTAGGATGAGAAATCCTAGCAAGATGTGAAGGAAGTGGAGATGCTGGTGGTGATGCATGGAGAATAATGGAGGAATCAAGTAGAAGAGAGACATTGGATGTAGATGGTAATGCAGAAGTGGATGGCAATGCAGTAGAAGTGGATGGTAATGCATAAGTAGAAGTAATGGGGGGAAAGGAGGATCCTTCTTCATGTAGGTGGGGAGTGACTGGTACAGTCCTGGTGCTCTCAGATAAAAGAGGAGCTACCCCAGCTGGTGAAGGCTTCTGAATGCTCCTTTTCCACTTAATAAATAAGGTGGGATCCATTTTCTTACTGGCATTGATGGAAGTTGCAACTGTACCCAACAGTTGAGGATATTTCTCTTTTAGGAAAATTCCTATTACCCTTCCAAGGGTTACTTCCTTCTTGCTGTTCTTCTTTCTGATCAAATCGAACATCATCCCTGCCCAATCTATCTCTTTCTTGTTGATAATTGCACTTATCAAGGCAAACTGCTGCCTGGTTATATTGTCATGAGCTGAGTGCTTACCTAACAACACTTTTCCAACAAGTTCAGCTAAGAACTTAATCCTCAAAGGGAAGTTAACTTTCAGCAACTTTGTAGTAATGCCCTAAGCATGTCCTAGCTCGACGAGCATTCTTCCATACTCTTGAATATCTTGGTCATATTCTTCTTGTCCATTCGATAATCTGAAAATTTCAGTCAGAACGGCAGGAGTCAGGATTACCTCTTTGCCGCCTATTGTCCCGGTCATGGATTCGTCGCTGTAAGACGAAGAGTAAACCCATTCTTTGATCTCTGGAATGTTGATCTTGATCCTTGTTGACATTAGCTTTTCCAAACCTTGATCCTTGCAGAGCTGTAGCATCTCTATAATCTCTACATCGCAGGCGCTGAACGAGTCGAAATCCACGCTGAAACCGGCGTCAAACTTCATCGCTGTCAGGAGAGCTGGAGCAACCGCCATTGATTTGGTTGGAGAGGACGACAAAGACGAAACGGCAGAAGGTGCGGGGCAGAGCTCAACCAGAAAGACAGAATACGAAAAGACGAGCTTTATCGACTACTAAAAAGATGATCTCTTAACCTAGGTCGACCATCGGTTTTATATTAAAACGACAATCGTCGACCTGTTTTAACAGATACTGGAGACGATAGTCGAACGGTCATTCGACGATCGTTCCTGAAGCAGAGTAGTCGATCAATCGTTCGACTATTCCTATCTTCACAAACAAACAAGCCGTCGTCACCCATAGGTCGACGATAGGCTCGACCTGTTCGACTATCGTCGAACGTCATTCGACGATCTTCAAACAGATTTCAACAAAGGCAGAAGTCACACTTAGTCTTTTCCATTTATCATGCCTAGTTGAACCAAAAAGAACAGATGCTTCTGTTCATCTAAGGGCTTGGTGAAAATATCACCTCTCTAAAGGTCAGTGGATATGAACTCAAGGCTGATCTTGTTCTTTTCCACACAATCTCTCAGGAAATGGTGTCTAATCTCAATGTGCTTGGTCCTAGAGTGGTGCGCAGGATTTTGTGCAATGGAGATAGCACTGGTACTGTCACACATGATTTTTGTGTTCTTGTGTGTGTACCCATAATCCAAAAGCTGGTTTTGAATCCACAGGATCTGTGAACAACAACTAGCAGCTGCTATATATTCAGCCTCTGCTGTTAAAGTTGAGACAGAAGCCTGTTTCTTACAAAACCAAGAGACAAATCTCTCTCCCAGGAATTGACATGTTCCTGAGGTACTTTTCCTGTCAACTCTACAACCAGCATAGTCAGAATCAGAGTATCCAATTAACTCAAATACTGATTCAGCTGGGTACCATAGTCCTAAATTTGGACATCCCTTCAGGTATCTCAAAATTCTCTTGAGAAGAATCAAATGAGATTCCTTGGGGTTGACCTGGAATCTAGCACATAGGCATGTGGAAAACATTATATCTGGTCTACTTGCAGTTAAATACAATAGGGAACCAACAATGGCCCTATAGTTTTTCTGATCAACTGGCTTACCCTGATCATCAGAATCTATAACTACATTAGTAGCCATAGGTGTATGCATTGCTGAAACATCAGCCATACCAAACTTCTTTACCAATTCCTTGGCATATTTGGATTGGGAGATCAAGATGTCATCAGCATCTTGCTTTACTTGGAGATAAAGAAAGTAAGACAGCTCACCCATACTACTCATCTCAAACTTAGAATGCATCAGGTCAAAGAACTTTTTGCACAGTTTGGGATCAGTGGAGCCAAAAATAATATCATCCACATAAACATGAACTAACAGGATGGTGTCCTTGTGATGCTTTACAAAAAGAGTTCTATCAACTACTCCCCTAACAAAGTTGTGCTCTAACAGGAAACTAGCTAGAGTCTCATACCAGGCTATGGGTGCTTGCTTAAGTCCATAAAGAGCTTTTTGCAACTTGTAAACAAATCAGGGTTGAGTTGAAGAGACAAACCCAGGAGGTTGTTCAACAAACACTTCTTCCTTTAGATCACCATTTAGGAATGCACTCTTGACATCCATCTGAAAAACCTTAAACTTCATATAGGCTGCATAGGCTAGAAAGATCCTTATTGCCTCTAGCCTTGCAATAGAGGCAAAGGTTTGTTCATAATCTATACCTTCCTCCTATCTGCAGCCCTGAGCTACAAGCCTAGCTTTGTTCCTTACAATAATTCCATTTGCATCCAACTTGTTTCTAAACACCCACTTGGTGCCTATGATCAGTTGGCCTTTAGGTCTTGGAACCAAAGTCCATACTTTACATCTTTCAAATTGATTAAGCTCCTCTTGCATAACAATGATCCAGTGGGGATCTAGCTTAGCATCTTTTATGGTGAGGGGCTCAATTTGTGAAAGGAAACAAGCATGCATCACATCCTGTCTTAATTGATGTCTTGTTTGCACACTAGCTGATATGTCAACAATCACTTGAGATGTAGGATGATCTCTAAGTGTGACAATATAAGCAGGTGGGATGTGATCTTTAACAACAGTTTGAATTAATTCCTCCTGAGGAATAGGATCAACTGTTGGTGGTACAGCAATTGCTTCCACAGTGTCTTCATCACTGTCTGAATCAGTGATATGAAGAGTTGATAGATGGAGAATCTCTTGAGTGACATCTTTGCATGACTCAGGTACCTGCAATGAGCTTGAGGAAGGAGAAGTTTCCTTCTCCTTGTAAAACGTCTTTGACTCTTCAAAAGAAACATGCACAAACTCTTCTATTTTAGAAGATGATTTGTTAAAGACCCTATAAGCTTTGCTTACTTGGGAATATCCAAGAAAAATTCCTATTGAAGCTTTTGCTTAAAACTTTCTAAGGTATTCTTTGTTGTTATTGTGAATATATACTACACAACCAAAGACTCTAAAATAATTAATTTTAGGTTTCTTTCCTTTAAGCAACTCATAAGGAGTTTTACTCTTAAGCTTGTGTATAAGACATCTGTTCAAGACATAATTAGTTGTGATAACAGCTTCTGCCCAATAAGAGAGAGGCATGTTAGCATCTGCCAATAATGTTCCAGCAGCTTCAATCAGGGTTCTATTCTTCCTTTCAACTACCCCATTTTGTTGGGGAGTTCTAGGAGCAGAGAAGCTATATTTGATACCTTCTTTCTCACAGAATTCTTGCATGAAAAGAGAATCAAACTCAGTACCATGATCACTTCTGATCAAGGTAACATGAGTAGAATACTTAGTCTGCACACATAGCAGAAAGTCTGTAAGAACTTTGAAGTTATCAGCCTTAGTTCTCAAGAAGAACACCCAAGTGAACCTAGAGAAGTCGTCTACAATCACTAAAGTGTAATACTTCCCTCCTATACTCTGTACATTTATTGGGCCAAAAAGTTCCAAATGTAATAAATACATGATTCTAGGTGAATCACTTTTATTTATAGATTTAAAGGAGTTTTTGGTTTGCTTGCCTAATTGACAAGCCTTGCATAGGCTTTCCTTCTTGTAGGGGCAAGAAGGTAAACCTCTAACAAGGTTGTATTTAGATAACCTAGATATGTTCTTGAGGTTAACATGGCTAAGCCTCCTATTCCATAAGGTGTTGTTATTTGTTACTTCATTAAACAGGCAGATTTCAGATTGAGTTGAGTTAAAATCTACTAAATAAATACTACCCTGTCTAATGCCTACTAACACTACATTACTATTTAAAGTAATATTACGAGAGTGTTAGTGAAAAATACCTGATAACCTGCATCACATAACTGGCTTACTGAGATTAGGTTGTGCTTCGGTCCAGTTACATATGCAACCCTTTTGAATGTTACTGCTCCAATGGTAATCCTATCATATCCTTTAGTTTGAACACAGCTGGATTCCCTAAAGATCACCTTTGGTCCAAGCTTGGCCTTGAATCTTGACAGATTTTCTTTGTTTCCTGTCATGTGTTTGGAACAGCCATTATCAAAATACCATTTATCTTTAGTAATTGGACAGGTCTTCACCTGCAAATTAAACAGTTAGACATTGTGGACCCAGAAAACCTTGGGTCCATTATTCTTCACATAATGAAAGCTTGAAATAAAAGAATAAGCAGGTTGGGGTTTATATCCTAAGGGATAGGATCTACTAGGTGGGATGCTCCATGCAGTTGATGGGTCAATAAACCTAGGGTTTCTATTTACATTAGGATTTCTAGGGTTCAGGTGATTATTTTGAAAATCATATTGAGATCGTCGATCATCGTTCGACGATCGATGCTCAGATCGTCGAGCATCGTTCGACCATTGAGCCTTCGATCGTCGCGCATAGTTCGACGACTTTTGTATTTCCTTAAATTTTTGCTTTCTCTTTTCTCTCTTAGCTTTATTTAAGGCTTTGTTAACTTGTTTTACTTGCTCAGTATTCTTTATTCCATCAGCTGAAATAAATTTTACTTGAGTTGAAAGATGATTTTTAAGAACTAATGGGGGTTCACTTGATGAGGCTCTTAAGCCTAGCTTATTATTGCCTGACCTAGTGTTTGTCATGCTAGTGATCTCTAGTAGCTTAAGGCTTCTACCATTTAGAGATTCTTCTAATCTTTTCGAGTTAGCTAGTTCATTTTTAAGAAATTTTATTTCTTCACTGGACTTAGTGAGTTCTGCTTCTAACCTAGCATTTTCAATGGAGATGATTTCTGATTCTGCTATCCTATTTCTAAGCTCCTTAATTTCTTTTTCTGAACTAATTAAATCAAAACAAAGGGATTTAAATTCAGATTTAAATTCAGCAGAAGAAAAATCATAAGAAGATAATACCTGATCTTCTGTAGGCATTTCTTCATCATCGTCAGAACTCTCTGCAGCTGAGTGATTGCTGCAGGCATCAATTGCCATAAGGCAAATTTCCTTTTCCTTCTTCTCTTCCTCATCTTCACTGGAGCTTGAGGAGGAAGATTCCTCATCTGAATCACTCCAGGTTTCAGCAACAAATCCTTTCTCCTTCTTCTTATTTTTGTAGGAGGAGGACTTGGAGTGCTTCTTGTGATGTTCTTTTTCTTTTCTCTTATCTTTGTTCTTTTCCTCTGGACACTCTGGTAGAATGTGTCCAGGTTTCCTGCATCCATAACAAATAATTTCTTTAGCAGGAGATCTGTCATACCTTGGTTTATCTTCATATCTTGAAGACTTCTTTTTGAAGTCCTTTCTGCCCATCTTGAGAAACTTTTTGGCAAAGAGAGCCATAAGCTCCTCATTGGATTGGCTTCCTTCAGAAGCATCATCAGCTTTGAGAGCAAGAGTTTGCTCTTTCCTTGTTGGAGTGGGAGTCTTAGCTTCAGCTTTAGCTTCCCTGGACTTTAGAACTTGCTCAAAAGATTTGAGCTTGCCAAGGAGGGCTTCAGTTGAGATTTCAGTAGTACTTCTTGCCTCCTTGATGGGCCAGATCCTAAGATCCCATGTGCTGGGGAAGCACATTAGTATCTTATCATTGACCTCTGTCAATGTTATCTCCTTATCAAGAGTTCTCAGCTCATTGATAATAGAGCTGAGCCTGGTGTACATTCCTTCAACTGATTCAGCTTCAGTCTTCTTGAAGTTTTCATATTGGGATATAAGGTTGGACCTTCTATCCTTCCTCTCATCAGCTGAACCAGCTATAATCTGGTTCAGTGAGTCCCACATGGCTTTTGTAGAAGTGCAATCAGCCACTTTCTGAAAGGTTTCATCAGACATAGTCTGAGCCAGAATATTCATTGCTTTAGCATCAGCTACTTTTGCTTTCTTGTATGCATCATTGTATTCTGGAGGTAGCACTGCACTGAGATTTGTAGATGTTGTAGCAGTGGCTATAGCAGATGGTGTT
Source organism: Platanthera zijinensis (assembly GCA_039513925.1). Taxonomy (NCBI): domain Eukaryota; kingdom Viridiplantae; phylum Streptophyta; class Magnoliopsida; order Asparagales; family Orchidaceae; genus Platanthera; species Platanthera zijinensis. The sequence continues at coordinate 178,370,428 of CM077084.1, forward strand.
GGAGGTCCTGTCAAAATAGAAGAAAAAATATCTTCATCAATAGAATTCATATATAACTTGATTCTTGCCTTCCAGATGCTGAACTTAGCTAAGTTGCATACTGGAGGTCTGGTGCTTGAATAATCCTTGTACTGGGCCATGAAGTGAAAGTCTATAAACTTGGTATCTATCTGGATCTTGTGACTCATGTGTTAGCCTGTACAGTCAGTCAACCTCCCTCTGATACCAGTTGAAAGTGAGGATAGATATAACTCTAGAGGGGGTGAATAGAGTATTCAAAAATTATGACACCCTACTCAACTCCCTTAGAGTAAATTTGCAGAATGAGTTTATTAATATTTGAAACACTAAAGCCTAACACAAAGTGAAGTGCACAAGAGAAAGCTAACCGTAATTACAGTTGAGCTTTGGTCCTATCACAGCAACTAGCAATCCTAGTTATTTCTACTCACAGCCACAGTGCAATAATTAAATTAAGCAACATAGACGACACAAGAGGTTTATAGTAGTTCCCTCTAAATAGGTACGTCCACTCTTCTACCATCCTGGTAGGAATCCACTACAAGTTTTTGTTCAGGTGCCCTGCCACCAACAGATCTTGTTCAGGTAGATCAAGTAGACCATTTGAGCTTTTGATCAGGAGCTCAAAATCCAACATAGGTTTTTGATCAGGTGCCCTGCCACCAAGATTCACTTTTGAAGGGAGTAATAACCCTTTATACAGGAGGTTGAGAGAGAGAGAGTGTCTTCTCTATTGTTAAAACAATATTAGAGAAGCAAGTGGATTGCACAGAGCTAGAAAACTCTAAGGAATCAAGGCTCCCCCTGGCTTAGTGATATCCAGGAAGAAGTCTTGCTTCAGGGTGCAGGAACTCTTCTGAACTTGTGACAGAGAGCTGTCTTGAAGTTCTTGAAGGAGCAGCTTGAAGAAGACTCTTGATGTAGAATGATTGTTCTTCTTCAATAGCTTTTCTTCCTTATTCTTCTTCTTGAGACTCTGAGTGAATGTTCCTGGCAGCAGGATGAACTCAGGATTGAAGAAGAGAGAGTTGAAGAAGGTCGATCTTCTTAGTTGAATGTAACAATATCTGAGAGCTGTATCTCTTCTTGTTGTGTATGAAACTGTGTGTATACTCTGCTTGCTTAGTATATCTGTATGTATCTCTCTTCTCTATGTCTCTATCTTTTGAAAGCACTTTATATATTAGCCTCTATAACGACTCTAATCTTTGTTTGAACTTTGTCTTCTTTTGAGATCTGCGATCTGGGCTGCAAATAGAACAATACAAAATTATATCCTGCAGACAGACATCCTATAAAGGGATAACGCTTTCTGAGAAGCTGCATATCCAATCTGATAAAAGAAGTACTAAAGAAAGTCACATCAGACTAAACTCTTTATGGCCAGAGAAGACTATTGAGTCTAACGGCTATAAAGGACAGCATGACAGATAAAGCATAAAGATATTTCAACTAATAAGACAAAAAACTTTGTCAGATAAAGCTTGACTTATGCACAAAGGATGGGGCAAAGATTGCCTTGAGATGTATGCACAAAATCAATGAAATAATCTTTAATAAAATATGCCAAATAAATAGGAAATAAATCATAGAATAGAAGGAGTACAAAATTACTAAAGGCAGACAGAAGAACGTCGAACGACCCACGGAGATCGTTGACCGAACCACAGAGATCATCGAACTATCAGAACAGATAGTCGAACGACATAGATAGTCGAACTATCAAAGAAGATAGTCGAGCTATCAAAAAATAGTCGATTCATCAAACAGATGGTCGAACTATCAACACAGAGCAGATAGTCGAACTATCAAACAGATAGTCGAACTATCAACAACAGAACATATAGTCGAACTATCAGAGCAGAAAGTCGAGCTATCAGATAGTTGAACTATCAAGGCAGATAGTCGAACTATCAAACAAAACAGATAGTCGAACTATCAAACAGATAGTCGAGCTATCAGATAGTTTAACTATCAAGCCAGATAGTCAAACTATCAAACAAATAGTTGAACTAACAAATAGTTGAACTATAAAGAAATCTGTCTGGTCAAAAGAAGTCGAGCGGGGTTCGACGATCGACGAGGCAGATTCCACAGATCGTCGAACTAACAAGAGTTGAACTAACTCAGAGATAGATGATCTGCTGACTGACGATAGTCGACCAACTGATAGACGATTGTCGAACAGTTGATAGATGATAGTCGAGCGGCGTTCGACCATAGTCGAACCAAAAACAACTTAACCAAATCTTTATCTGGAAAAGTGACAACTCTACAACTGAGGAAATACTAATCTGACAACTAACCTTTGACCATAGATAAATCTTGGGTCAAGAAACCAATTGAGAAGACTAAACTCTAATCCAAACTAGGGTACCAACATATAAGATATTTGAAGAGATTGATAGAATTCATGAAGATGAAAATAGAATGATATTATATTATTCTTTCTGAAGATAATTTCCTAGAAGAAGAAATTTGGAATCATCTAAGGGTTTGATATACCAAGAATTTTTTAGAAAGAAGAATATCAACAAAATAGGAAAAATTCAAACAGAGATACAAAGAGATTTTTGTTCAAATCAGATTATCGATTGTTCTTCTTCTCTTGTTCTTCACTACTGAAGCAAGTTATGCACAGAACAATCTGAAAGATTGAGGATCAAAGACCTTATAATCATTATACCTACTTCACAGTAAGGATTCATCCATAAAGAAGATTCAGAACAATTAGTGCCTTAAAATTTCTCAAATATTGGTTGAAAGAGGACTCAACCTAGAAGATTATTCTTCTCTCTTACACTTTATCTCTCTGTAATTGAGTAAAGAGATTTGAGAATCTCTCTTCAAAAGATTCATTCTGGTTCAAGATCTCCTTATCAACTGATCAAGTTGTGTAGTTCAAGATCTCCTTAACAAAATATCTAGTTGCTTTTAAGAGTCTCCTTATCAAAAGACTCAGACCCTAGTTCTGAGAGTCTACTTATCAAAATACTTAAGCATTGCGATAGTTTTATCCTAACAAAGTGGTATTTGGTGTCTTCAGTGTTGTGCTTTTCTTTGTTGTGTTGCTTCTGTAGTTTTACTTCTTCTATGATTATTCTAAAGTTATGATTCTATGAATGCTAATTTGAAATTATTTAAATCTAGAAAATAATTTTAGAAAATATTTTTAAACCTCTATTCACACGCCTCCCTCTAAATAATTAATAAAGGCATTAGTCATAACTATTCACCCTTTCATCCTTAGTGAGCCTAGGGGACTTGGAGGATACCTCCATACATTTCCACCATCGATATCAAAACAAAGCTCTAATTACAGTGGTGCTCCGATGGTCGGAGCACTATGCATGACATCCCTGAGAGGGACAGAGGGAGGGAGAAGAAATCCACCTCAAAAGGGGTCCTTCTAGTAAACAAGGGAAGGGGCATCACATGTAGGTGACTGTGAGAAAAGGGCGAATAAACAACCAAGAAGTAAATAACAACAAATTTTATTGCTCCAAAAAGATAAACAATACATAGGTATGCCCCCATATTTATAGAAAATGGGGGAGATGAGAGAATATAATAAGAAATGTGGGACTAAATAAGTATTTGCCCGGTTAGGCGGTTTTACAAGGTCAAACCGCAATACTAGACAACGAACTACAGATGACCGCCTGTCCTCCACTACTGCTATCCACCAATCCGCTGCTACGGTCAAGCCACCATGCCACTACTACAGCAAGCCACCAGGTCGCTACTACAGTAAGCAACCAGGCCGCTGCAGTAGCAAGCCACCAGGTCGCTGTGGCAGCAAGCCACCAGGCTGCTACTGCGGCAAGCCACCAAACCGTAGATATTAGAAGACCTCAGACTGCATCTGCTAGGATATGAACTAGACTGCCTGAACAAACTGTCAGACCGCCCGAACAGCTAACCGCCCGACCAGATTTTCAATCTGCTAAACTCCAACACTCCCCCTCAAGCTGGAGCGTATATGTAAATCATTCCCAACTTGCTACAAACATCTACGGCGGAAACTAGTTTTGTGAAGAAGTCCGTCAATTCTTTATCAGAAGTCACGAAGGGAGTACAAATTTGATTCTTCAAAATCTCCTCTCTGATAAAGTAGCAATCAACCCTATGTGCTTTGTCCTTTCATGAAAGACGAGATTATTTGATATATAAATGACGTCTTTGTTGTCACAGAACATAAGAAGAGTATGATCATAGACTTCTCCTAAGTCCAAAATAAGCGCTCGCAACCACTTCAACTCACAGGTAGTTGAGTCCATTCTCCTATACTCTGCTTCAGCACTAGACCTTGAAACCACGACATGCTTCTTGCTTTTCCAGCTAACAAGGTTTCCTCCAACAAAGGTGAAAAAACTAGATGTAGACTTCCTATTTTCCTTGTTATCAACATAGCTGGCATCAGAATACGCTTCAACTTTCAGATGACCTTTCTTTTGAAACAACAATCCCTTCCCTGGAGACCCTTTCATATACTCCAGAATCTTCATGGCAAATCGAAGATGGCACTCTCTAGGATTCTACATAAACTGACTGACCTTACCCAACTGTATAACAGATATCTGGTCTGGTAACAGTCAGATATATGAGTTTTCCTACAAGGTATTTATACATAGTGAAATATGGAAGAAGAGGAGACTCTTCAGTCCACCCTTTATCATCTCCAACTGCCATCGGACAACAAGCAAGTTTCATGCCAAGAAGACCAGTTTCTTTCAGGAGATCTAGCGCATACTTTCACTGTGAGAGAACCATTGAATTCCTCTTTCGGGAAACCTCAATCCCCAGAAAGTACTTCAGAGTTCTCAAATCCTTAATCACAAAATGTTATCGAAGATGCCGTTTGGCTAAATCAATGTATTCTTTATCATCACCTGTCAGAAGAATATCATCAACATAAACAATAAGAATCACAATCTCTTTAGTGGTCTTCCGTATAAATAGAGAATGATCAGCAGAGCTTCGATTAAACCCAATAAGGGAGACAACTCCACTAAACCTGTCAAACCAAGCTCGTGGACTCTGCTTTAAGCAATAGATCTCCTTCCGAAGCTTGCATACCTGAGACTCCCCCTGAGCAACATACCCTAGAGGTTGCTCCATATAAACCACTTCGTACAAATCTCCATAAAGGAAGGCATTATTCACATCTAACTGAGACATCTCCCAGTCTTGAGTAACTGCTATAGAGAAGAGAACACATATAGTGTTGATGCGAGCAATAGGGGAAAAAGTATCAAAGAAGTCTACCTCATATGTCTGAGTAAACCCTTTGGCAACGAGCCTTTCCTTATAGCGATCAACCTTGCAATCTGGAAGATACTTAACCATAAAGACCAACCTGCAACCAACCACATCAACTCCCAGAGGTGGAGGGACAAGAGTCCAAGTCCCTCTCTCAGTTAATGTATGCATTTCTTCATCCATAGCAGCTTTCCACTGTGAACTAGAAAAAGCCTCTTGATGCATTGCTGGGATCACATTAGAAGAGGTAGGAAGAGCAAAATGCTGGCCATTTGGGGAAAGATGAGCATAGGAGACAACAACATCAATAGGATGCTTAGTACATTTTCGAACGCCCTTCCCTAGGGCAATGGGAAGATTAAGGTCATTGTCGACCGAAGGAGGCAATGCACTATCAGAAGAAAGAAGAGGCTCTAGAATAGGCATAAAAGGCTCCTTGGGCAATATATCAGTCTCCAGAGAGAGAATAGGTGCAGGTGTAGAAATAACTCGCTCTTATAGAGGTGTCGAGATAATAGGCAGGGAAGAAGAAGTAGTGGAAGGAAAGAGAGAAGTAGTATAAAAATATGGTGTATCTTCAAAGAATGTAACGTCTGCTGAAACGTACTGTTTGCGTAGAAGAGGATCAAAACAGAAATATCCCTCTTGAGTCAGACAATAGCCAACGAATATGCACTTAACAGAATGGGGAGAAAGTTTGTCAGGACCAGGAGTGGGTATGTGAACAAATGTCGTGCATCCAAATATTTTGAGAGGTAAAGGAAATGGTTCAGCCTCAAGATATAAAATAGAAAATGAAGACTTTCCCTGAAGAATAGACAAGGGAATACGGTTGATGAGATAGCAAAAAAGAAGAACCGCATGACCCCAATAAGACTGAGGAACATTAATTTATAAACACAGACTGCGAGTAACAGCCAGTAGATGACGAATCTTGCGTTCAACAACACCATTCTGTTGAGAGGTATAAGGACAAGTAGTCTGATGAATCAGATCATGTCTCACACAAAATTCAGAGAATTGACGGCTAGCATATTCTTTGGCATTATCAGTGCGAATAATCTGTATTGGCACATGAAATTGCGTGGAGATTGCAACACCCTAAAAATTGTAATCGAACCGGTTGCGTCTAAGGAATTATTGGTTCCTATATAGGGGTACACAGCCTGGGACATGGGCGTGTCCAAGATCATGTCTTTCTCTGTGTTGGTCGGATGTGTTAGTAAAGGACACGACAAAAAACACAGATATGAACAGTAGAGACACGGGCGTGTTAAGAGTGACATGGGCGTGAACATACCCGTGTCACCACCCGTGTCCACCAAGCAACGTGACGGTTGGCGTAGTGGTTATCTGTGATATGCCCCAAGGTCACGGGTGTGTTGGGACCTAATATGGGCGTGTCAGGTTGAGACACGGGCATGTCTCAACACGTGCCTTTTTCTTGTGCTCGACGATCAAGCCTGGATCAGGGCACACGGTAAGACCCCCCTCCCGGAACACAAAAATGGCACGAGGGAAGTCTTATGCCCAGAGTAGCCGCCTTGCGGTAGCACTAACACACGGGTTAGCCTGCACTACAAGACGCCTATTCCGCCGGCTACAACCAATATCAATATACTATGCCAACCCAACCATAAGTTAAAAAGAAAGTCAATTCACACATAGTTTTAAGTCTAAAACGAAGCGGAAAATAAGAAGCATAAGAAGCTTCTCAAATATCAGAGTCTAAAACTGTTTGCCAAAAAGGATACAACAAAACACTCACAACTGTCACAGACGGTCTCGACGGTACCGTCACCTCAGGTCCTGTCATCCGGGCCTGGATGTCCTGCTGCTGGCCTATTTGCGGGGTTTCCTCCTAAAATGGAAGACGTAGCAACCGTTAGTCATAAAGACTAAGTGGCTTCACATCCGCTCCCCCGGCGACTCCTCGGCACCGGGCGGAGAAAGGAAACAAGTACAATATGTATATATAAAGCAGGAGTAATCGAGCAGGTGACACGGAACTGATAAGAATAATATCTCTACGAAGTAAGCTAACAGTTCTATTAAATCAAATAATTAATCAGCAGGTAATCTACAATAGGAACAGTAACTTAACTTATAAGAGTGCCCATACAAACTTATAAGTTGAGGTTCGGCATAACAGAAAAGTAACTAATCGTATAAGAGTGCCCATACAAACTTATACGATAAGGATCTTGTGCATGATATGAGTGATATGATATGAATGCTATGCAATGACCGACCCATACTCACACACATGCAAGTTGCTATGTCGAGACAGACTTGAGGTTCCCACTTTTCGAGCAGGTAGATTATAACACCCCAAAAATCTCAAAATTGGATTTGAGGTGCAGGCTGTTTGACACGGCCTGGGACACGGGCGTGTCCCAGGGCGTGTCGGGGGTACACGGCATGGGATACGGGCGTGTCCCAGGGCGTGTTCTGGATGGTCGACGATCGGTGGTCGACTATAGTCGAGCCTGGGACACGGCCTGGGACACGGGCGTGTCCCAGGGCGTGTCACTCAAGAAATGGGCGGACTGAGTCAGAGAAGTACACGGCCCGGAACCAAGCCTTAAACACGACCGTGTCAGATTTGACACGGGCGTGTCCGAGGGCGTGTGCCTACCCGTGTACTGCTCTGGTTGTTTTGGAGCTCGTTGAGGCAGGGGTGACACGGGCGTGTCACATGATTAACACGGGCGTGTCAATGTTCGACACGGGCGTGTCGATGCCCGTGTTCTGGTAGATTTCAGTCGGTGCGAGTGTCGCGTGTGCCGCTTAAGGGTACACGGACTGTGACACGGGCGTGTCACAGGCCGTGTCAGCCAAAAAAATGGAATTTTGGGAAAATCGTGGTCGTTCCTTTTCTCTATTTGGATCCAAAGGCTCAGGTGATTCCTTGCTGGATTAAAACACCAGAGGCTAGATGAAGAGATCATTCTTCATTTGGCTAAGTGAAGAGAGAAAGAGAGAGGAGGAAGAAGAAGGAGGATGAGATCAAGCCACCGGCGGAGCTCCCGTGTTCCGATTCTAGATCCGAGGCCAGTGCTGTGAAGGCAAAGCTGCTGCGGTGCTTTCTCACCGGCTAGAGTTCGATGGCTCCCAAGAGATCGTCAAGGGTAACGATCTCCCTTCTTGGACATGTGAAGTCCTTCTTTTCTGCATTGCATAGGGAAAACCCTTCCCCGCGAGTGTGCGGTGGGTTGTGGCATCCCTTGGGGTAGATATGTGAAGTCCCCCTTGTTAGAGTCCGGAATTTGAGTACGGATCTAGGCATGCTGTATGAAGCCCATCTGGACATGTTGGTCTGGATTGGTGATGCTTGTTTGCATATCGGAGAAGACTCCGTGGTTATGGCTTATTTGCCTTGTGCCTACCTGTTGCTTGGTGCTGCAGGACGTACTGGATGAAGTCCAGGAAATGAAGAGGGTTGGATGCAACTCTTGTGGCCATGCGTTGCCACTTTGTGTGCGGTTGAGCCGTTGGGCTGCAACTCGATGAAAAGGCAGATTGCCGAACAGGAAAGGTGAAACCGACCCGCGCCTATAAATTGCCATGGATACTTCTGTATTCGAAGTGGCACGGCGACTTGAGCAACGGGGGGTGGCTGATCCGTACCTGCGTTATGTCCGTCCGACTGGTAAGCCTGGTTATAGGTTTCATTGGAGCGCATAATGAGAGTCTTAGGCCCGCGCGCCAAAAAGACTAGAATGCTCAATACCGTGTAAACGGTGGTGTTGACCCTGGTTTTCCGGTGCACCAAGAATGTGCCCTGAGTGCACGGACTTTCGGGCCGTGTGGCTGACGGTTGTGATGGCTTGAATGTGCCTGCGAGCACATATTTGCTATTGTTGATACCATGCTGTGCAGGGAAGGAATGCTACTGCCCCGAGAAAGGGGTAGGATTGTTATAATTGGATCAGCTGAATGCTAACCGTTGCCGTGTTTGCCACCGTTTGGGTGGATTGTCCCTATGCATGTGTTGGAGAGCCGAGTGGTAAATGAAGGGCTGAAGCACATTTTGCTGTTGCTGCTGCTGCTGCGGCTAAGCCCTTGAAGGCTACGCGAATGGTTTTATTTGTTTTGCTTTTACTCATGTATGGCCGGCCTGTGCGCCGATGTTTGTAATCCATGATGTGTGGAAAGAAGAACTGTAAGGCCTTAAGGCCAACCCTTCACCTTTGTTGTACATTCCGTGGCTGTTTATATAACTGTGGTATATATATTTGATATTCCTGGTTAGAGTTCAATTTACAACTTAAAGCTTCCGTTAGCATGCTCTGAGTTAGGATACGTGTATGGTTTGGTATTATCCTATGACCTCACCGTTTGTTTGTGGCATATAGTGTGGGGCCCCGGCCGGACCTTCTACTATACGTCATGTAATGGATGGGGTCGTTACATTTTGGTATCAGCTTCGTTCGGTCTTCCTCTTTCGAATTTGTGGTCGAATTCTTTTGTTGGGGTGGCGAGCGCGTGTTTGTGCGCCCTGCTGTAACGCTAATGAACTCTGGAATGTCCACTAAGGAATGTACATAATCTTGTTTGAGGAATCTGCGCGTTCCTTTTCTGTTGTTTTGCTTGCATACGATCGCTAATGTGTGTCTTGTCGACCTATAGGTGACGCGTAGTGGTGCTGGGCAGTCTGAGCCCTAGCGCTCTGATGAGAGTGCGGCACCAGCTGAGGTGCCAACACCTCCTCCATCTGCGGAAACTGTTCGCTTAGTTGCTGAGGCTCTATTTGCCATGATTCAGCCGACCGGGCAAGCGCAGCTGGCAGTAGTGCCAGTTCGTGTTGATGTAAGACCCGAGCCGGTTGAGGCTGTCGATCCACGAGCAGCTGACTGACAGTTGAAGCAATTCATGAGCTTCAGTCCGCCTACGTTTACAGGCCTGGGATCCCCAACGCAGGCAAAGGATTGGTTATCGCGTGTCAAGCGGATAATGACAGCGATCAGGGCGAAGGAAACTTTAAAGGTCACCTTGGCCACCTTCATGCTCGAAGGAGAGGCGCGATTGTGGTGGGACGAGGTTGAGGTACACCATTTGGCGGGCAGGCAATTAACACAAGTATCGATTGAGGAGTTCTCTCGAATATTTCTGGCGAAACATGTCCCAGCGGCGCAACGCATTGCCATGGAAAATGAGTTCCAACGATTAAAGAAAGGAGAAGATAGCGTGGATACCTACCTGCATGAGTTTACAAGGTTGGGACGGTATGCGGGAACAATCTTCGCGGATGACCAAAGGAAAACGAATAGGTTCTATGAAGGATTGCGGGATGAGTTGAGGTTCCTGCTTTCGAGTTCAGTGAACCAAGGGTTTCAGGCGTTGGTTGATACTGCATGTGCGTTGGAGAAGGACATGAGACGGGTGCAAGGGAACAAGGGCTTGGTTGTGTCAAAGCCAGAGTTTCAAGCACCTCGCCCTAGCAAATCGTCCTACCAAAAGAAAGGGGGCAAGAGGTCCAAGCCGTCTGGGCAAGTGTCTACGACCGTTGTGTCGGGGGCGACGTCAAGGCCGGAGTCTCGTACATGCTTTACTTGTGGCCGGGTGGGGCATATAGCCCGTGATTGTCGGGTTGTTCAGCCCAAAGGGGAAAAGAAGACGGGTGCGTCTTATGCTGAGAAGGGCAAAGCGGTGGTTGATTCCTCTGCGTCCTAGGCACAGCCCCGAGTTTATCACCTTGGTCAGCAGGAGGCGATTAAGCAAAGTGACGTCGTCACAGGTACGAGTTAATATAGCTTACTTTCTTAAGTGTTATTGCATTTGGTTATGTATTGCTTGTGCATGATGTGTGTGTGCTGCAGGCTTTGTCCTGATTCTGAATAATCTGGCGAGAGCCCTGTTTGATACGGGTGCTTCGCATTCTTTTTTGTCTGAGGACTTCGTATCTCGAATTGGGGTGCCGAGTCATGTGATGGTTGATAGTACAAGGGTTCTATTGCCGAATGGCTGTGTGATGCTTGCGGTTAGGGCTTGCGATGTGGATGTTCAAATAGGAAGTCAGGATTTCGGTTTGAGTGCAGCTGTGCTACCGTTATCGGAGTTTTATGTGAACTTTGGCATGGACTGGATCTCGGAGCAGCGTGCCTTTATTGATTGCACAACTCCAAGGAGATCACACTGGGCCAGAATACCGGACTTGTGACGAAGTTCGCTGGTATGCGAGGAGTTGGCGGGACTTTGCTGTCTGCGCTCCAAGTCGTCAATGCTGTTCGGAAGGGAGCGGAGTTATTCTTCACGCTAATTCAAGCTGTTGAGCCAAAGGCCAGTGTCGGTGAAGTTCTGGTTGTGTCAGAGTTTGCCGATGTGTTTCCTAAAGATCTTCCTGGGTTACCACCCCAGCGGGAGATTGACTTCTCTATTGAGTTGGTGCCAGGTGCTAAACCTGTGGCCCGCTCACCATATCGCGTCGCGCCAAAAGAGATGGCTGAATTGGAAGTCCAATTGCAAGAGTTGTTGGAGCAGGGATACATACGCCCAAGTATGTCACCTTGGAGCGCGCCTGTTCTCTTTGTGAAAAATAAAGACGGTAGTTTGGGGTTATGTATTGACTACCGCGAATTGAATAAGCTGACGGAGAAAAACAAATATCCGATTTCACGGATTGATGACTTATTTGATCAGCTGGCAGGATCAACGGTCTATTCCAAGTTGGATTTGAAGTCGGGATATTATCAGTTGAGGACTCGGGAAGGTGACATTCCCAAGACGGCGTTTGGAACACGCTACGGTCATTATGAGTTCACGGTAATGTCGTTTGGCTTATGTAATGCGCCTTCGGTATTTCTGGATCTAATGCACCGAACGTTCCGATAGTACTTGCATTTGTTCTTGATTGTGTTTATCGATGACATCTTAGTATACTCTCAGTCGGAAGAGGATCATGCAAACCATTTGCGGTTGGTCTTGCATACCCTGCGGAGGAATAAGCTTTATGCCAAGTTCTCAAAGTGTGAGTTCTGGCTCTCTTCAGTAGCCTTTTTAGGCCATGTGGTAAGTGGAGAAGGTTTTGCGGTGGATCCGTTGAAGATAAGTGCCATTCGAGATTGTCCAGTGATGTCTTCAGTGGCCGAGGTCAGGAGCTTCCTTGGGCTTGCGGGCTACTATAGACGGTTTGTGGAAAACTTCTCACGGATTGCTTTACCTCTGACCACGCTGACGAGAAAAGATCAAAGGTTCATTTGGACGCCGGAGTGCGCGCGAGCTTTTGAAGACCTGAAGAGTCGTTTGACCACGGCGCCTGTGTTAACATCGCCATGTGGTACAGATGGTTATGAGATCTATAGCGATGCTTCCGGGAGCGGCTTAGGCTGCGTTCTTCTGCAGTTTGGTAAAGTGATTACTTATGGCTCGCGCCAGTTGAAAGTGCATGAGCGGAATTACCCCGTCCATGATTTGGAGTTGGCGGCGGTAATATTTACGCTCAAGTTGTGGCAGCACTATCTTTATGGCGTTAAAGTCGACATCTATACAGATCACAAAAGCCTAAAGTACTTGTTGGATCAGAAGGATCTGAATATGCGACAACGAAGATGGATGGAGTTCCTTGGGGACTACACCGTCGAGATTCACTATACTCCCGGGAAGGGAAATGTGGTCGCTGATGCTTTGAGTCGGACTACGGTACGGGCAAGCTGGTTGTAGAGGCATGATCAGCGTTTGATCCAGGAATTGGAAGCATTGGAGATATCTTGTGTTGACAAGGGTTCTTCGACCGATGCATGCTTGAACTGGACGGAGGTTCAATATGACCTTACGGACAGAATTCGGCGAGCAACGGAGCTTGATGAAAGCCTCCAGCGCTATGCAAAAGATGGGCCGGATGACCAATTCTCTTGGGATAACGGTTTGTTACGAAGAAATGGTCGAATGTGCGTCTTGAGTATGGGTAAATTGAGGGAAGAGTTGATGTACGAAGCTCACTTTGCAAAGTACTCAGTTCACCCAGGAAGCACAAAGATGTACAGAGATCTGAAAAAGCTGTTCTGGTGGCCCGGACTAAAGAAAGATGTCGCACGTTATGTGGCTGAATGCAATACCTGTGCGTTGGTGAAAGCAGAATGACAAAAGCCTGGCAGTTTTCGGAAGTCGTTACCCATTCCGGAGTGGAAGTTCGATGACATTTCGATGGATTTCGTGCACGGGTTGCCGAGATCTCAACGCGGTCATGATTCAATCTGGGTGATTGTGGACCGGTTGACAAAAGTGGCGCACTTCCTTCCAAACAAAAGAGACGATTCAGTGGAAACCTTGGCCAAGCTCTATGTGGAGCACATTGTTCGACTGCACGGTGTTCCTCGGAGCATCGTCAGTGACCGTGATGGGCGATTCACATCGAATGATTGGCGGCTAGTTCATCAAATGTTGGGTACAAAATTAGCGTTTAGTACGGCCTTTCATCCCCAAACGGATGGCCAGACTGAACGAACCAACAGGACGATGGAGGACATGCTCCGCATGTGCGCCCTCGACTTTGGTAAGAGGTGGGAAGATTATATTTTTCTTGTAGAATTTGCCTATAATAATAGCTACCAAGCAAGCATCGGTATGGCACCATTTGAGGCTTTATATGGTCGTAAATGTCGTACACCATTAGCTTGGGCAGAAGCAGGCGAATCTATGCTGAATGGGAAAAAGGAAGTCGAAGAAGCTACCTCGCTTATACGCTCTATTCGGGAGAGGTTATTGATCGCCCAAGATCGTCAAGCAAAGTACTACAATGCCAAATATCGGAATGTGGAGTTCGCAGTGGGTGATTGGGTATATTTGAAGATCAAACCCTTTAAAGGCGTGTCCAGGATTCGGCGTTTGAAAAATCTAAGTCCGAGGTATCTTGGTACATTTGAGGTGGTGGAGCGAGTTGGGGAAGCTGCTTATCGACTAGCACTTTCAGTAGACTTGGGTGGATTACATGATGTATTTCACATCTCAGTACTTCGTAAGGCTGTCAAGGATCCAGCTCAAGTAGTGGAGAATGATCGGGTACCGGTCGAGTATGGGCTAACGACGAGGGTTCGACCCATTCGGATCGAGGATCGAGCCGAGAAACAGTCGCGGAACAAAGTGATCGGGATGGTCAAAGTCCGATGGGACAATTGTGGCCGAGAAGAGCTAACATGGGAGCGCGAGCAGACCATGCGAGCCGAATTTCCCGAGTTATTTTCGTAACTTGTTCGCTTGTTGTATATGTAATAGAAACATATAAATGTTTTGTTATTTTCTCCCTACTGTCTTCAAATTTCAGGACGAAATTTTAATAAGGAGGGGAGGATTGTAACACCCCAAAAATCTCAAAACTGGATTTGAGGTGTAGGCTGTTTGACACGGCCTGGGACACGGGCGTGTCCCAGGGCGTGTCGGGGGTACACGGCCTGGGACACGGGCGTGTCCCAGGGCGTGTTATGGATGGTCGACGATCGGTGGTCGACTATAGTCGAGCCTGGGACATGGCCTGGGACACGGGCGTGTCCCAGGGCGTGTCACTCAAGAAATGGGCGGACTGAGTCAGAGAAGTACACGGCCCGGAACCAAGCCTTGAACACGGCCGTGTCAGATTTGACACGGGCGTGTCCGAGGTCGTGTGCCTACCCGTGTACTGCTCTGTTGGTTTTGGAGTGCGTTGAGGCAGGGGTGATATGGGCGTGTCACATGACTGACATGGGCGTGTCATGTTCGACACGGGCGTGTCGATGCCCGTGTTCTGGTAGATTTCAGTCGGTGCGAGTGTCGCGTGTGCCGCTTAAGGGTACACGGCCTGTGACACGGGCGTGTCACAGGCCGTGTCAGCCAAAAAAAATTGAATTTTGGGAAAATCGTGGCCGTTCCTTTTCTCTATTTGGATCCAAAGGCTCAGGTGATTCCTTGCTAGATTAAAACATCAGAGGCTAGATGAAGAGATCATTCTTCATTTGGCTAAGTGAAGAGAGAAAGAGAGAGGAGGAAGAAGAAGGAGGAGGAGATCAAGCCACCGGCGGAGCTCCCGTGTTCCGATTCGAGATCCAAGGCCAGCTCTGTGAAGGCAAAGCTGCTGCGGTGCTTTCTCACCGGCTAGAGTTTGATGGCTCCCAAGAGATCGTCAAGGGTAACGATCTCCCTTCTTGGACATGTGAAGTACTTCTTTTCTGCATTGCATAGGGAAAACCCTTCCCCGCGAGTGTGCGGTGGGTTGTGGCATCCCTTGGGGTAGATATGTGAAGTCCCCCTTGTTAGAGTCCGGAATTGGAGTACGGATCTAGGCATGCTGTGTGAAGCCCATCTGGGCATGTTGGTCTGGATTGGTGATGCTTGTTTGCATATCGGAGAAGACTCTGTGGTTATGGCTTGTTTGTCTTGTGCCTACCTGTTGCTTGGTGCAGCAGAAAGTACTGGATGAAGTCTAGGAAATGAAGAGGGTTGGATGCAACTCTTGTGGCCATGCGTTGCCACTTTGTGTGCGGTTGAGCCGTTGGGCTGCAACTCGATGAAAAGGCAGATTGCCGAACAGGAAAGGTGAAACTGACCCGCGCCTATAAATTGCCATGGATACTTCCGTATTCGAAGTGGCACGGCGACTTGAGTAACTGGGGGTGGCTGATCCGTACCTATGTTATGTCCGTCCGACTGGTAAGCCTGGTTATAGGTTTCGTTGGAGCGCATAATGAGAGTCTTAGGCCCGGGCGCCAAAAAGACTAGAATGCTCAATACCGTATAAACGGTGGTGTTGACCCTGGTTT
Organism: Platanthera zijinensis; assembly: GCA_039513925.1. Classification (NCBI taxonomy): domain Eukaryota; kingdom Viridiplantae; phylum Streptophyta; class Magnoliopsida; order Asparagales; family Orchidaceae; genus Platanthera; species Platanthera zijinensis. The sequence continues at coordinate 178,386,441 of CM077084.1, forward strand.
TCCAGTGCACCAAGAATGTGCCCTGAGTGCATAGACTGTCAGGCTGTGTGGCCGACGGTTGTGATGGCTTGAATGTGCCTGCGAGCACATATTTGCTATTGTTGATACCATGCTGTGCAGGGAAGGAATGCTACTGCCCCGAGAAAGGGGTAGGATTGTTATAATTGGGTCAGCTGAATGCTGACCGTTGGCATGTTTGCCACCGTTTGGGTGAATTGTCCCTATGCAGGTGTTGGAGAGCCGAGTGGTAAATGAAGGGCTGAAGCACATTTTGCTGTTGCTGCTGCTGCTGCGGCTAAGCCCTTGAAGGCTACGCGAATGGTTTTGTTTGTTTTGCTTTTACTCATGTATGGCCGGCCTGTGCGCCGATGTTTGTAATCCATGATGTGTGGAAAGAAGAACTGTAAGGCCTTAAGGCCAACCCTTCACCTTTGTTGTACATTCCGTGGCTGTATATATAACTGTGGTTTATATATTGGACATTCCTTGTTAGAGTTCAATTTACAACTTAAAGCTTCCGCTAGCATGCTCTGAGTTAGGATACGTGTATGGTTTGGAATTATCCTGTGACCTCACCGTCTGTTTGTGGCATATAATGTGGGGCTCCGACCGGACCTTCTACTATACGTCATGTAACGGATGGGTTCGTTACATAGCTAACCTCTCAGGCGTCAACCGTCGTGGCCAGATGGTGACAGTGGAGCGGGCGTCTCCACTACTAGGTGGTATCCACACTACCTGTCATAGGCCTCCGTACGCCTCAACGATAAGAACACAACAGCGGAGCTCACATGCGTACTACGGCTCAGAAGGGGTCTTGGATAGATGTGCACCAAGAACACAGCCCAACCTGGCCTTTGATTTCGAATCGGAAGGAACCTCGGAATCGCACGAGGCGCAAGACCAACCGTTCTCATGGCGTGGAGAAGACCTTGGGTTATAGACACCAAGTGCCTAGCCCTACCGCCCAAGGTCTAACTATTGGCTCTCATCGGTGTGACGACTGGAGAGCCCGTAGACCTGCCACATTCATTATCTCAGCATCGCGACACATCGAGTCGTCGCACACCACATGCACCATCACAACTCACTCGATGCTACCCGTAGGGAGACTTCATCTCTAAGCATCGGTTATCAACAAAACCCATTAGGCTCGGATCAGGGGTAAAAAATAATCTCCCAATAGAGTTCATTACATTCACAACTATCTATTCAATCGATCACCTCAATTCATCACATGATAGATATGTTCTACAACCAAGCTCAACCTTCATTGATCACTAGTCATCCTATCTCAATTCACATCACCATTAACCTAGATGGCTACCAATGCTAATCACAACATTCATAAGGTTAACTATAGCATCATAATTAAGGGAGCCAAATGATATAAATTGCACATCATAACTTTCACAAAGAGTACACTTAACCATGAGTTAACATGAGCATCATTATTGTATAGCCTGCCACCAAAACTGGAATTCCAGGAGCTACAGGAATCCGATATAAACGCTCAACCCCTCGTTGGAAAGGTATTCACGAGGGCTACGACCTTTATGTTGAGTCGCAAACCCAGATCTTGTCGCATCACACCAGAAATTCAACTCGAAGTCTGCTGCGTACAGGATATAGATTTCCTGGACATAATTTCCCCCAATCGCAGCAGACTCGAACGGACTTTCCCGTGGCTACAGGTATCGCCTGGAAACGTGCAACCACTCGTTGGAAAGGTATTTTTGAGGGATACGACTTTAATGTTGAGTCAAAAACCCAAATATGAACAAAACCCCTTCCGAAACTGGCGGCGAAGATCGCTGCGTGCAGAAGTCAGATTTCTGCACGCATCTTAAGGTGAGATGAACGACATCCGTTCATCTTTCTCCTTGCACCGACCTCCCAAAACTCCTCCAGAAATTCGTCCACCCTTATTCACCCTCATAAAGCCGTACTTCTCCACGAATCACTCTCTCATCTTCAGTTTGAATGATGAAGAGGTTGAAGAAGACTAAAGCCTAGAAAACAACCTAGGCATGGCTTTCCCTAAGGAATCTCCTCCTCACCATCAAGACTCTATGGAGTCGATGTCTCTCCTAGAATATTAACTACAGATCTAGCACCAAGGGAGAGGGGAGGAAGCTCACCTCATTTCCAGCGGTACCAACATTCCCGGCCATGGATCTAGTTGTTCTTCTTTGCGGCATCTTTTGCTTGGTGCGGTTGTTCTTCACTACAAAGGAAGGAGAGAGAGAGAGAGAGAGAAGGCCGCCTCCAAGAGCTCTGAATCCCTCGGCTCTGTCGTTCGCTAGGTTTGTGATGACGGCGAGGTCGGTCGGCGCAAGGCTAGGGTTTGACTTTAACTTCCCTTTATAAGCCGATGTATTAGGTTACATCTTCTGCCACGTGTCAACGCCTCATTGGACCGCCCATAATGGGTCATATTGAAGTGACCCGGTCCAAGGAACCATCCAGCGCGAATAGCGAAATCCGGTTCAGTCCGCCTGTACAAGCCGGCGAATCTGCCTGGGTGAAGAAAACACATAAGTCAAATTCGGCAGGAATCATCTGTCATTCTCGACGATCGGCGAGAATCGTCAGGCATTCTCGACGAATTCGTCGGGTATCAACAATGATACCGGACGATTTTGCCTTAGCCTAACTTATTGGAATCTTGGCGTTGAGTGCGTTGAGTATTCTCAGCGATACTCGACGATCGGCGAGAATCACCAGGCATTCTCGACGATTTTCCCTTGGGCCATGCTTATCGTAAATCTGGCGTTGAGTGCGTTGAGTATTCTCAGCGATACTCGACGATCGGCGAGAATCACCAGGCATTCTCGACGATTTTCCCTTGGGCCATGCTTATCGGAAATCTGGCGTTGAGTGCGTTGAGTATTCTCAGCGATACTCGACAAACGGCGAGAATCACCAGGCATTCTAGACGATTTTCCCTTGGGCCATGCTTATCAGAAATCTGGCGTTGAGTGCGTTGAGTATTCTCAGCGATACTCGACGATCGGCGAGAATCACCAGGCATTCTCGACGATTTTCCCTTAGGCCATGCTTATCGGAAATCTGGTGTTAAGTGCGTTGAGTATTCTCAGCGATACTCGACGATCGACGAGAATCACCAGGCATTCTCGACGATTTTCCCTTAGGCCATTTCCTTTTGATTCGTTGGATATCACCCAACCCTATACTCCATCCAATGCACTTGACACCTTTTGCCAGTGCGCCCCGAGCCCGAGTCAAGTCTCTTGACTCAAAACTCGTGCGAGGGGCCTAGTGCGAATTGGGACGTTACAAATACTATAAACAAAATAAAAGATTCTGTCCCCGAAATCAGGCTTGGGCTATGGTGATGCAAGTACAAAATAATATGCGCTATAAAATGTTACCTTGGAAGAACAGCTCCGGGTAGCGCTTCTGCATCAAGTCCACTGGCTCCAAAATAAATTCTTCCTTCCCATGATTAGACCACATCACTTTTACCAGAGGCACACTTTTGCGGCGCAGGGTTCTTATCTCATTATCAACGATTCGTACTGGCTCTAGTCGCATAGATCTGTCAGACGCCACAGCACCATCAGTCGTGGGGATATATTGTTCGGGTCGCAACAGTGCCTTCCAAAGCGACGAGACATGGAACATGTCGTGGAGATTTTGTAACTCGGGCGGTAGCTCCAGCCGATTGGCCAAAGGGCCAATCTTTTCCACTATGACATAGGGTCCACCATACCGTGGGCTGAGCTTCTTCACTCCTCGTACTCGTGATACTCCATGCATCGGCCGGATTTTCAGAAACACCCTGTCTCCTACTTGAAATTCCACCATCCGGTGTTTCGCGTTATAATACTTTGCTTGCCGAATCTGAGCCTCAAGCATGCGATCCCATATCAATCTGACAACAGCATCAGTATCATCAATATACTCTATGCCCAATGCCTTCGGGTCTTTGTCTTGCACCCAAGACAAGGGGGTCCTACACCTCCTCCCGTATAGAGCTTCATGGGGTGCCATGCCAATGCTAGATTGATGGCTGTTGTTATAGGAGAATTCCACTAAGGGCAAGAGTCTTTCCCACGGCTCCCCCCTATCTATCACACATAATCTCAACAGATCCTCCAATGTTCGAATGGTCTGTTCAGATTGCCCGTGTAACATCCCATTTCCAACTAGACCCCTAAGAGTGATTTTGTCATGGCAAAACCCTAGAAAGCCCAAGGAAGAGCCAAGTGAACCTGGTAGTGTGAATAGGGCCACTGTGGTCTGCACTTAGCAGATCCCTGAACCTTGATTTAAAAGTGATCATGAGGCTTCACTAAGACTCCAAGACCCCACCCATACCCTCATAGACCTAGTGAGAGGTCAATGGGTCACCAAAGACCCATGGAGGGCATTCAACAGACCCAAGTTGACCAAAGTCAACTATAACCCTAGCTAGGTCAAATTGACCTACACAGGGGTCCATTTCAGTCCATTAGCCAAATATACCCCACCAATACCCTTATAACCCTAGGAAGAGGTCAATGGGTCACTAAGGACCCATGGAGAGCAGTCAATGGGGCTAAGTTGACCAAAGTCAACTATAGCCCTAATTGGGTCAAATTGACCTACACAAGGGTCAATTGCAGTCCCTTAGCCCAATAGACACCACCTCTACCCTCATAAGCCTAGTGAGAGGCCAATAGGTCACCAAGGACCCATTGGGACCAATCAAAGGGGCTAGTTTGACCAAAGTCAACCCTTAACCTAAAATGGTCAAAATGCCCTAGTTAAGGGCCAAGTGACCTTCAAGGGCCAATACAACCCCACCATGACCCTAGGGGAGGCTAATGGGTCACCAAGGACCTATTAAGGAAATATCAAGGATCAAATTGACCTAGGTGGGCCCTAGTCCCACTTTGGGTCAAGTTAGCCCAAATGGGCTAACTCAAGCTCAAGCCTATTTCATTAGGGCTAACCTTGACCCAAGTGGCCAAATAGATTGGTAGGCTGACATGTGACATGTAGGAGCCCAAATTTCAGGCTTGATGACTAGGAGAGAGAAAATCATCCATGGAGGAGAGAGAAAGAGAAGGAAGAGAAGGAAGGAGGACTTTGTGCTCCTCCTCCCCCCTCCCCAACCTCCCCATTCATTTCAGAAGGACAAGGGGGAGTCCAGCAGCTTTTTTTGACTGGCTGGAGCAAGCTCCACCACCCCTAGCCGCCAACCTTGACTTTGCCAAAAATGGCACATGCCATTTCAGCCACCTAACACCTCCCCTCACCTCTTTAAAGGCTCCAGCAAGGTCCAAGGATGAATCCCCACCATTTCCCTGAAGAAACCAAGCCCAATTCTGCCTTTTTGAGCAAGCCGACCACCACCGGCCACCACCATGCCAATCCGGCGTTCAGCCAGGCTACAGCCGCCCAAAAAGGTCCTCCTCCACTCCTTCTCTCCTGGGTAGATCGTAGAAATCAATAGGGCTAAGGTTGGGGCTCAATTGAGCCCAATCGGGTTTTCAAAATCATGGAAATTCCATGAAAAATCCAACTCTCGGGTTCGCCGGAACAGTGATTCCCGGCGGCCTGGACGCCGCCTGGAGATAGCCCCGACCACCACGAAGGTGTCGGCGGCGGTGGCAGGCCGGGGAGGTGGCCGGATGGCCGGCGGCAGCCGTTGGAAGTTGCTCCAGGCGGGCTGAATCGGGGCCGTCGGCTAGAGCTAGACGATAACCGGATGCCGTCCAGGCTGCGCCAAGATTCGTGCTGGGCAGATTTTAAACTATAGCTATGATATTTAAATCATTTCATATTCTGTCACAGGATTTCTATTTAATTGCTTTAATTATTAAAAATATTTAGAGTCATTTTCAGAAAAAGTGGTCAACATCAAAAACCTAGCCCTATGAGTCTACTGTCTGGTAAAATTGGTTTGAACCAATTTGGGTGACTGGTCTGACCAGGGCACCCATTTTGGTGGGGTCTATACAAATGAGTAGGCAGACATTAAACTAGCTGCCCACTCTTCATCCTTGGTCCAAATAAGCTAAAATTTTGGCAGGGACTCACCCTACCCTATACCTAGACCCTGCCCAAAAATGGGAATTTTTGGGAATAATTTTCCTATAGTTTTTGTAAATAATTTAATTATGTTAGGGTAAATTAAATTAGGGGTCAAATGAAGTCCAAATTCAACCAAATTTTGGTGGGATGGTTATGAGGTCAATATAGACCTCTGGTTAAAATTTCATTAAGCTTGGAGTTGATTTGAATAGGATTCAAGCAAACCCTAGCCTTGCCCTAAGAAGGGTATTTTGGTCCAAATTGTAATTTTGGCTTTTAGTGTCCAATTCACCTCAACAGAGGTTCAAATTTTGTACACTAGTTTGGGATGACAAGATACACCTCCCAAAGGAAATTTGGGGGCAGTGGAGTTGGTTTGGCCCAAGCTCCTGGGTCAAACCCTAAGGAAGGGCTTTTGTACCTTGTGAAGGGCATATGGCCAAATCACCTTGTATGGCCATGAAATTTTGTAGGGATAGAGTTTTGGTAACTATAACCCTCTGGTAAAATTGTTAGGACATTTTGGAAGGTTTAGGACCCTAAAATCCCTAACCCTAGTTTAGGGCACAAATATCCTAGGGTTGAAATGGGCTAGCTAAACACCTCAAACTAAGATGAAACTTTGGTAGATTGGTCTTAAGGACATTATGGGCCTCTGGTAGTTTAATGGGGAATTTTGGGTCAATAATTATAGCACATCATTGGTAACACAAGAAAGGCTTAAATTAAGTAAATAATTTATTATGCTACCTCTGACCATTGAGAGGTCATGAAATTTTGGCAAAGGATGTTTGATAGCATATAGAGTTTATATAAATTTTATAAGAATTTTTGGACAAGTATATGAGGTAGTTAGTTCACAAATTGTCATGTGATGGAATTATTCAAAAATTCATTTAGGCCCAATTACAAATAAATAAATTATGAAATTTGGCTCAAACCATGTATATGACATTAGATTCATAATTGAAATTTCCCTGAATTTTTGGAAGCAATATAGTATTTTATATTTATTAAATGAATTTCCAAGGATTTAAATGAATATTTGATTTAAAGATAAAGCTTTACTGAAAAGAAATATATATTTTGGAAGATAGGTTATATCATTATTCTGAGTAACATATAAAATTTGCAAAATGATTCCTTGAATGAAAGTAGTACTTCATGTTCATTTTTGGAAATCTTAGACATTAAAATAATTAAATAAATTATCAAATAGGTAAGGAAAATTTTGGAACTCTGGATTTAGAACTAAAAGGTCATAATGAACCTCCATTAATTATTATAGGGGTGTAGGATGATTATTTTATATACATCCCATTTTACATGAAAAATTGATTTGGGGGTCTGCAATTAGCAATTTTGGATCTAGTTTGTTTAAATCATTTTGAGCAATTTACTTACTGTATAATTATGAAATTTGGCTAATGATGTTTTTAGGTCAGTATCTACTTTAGAAAATTAATTAAGAATTTTTGGATGAATATTTATTGCACTTACTTCATTAATAAAAGGAAAAAGGATATATTTTCAAAAATTGATTAGTGTCACTTGAATACTTGAAAAATTGTTATATCATGGATTTATTGTTAAATGGTTATTTAGAATTTATCATGAATTTATGAAGCTTTATACCTCTCTGAAAAGTGCACATCATGCTCAATGGGTAGCCCTTAGAAGCTTTACGGGAATTTAAACAAATATCAGAATAATTGGAAAAATGATAATCTTTTGGATTTAGTCCATCTGCATCATGATAAGTCTCCAGTAAATAATTCAGGACATCCGGATGATTATTTAGAATACCCCCTATCTGGTTCAACGTATCGTCTAAGTTGGTGTGCATATAGCAAAATTGCTGAATTGGAATAAGACAAGGCCGAGGATAGTTATTGGAGTTAGACCCTTTTGTTGTGGATGATTTCCAATAGAAAGAAAAGAAGAGTAGTGAGAGTGGGTTGGCTAGTGTTAGGTGGTGCGTGTGATCGACGAAAAATCGTCTTTCTCGTAGTAATTAGGGAGAGTCAAAACTTCGTCGTAGGCATAGAGTAAATAGTAAACTTAGGGTTTCACACTTTCCCACCACAGTGTCCCGGGAGATAGTATGGGTTACCTGGGCATAGCCCAGTAGTTGTGATGGTGGTCTGGCGAGCTTTGGCTCGGTAGTAGACTATGACGGACGGGATTGTCCGGTGAGCTTTGGCTCGGTAGTAGATCATGACGGACGGGATTGTCCGGGGAGCTTTAGCTCGGTTGTAGATTATGACGGACGGGTTAGTCCGGGGAGCTTCGGCTCGATTGTAGATAGTGACGGACGGGATAGTCCGGGAAAATTCGGCTCGGTTATTTATTGGACTCATAACTATTGCATGTGCATAAAAGGTATAAGGTGGTGGGTCTTCGATATTGGGGAGTTCGTTGCACCGACACCAATATCGTTGACTCGACAAGTGTGGTTTTACACTTCGCCAACAGAAGTCCGGTGCGCCAGCCGGCAAGAGTACGCAGACGTCCGCTTAGTGCACCAAGCGTTGAGGCGTACGATAGGTCAGACCGGTAGTGCAAATACTGGTTTTGAGGTGGGCGAGGCCCAACCCACCGCTTCCGTCTGCCACTACGGAGGTATCCTGGGAGGTAACGGCTCTGAAAGGGGGAACTAAAGGTCTGTGTACACAGAGTCGAGTGGGTGAGTTGCACTTGCATGTTCTCATCATAGCATAATTGTATTTCATAGCATAACCATTGCATAAAACCCGACACCTAATGTATAAGCGGTATGGGACGCTCTATACATTAGGCCTTGCAAAACGACCCCTTGGCCTATAAGTTCGTGTGAGCGTGCTTATAAGTCAAGGTTCTCTATCAAAATTATAAGTCTGCTAATAGAACCGACACCCTATCGTATAAATCGGTATGGGACTTTTTATACGATAGGAGCCCTGCAGAAGATCCTTTAGCTTATGTGTACCCACATAAGTTAAGGTTACTTATCTAATTATTATCATGCGTACACTGTTAGTTTAGTTCCGCTGCCATCTGAAATTTGAATACTCTCCACTTTCATGTCCTTCCCTTTCCTTCTCCCCGCTCGGTGCTTAGGAGCCATGGGGGAAGGGGTGGGGGACGATATGACTTAGTCTTTTAGACTAACGGTTTTCGAACCACATCATTTAGGGGACCACGGAGCCCAGCATGGAAGAGCAGCCCCGGAGGTCGGCACGCTTGGAGATCGGACAGTCTAGCACTGGAGTCCAGACAACAGGGACAGTGAGTCCCGAACTATAGTAGCTGTATTAGTTTGCTTCCGCGATGAGTGATATGTAGTGAGGACTTGATGTACCGGGCATAAGCCCGTGATTTTATTATATGTACTATCTGTGGACACTCCCTTCGTGGAGTTTAATTTTCTTATATGTGATATTTCTGTGGACTATCTGGTATACTTATGCTACAGTAGAGATCGAATTGGCCGGCAGAATCGGCGTCTTGTAGTGACGACCTTCCCGGGTGCGAAGGTATCACCGCAAGGCGGCGGTTCTGGGCCTAAGACCCCGGGTTTTAAAAAGAAAAAAAAGGGGGTCTTACAAGTGGTATCAGAGGCAAACCTCGATCAGAAATGTAGCAGTCCACTAACCCTGGGACACCCCCGCTCGAGTTTAGTTTGCGGACAAACTAAGCAGCGGAAGCAGTGGTGGGCCCAAAGGAAAAAAAATCACATGGAAAATTGTCCACTTTTAGTTAAACCTGTGAGACTTCTTATAATTGTCTTCTATAACGCAGCCCCCAGCGCAGCCAACACCACAAGGCGGAGTTCAGCAAACTTCGACTGTTGCACCACCTTCCCCGGCCCCCACTCCATTCTTACACTCGGAGATGGGTCAAACGCTGACGGCCATTTTAGATGATTTCAGGGCTCAGCAGGTTCCGGCTCCGCAGCCAAACCCGGGGGCCAATTGGCTGAGCATTTTTCGAGGACTCTCTCCTCCATCTTACTTGGGGACAGAATCCGCTGTACGGACAGAGGAGTGGCTAGATATTATGTACGAAATGCTGACTGGGATACGATGTCCCTGGGAGGAGAAGGTGGCCTTGGTTGTCTCCTGCCTAGAGTCTCATGCAAAGAGGTGGTGGAAGACGCTGCTGGATACAACATTTGCTGATAGGGAGGTTACAAAAATCTCCTGGGAAGAGTTCAGGACCGCTCTCCTGGAACATTTTGTTCCACAATCAGCCAGGGATGAGTTGGAGGAACGGTTCTTACAGTTGAAGCAGGGTACCAGGACGGTGGTAGAGTACCATCGGGAGTTCGACCACTTAGCTCGCTACGCGGATTCGTATCAACTAGATGAGGCGGGCTACACAAAAAGGTTTTATAAGGGTCTACGAGAGGACTTGAGGGAGGCCCTTCTGTTCGTTTCTGATGGACCTATCTCTCGGATCTTGGAAATGGCCAAGAGGATTGAGGCCGATTGGCACACCACTCGGGGTCAAAAAAGGCCAACAGAGGACCAGGGCCGGGGAGCCCGGAATGATCAACGGCGGGGCCGCATCACAGATGGGAGAGAAGGAAGAAGAACAGAAGACCAACCTCGTCAGGAAATAAGACGAGAGCCGAGGGAGCCGGTGGTACTGGCTCCTCAGCCTCTTCAGATGAGGGAGGCACCAAGACCCGGGGGCATGGCATTTCCCCCACCAGAGTGCTACAACTGCCATCAAATAGGGCATATTCGGAGAAACTGCCCCATGAGGGAAGCACCTCTACCAACACCACAGGTTGCCCCGCATGCCCAGCAGTTCGGAGGACGAGGACGTGGTCGAGGACGTGGTTTCCAGGGTGCAGATCATAGGCAGCAGAGGGAGCAGATTTATGCACTGGATCTGGCTCAGCCCCGGAACCCGGAGCAAGTAATCACTGGTACGTCTGAAAAAATTTTGGTTAAGTTATTTTCTCAGGAAGTTAAATCTTATATAAAAGTGACAACCTAGGAAAGAAAACCATAGCTAGAATTCTGAGACATTTAATTTTTCCCAAAACCCCAGGAATAGTTTTCATCAGCGGCAAACCCGCGTATACACTATTTGATACGGGTGCTTCGCACTCATTCGTATCGGAGGCCTTCATAGAAGGATTGGAAGGCGTGGAACGATTCACGGGTCTGATGATGAGGATACGACTACCCGATGGATCAGAGTTGTTCACCTCTGCCCATTGCAACATGGAGGCAGAGATCGGCGGAAAGGCGTTTGAAGCTCCAGCGACAATCATAAAGATGCCAATCTTTGATTTGATCCTAGGAATGACGTGGTTGAACTGGAATCACGCTCAGATCGATTGCTCATCCAAGAGGATTACCGTGAGACATGGAGATTCCTATCTCGTTATTGAAGGTATTAGATCTACTTCCCCTCTCATATTGTCATCTGTACAGGCCATTAAGGCTCACTTACAAGGAGAAGAAGTGTATGAAGTGATATTTGAGATGACTGAGACCAAGGTCTCCACCTCGGATATTCCGGTGGTGCGAGATTTTGCCGACGTATTTCCGGAGAAACTGCTTGGGCTACCCCCGCACCGGGAGCAGGATTTCCGGATACAGCTGGTGCCGGGGGCTAAGCCAGCAGCTAGGGCCCCTTACCGGATGGCCCCGAAAGAATTGACAGAGTTTCGAAGCCAACTCCAAGAACTGGTGGAGGCTGGATTTGTCCGACCGAGCTCTTCGCCTTGGGGAGCCCCGGTCTTGTTTGTTAAAAAGAAGGACGGAACTCTGAGACTGTGCATCGACTACCGAGCTCTAAACCGATTGACAGTCCGAAATACATATCCACTGCCAAGGATAGATGAGCTGTTTGACCAGCTGGAAGGGGCGCACTTCTTTTCCAAATTGGATCTGAGATCGGGCTATTACCAGTTACGGATCCAGGAAGAGGACATTCCGAAAACTGCATTCAGTAGCAGATACGGACTATACGAATTTACTGTAATGCCCTTCGGGCTCACAAATGCACCGTCAGCATTTATGAGCCTTATGAATCAGGTGTTCAAGGAGTATTTAGATATATTTGTCATCGTGTTTATCGATGACATCCTCATTTACTCAAGGACAGAAGAGGAGCACACACAACATCTGACGCTGACTCTGAAGAAACTACGGGAGCACAAGCTTTATGCAAAGATCAGCAAGTGCCAATTTTGGTTGAAGGAGGTGGCCTTCCTAGGCCATATCATCAGTGGTGCTGGGTTAGCAGTGGACCCGGCCAAGATCCAAGCAGTTCGGGACTGGAAACAATTAAAGACGGCCACAGATGTACGAAGTTTCCTAGGGCTTGCCGGATACTACCGGAAATTCGTAGAGGGATTCTCTCGTATCGCCCTCCCACTCACATCTCTGCCAAGGAAGGAGGTGTCCTTTACCTGGACCCCACGGTGTGAAGAGGCTTTTCAAGAGCTAAAGGGGCGACTCACTTCGGCCCCTATACTTACCCTCCCTTCAGGGAAAGAAGGATTCCAGGTCTACACCGATGCGTCCTACCAGGGCATGGGGGCAGTACTTATGCAGAATGGCCATGTGATAGCTTATGCTTCTCGGCAGCTGAAGAAGCACGAGCAAAACTACCCAATCCATGACTTAGAGATGGGAGCTGTTATTTTTGCATTAAAGGTCTGGCGTCACTATCTATACGGTGTCCACTGCGACATATACTCCGACCAAAAAATTTGAGGTATGTGGACACGCAGAAGGAGCTAAATATCAGACAGAGACGATGGGTGGAATTTTTGGCAGATTACCAGTACGAGATGCACTACCACCCGGGAAAGGCGAATGTGGTAGCAGATGCATTGAGCCGAAAGACCGCAAACACTGAAGTAGGAACACCATTGATGGCCTTGGAGTTGATTCAGACGTTTGATAAAATGCAAATATCTCTAGTATCCGAGGATCACCCTGGGCTATACCGGGAATACCTGTCATCATTAATCGCCACGGATGACATACGAGAGCGGGTCAAGGATGGACAGAGGCAGGATGCCCAGCTAGATCCAGTATTCCGGTCCTTAAAAGCAGGCACTGCGGGAGATTACACGCTGAGAGATGATTTAGTATGCTTCAGAGGGCGGGTCTACATACCAGAGGGAGGCCAGATCCGGGAAGACATCATGACGGAGGCTCATTGCAGTCGATATTCGGTACACCCGGGGATTACGAAGATGACTGCAGATCTGAAGAAGACTATGTTCTGGCCCGGCATGAAGAAGGATATCACCTACTTCGTGACCCGTTGCAAGGCGTGCCAATTAGTCAAAGCGGAGTGCAGAAACCCCGCAGGATTGTTGCAGCCACTCCCAGTACCAGAGTGGAAGTTCGATGATATCGCCATGGACTTTATACATGGACTTCCTCGATCCAGGACGAGGAATGATTCGATATGGGTGATCATCGACCGACTGACGAAGGTGGCAAGGTTTATTCCAATCAGGAAGGATGACTCGGTGGGGGTGCTAGTCCGGAAATTTGTGGAGCAGTTCGTCCGTTATCATGGTGTCCCCAAGACGATTGTGTCGGACCGAGATGGACGATTTACTTCCAGAGAATGGAGGTCGGTGCAGACCTACTTGGGCACTCGACTAACATTCAGTACAGCTTTCCATCCCCAGACAGACGGACAAACGGAACGAACTAACCGGACTCTGGAGGATCTACTACGACTCTGCGTATTAGATCGCGGTGAACCGTGGGAAAAGTTATTACCACTGATTGAATTTTCGTATAATAATAGCTACCAGTCCAGTATTAAAATGGCTCCTTATGAGGCGTTGTATGGACGAAAGTGCAGGACTCCTCTGTCATGGATACAGGACGAGGACCCTAAGGCTTTGGATTCGGAATTTGTCGAGGACACCGAGGCTCAGGTAAGATTGATACGGGACAGGATGCTGGAAGCACAGAGCCGGCAGGCCAAGTATTACGACGCTCGGCACCGTCAGGTGGAATTCCAGGTAGGAGATCAGGTGTTCTTGAAAATCCGACCCATGCATGGAGTTACTCGGGTACGCGGACAAAGGAAGAAGCTCAGCCCAAGATACATGGGACCTTATAGGATCCAGGAGCGGATCGGTCCCTTGGCATACAGGCTGGAACTGCCACCGGAGCTGGCAAGTCTGCACGACGTATTCCATATATCCTCTCTTAGGAGAGCTCTACTCCGTCCAGAGCAGCAAGTTATAACCACAGATGGACCGATAGCATCTGATCGGTCAGTTCACCTAGAACCAGTCCGGATTGATGACAAAGGGGTACGAGTTCTACGCCACAAGAAGGTCCCGTTAGTCAAAGTCCTGTGGAGAAATCACGGAAGAGAGGAGCACACATGGGAGCCCCAGGACTTGATGCGACAAAGATACCCGGAACTCTTCAGTCAGGTATTCCTCGCAACCGCTCAAGATGTTCAGTTCCCTTCATATGTTTAATTAGTAGAACAAAAATTTCAAGGATATGGGCTAATCTTTTGTTTATTGGGGTCTAGATTTTTGCCATTTGGGCTAAACTTTAATAAACGCCCTAAACCTCACATGTTAAACACAGTGTCGTGGCATAAAACCTTCAACTCTCATGGGATGTTACAAGTTCTTCCTCCCCGATAGGAGTCCCCGTAGGCCCAACCTGGATTTCGGGGACGAAATCTTTGTTTTGTTTATTGGGATTTGTAACATCCCATTCCCAACTAGACCCCTAAGAGTGATTTTGTCATGGCAAAACCCTAGAAAGCCCAAGGAAGAGCCAAGTGAACCTGGTAGTGTGAATAGGGTCACTGTGGTCTGCACTTAGCAGATCCCTGAACCTTGATTTAAAAGTGATCATGAGGCTTCACTAAGACTCCAAGACCCCACCCATACCCTCATAGACCTAGTGAGAGGTCAATGGGTCACCAAAGACCCATGGAGGGCATTCAACAGACCCAAGTTGACCAAAATCAACTATAACCCTAGCTAGGTCAAATTGACCTACACAGGGGTCCATTTCAGTCCATTAGCCAAATATACCCCACCAATACCCTTATAACCCTAGGAAGAGGTCAATGGGTCACTAAGGACCCATGGAGAGCAGTCAATGGGGCTAAGTTGACCAAAGTCAACTATAGCCCTAATTGGGTCAAATTGACCTACACAAGGGTCAATTGCAGTCCCTTAGCCCAATAGACACCACCTCTACCCTCATAAGCCTAGTGAGAGGCCAATAGGTCACCAAGGACCCATTGGGACCAATCAAAGGGGCTAGTTTGACCAAAGTCAACCCTTAACCTAAAATGGTCAAAATGCCCTAGTTAAGGGCCAAGTGACCTTCAAGGGCCAATACAACCCCACCATGACCCTAGGGGAGGCTAATGGGTCACCAAGGACCTATTAAGGAAATATCAAGGATCAAATTGACCTAGGTGGGCCCTAGTCCCACTTTGGGTCAAGTTAGCCCAAATGGGCTAACTCAAGCTCAAGCCTATTTCATTAGGGCTAACCTTGACCCAAGTGGCCAAATAGATTGGTAGGCTGACATGTGACATGTAGGAGCCCAAATTTCAGGCTTGATGACTAGGAGAGAGAAAATCATCCATGGAGGAGAGAGAAAGAGAAGGAAGAGAAGGAAGGAGGACTTTGTGCTCCTCCTCCCCCCTCCCCAACCTCCCCATTCATTTCAGAAGGACAAGGGGGAGTCCAGCAGCTTTTTTTGACTGGCTGGAGCAAGCTCCACCACCTCCACCACCCTAGCCGCCAACCTTGACTTTGCCAAAAATGGCACATGCCATTTCAGCCACCTAACACCTCCCCTCACCTCTTTAAAGGCTCCAGCAAGGTCCAAGGATGAATCCCCACCATTTACCTGAAGAAACCAAGCCCAATTCTGCCTTTTTGAGCAAGCCGACCACCACCGGCCACCACCATGCCAATCCGGTGTTCAGCCAGGCTACAGCCGCCCAAAAAGGTCCTCCTCCACTCCTTCTCTCCTGGGTAGATCGTAGAAATCAATAGGGCTAAGGTTGGGGCTCAATTGAGCCCAATCGGGTTTTCAAAATCATGGAAATTCCATGAAAAATCCAACTCTCGGGTTCGCCGGAACAGTGATTCCCGGCGGCCTGGACGCCGCCTGGAGATAGCCCCGACCACCACGAAGGTGTCGGCGGCGGTGGCAGGCCGGGGAGGTGGCCGGATGGCCGGCGGCAGCCGTTGGAAGTTGCTCCAGGCGGGCTGAATCGGGGCCGTCGGCTAGAGCTAGACGATAACCGGATGCCGTCCAGGCTGCGCCAAGATTCGTGCTGGGCAGATTTTAAACTATAGCTATGATATTTAAATCATTTCATATTCTGTCACAGGATTTCTATTTAATTGCTTTAATTATTAAAAATATTTAGAGTCATTTTCAGAAAAAGTGGTCAACATCAAAAACCTAGCCCTATGAGTCTACTGTCTGGTAAAATTGGTTTGAACCAATTTGGGTGACTGGTCTGACCAGGGCACCCATTTTGGTGGGGTCTATACAAATGAGTAGGCAGACATTAAACTAGCTTCCCACTCTTCATCCTTGGTCCAAATAAGCTGAAATTTTGGCAGGGACTCACCCTACCCTATACCTAGACCCTGCCCAAAAATGGGAATTTTTGGGAATAATTTTCCTATAGTTTTTGTAAATAATTTAATTATGTTAGGGTAAATTAAATTAGGGGTCAAATGAAGTCCAAATTCAACCAAATTTTGGTGGGATGGTTATGAGGTCAATATAGACCTCTGGTTAAAATTTCATTAAGCTTGGAGTTGATTTGAATAGGATTCAAGCAAACCCTAGCCTTGCCCTAAGAAGGGTATTTTGGTCCAAATTGTAATTTTGGCTTTTAGTGTCCAATTCACCTCAACAGAGGTTCAAATTTTGTACACTAGTCTGGGATGACAAGATACACCTCCCAAAGGAAATTTGGGGGCAGTGGAGTTGGTTTGGCCCAAGCTCCTGGGTCAAACCCTAAGGAAGGGCTTTTGTACCTTGTGAAGGGCATATGGCCAAATCACCTTGTATGGCGATGAAATTTTGTAGGGATAGAGTTTTGGTAACTATAACCCTCTGGTAAAATTGTTAGGACATTTTGGAAGGTTTAGGACCCTAAAATCCCTAACCCTAGTTTAGGGCACAAATATCCTAGGGTTGAAATGGGCTAGCTAAACACCTCAAACTAAGATGAAACTTTGGTAGATTGGTCTTAAGGACATTATGGGCCTCTGGTATTTTAATGGGGAATTTTGGGTCAATAATTATAGCACATCATTGGTAACACAAGAAAGGCTTAAATTAAGTAAATAATTTATTATGCTACCTCTGACCATTGAGAGGTCATGAAATTTTGGCAGAGGATGTTTGAAAGCATACAGAGTTTATATAAATTTTTTAAGAATTTTTGGACAAGTATATGAGGTAGTTAGTTCACAAATTGTCATGTGATGGAATTATTCAAAAATTCATTTAGGCCCATTTACAAATAAATAAATTATGAAATTTGTCCAAACCATGTATATGACATTAGATTCATAATTGAAATTTCCCTGAATTTTTGGAAGCAATATAGTATTTTATATTTATTAAATGAATTTCCAAGGATTTAAATGAATATTTGATTTAAAGATAAAGCTTTACTGAAAAGAAATATATATTTTGGAAGATAGGTTATATCATTATTCTGAGTAACATATAAAATTTGCAAAATGATTCCTTGAATGAAAGTAGTACTTCATGTTCATTTTTGGAAATCTTAGACATTAAAATAATTAAATAAATTATCAAATAGGTAAGGAAAATTTTGGAACTCTGGATTTAGAACTAAAAGGTCATAATGAACCTCCATTAATTATTATAGGGGTGTAGGATGATTATTTTATATACATCCCATTTTACATGAAAAATTGATTTGGGGGTCTACAATTAGCAATTTTGGATCTAGTTTGTTTAAATCATTTTGAGCAATTTACTTACTGTATAATTATGAAATTTGGCTAATGATGTTTTTAGGTCAGTATCTACTTTAGAAAATTAATTAAGAATTTTTGGATGAATATTTATTGCACTTACTTCATTAATAAAAGGAAAAAGGATATATTTTCAAAAATTGATTAGTGTCACTTGAATACTTGAAAAATTGTTATATCATGGATTTATTGTTAAATGGTTATTTAGAATTTATCATGAATTTATGAAGCTTTATACCTCTCTGAAAAGTGCACATCATGCTCAATGGGTAGCCCTTAGAAGCTTTACGGGAATTTAAACAAATATCAGAATAATTGGAAAAATGATAATCTTTTGGATTTAGTCCATCTGCATCATGATAAGTCTCCAGTAAATAATTCAGGACATCCGGATGATTATTTAGAATACCCCCTATCTGGTTCAACGTATCGTCTAAGTTGGTGTGCATATAGCAAAATTGCTGAATTGGAATAAGACAAGGCCGGGGATAGTTATTGGAGTTAGACCCTTTTGTTGTGGATGATTTCCCAATAGAAAGAAAAGAAGAGTAGTGAGAGTGGGTTGGCTAGTGTTAGGTGGTGCGTGTGATCGACGAAAAATCGTCTTTCTCGTAGTAATTAGGGAGAGTCAAAACTTCGTCGTAGGCATAGAGTAAATAGTAAACTTAGGGTTTCACACTTTCCCACCACAGTGTCCCGGGAGATAGTATGGGTTACTTGGGCATAGCCCAGTAGTTGTGATGGTGGTCTGGCGAGCTTTGGCTCGGTAGTAGACTATGACGGACGGGATTGTCCGGTGAGCTTTGGCTCGGTAGTAGATCATGACGGACGGGATTGTCCGGGGAGCTTTAGCTCGGTTGTAGATTATGACGGACGGGTTAGTCCGGGGAGCTTCGGCTCGATTGTAGATAGTGACGGACGGGATAGTCCGGGAAGATTCGGCTCGGTTATTTATTGGACTCATAACTATTGCATGTGCATAAAAGGTATAAGGTGGTGGGTCTTCGATATTGGGGAGTTCGTTGCACCGACACCAATATCGTTGACTCGACAAGTGTGGTTTTACACTTCGCCAACAGAAGTCCGGTGCGCCAGCCGGCAAGAGTACGCAGACGTCCGCTTAGTGCACCAAGCGTTGAGGCGTACGATAGGTCAGACCGGTAGTGCAAATACTGGTTTTGAGGTGGGCGAGGCCCAACCCACCGCTTCCGTCTGCCACTACGGAGGTATCCTGGGAGGTAACGGCTCTGAAAGGGGGAACTAAAGGTCTGTGTACACAGAGTCGAGTGGGTGAGTTGCACTTGCATGTTCTCATCATAGCATAATTGTATTTCATAGCATAACCATTGCATAAAACCCGACACCTAATGTATAAGCGGTATGGGACGCTCTATACATTAGGCCTTGCAAAACGACCCCTTGGCCTATAAGTTCGTGTGAGCGTGCTTATAAGTCAAGGTTCTCTATCAAAATTATAAGTCTGCTAATAGAACCGACACCCTATCGTATAAATCGGTATGGGACTTTTTATACGATAGGAGCCCTGCAGAAGATCCTTTAGCTTATGTGTACCCACATAAGTTAAGGTTACTTATCTAATTATTATCATGCGTACACTGTTAGTTTAGTTCCGCTGCCATCTGAAATTTGAATACTCTCCACTTTCATGTCCTTCCCTTTCCTTCTCCCCGCTCGGTGCTTAGGAGCCATGGGGGAAGGGGTGGGGGACGATAGGACTTAGTCTTTTAGACTAACGGTTTTCGAACCACATCATTTAGGGGACCACGGAGCCCAGCATGGAAGAGCAGCCCCGGAGGTCGGCACGCTTGGAGATCGGACAGTCTAGCACTGGAGTCCAGACAGCAGGGACAGTGAGTCCCGAACTATAGTAGCTGTATTAGTTTGCTTCCGCGATGAGTGATATGTAGTGAGGACTTGATGTACCGGGCATAAGCCCGTGATTTTATTATATGTACTATCTGTGGACACTCCCTTCGTGGAGTTTAATTTTCTTATATGTGATATTTCTATGGACTATCTGGTATACTTATGCTACAGTAGAGATCGAATTGGCCGGCAGAATCGGCGTCTTGTAGTGACGACCTTCCCGGGTGCGAAGGTATCACCGCAAGGCGGCGGTTCTGGGCCTAAGACCCCGGGTTTTAAAAAGAAAAAAAAAGGGGGTCTTACAGCCCGTCCATCTGAGGATGAAAAGCTATGCTGAACGTGAGACGCGAGCCCAAGTAAGCCTGTACAACCCTCCATTCTCTTGACGTAAACCGACCATCTCGGTCAGAGACGATCGTCTTCGACACTCCATGATACCGCACAAACTATTCTACGAATAGGCGCACCAAAACATCCACATGCGCCTCCTTTATTGGGATAAACCGGGCTACTTTGGTCAAGCGATCGACCATCACCCACATTCAATCCTTCCCCGAGCGTGAGCGAGGTAATCCGTGGACAAAGTCCATAGAGATATCCTCAAACTTCCATTCTGGGATGGGCAATGACTGTAACATTCCACCGGGACTTCTGCACTCTGCCTTCACCATTTGGCAGGCCACACAATGCGTAACAAAATACTTGACATCCCTCTTCATGCCTGACCAACATATCGTCTTCCGCAAATTGGTGTACATCTTTGCAATCCCAGGATGTACTGAATGTTGGGAGCAATGAGCCTCCTTTAGGATATTCTCCCGAATATTGCCACCTTCGGGAATATAAAGCCGTCCACGAAAATGGACGAGGCCGTCTTTTAAGGAGTACTCTTTCGTCGTCCCATCCTCAATTGACATGAAAACCGGAATTAGAGCCACATCCTCCTTCTGCTACATCCGAATCCGGTCTCGTATGTTGCAAACTATACTCATCGCGGCCAAGTATTCCGTATACTCTTCCGGTTGATCCTTAAATACCAACGTGATCTCCATCTCCTTAAGTATCCGGACTAACTCCATGCTCATCAAACGGGACTCCGCGCTCGATCCTGGTACTTTTCGACTCAAGGCATCAGCTACGGAATTAACTTTTCCGGGGTGGTAGTTCAAGGTGAATTCATAGTCACACAAAAACTCCAACCACCGCCATTGTCTCAAATTCAACTCCTTTTGAGTATGGACGTACTTTAAGTTCTTATGATCCGAGAAGATCTCGCAGTGGACGCCATACAGATAGTGCCTCCAAATCTTCAGGGCGAACACCATCGCTCCCAACTCAAAATCATGCACCGGATAGTTGGCTTCATGCTTCTTCAACTGTCTTGAAGCATAAGCAATCACGTGCCCATTCTGCATCAACACGGCTCCCATCCCTTGGTACTACGCATCCGCGTAAACTGAAAGCCTTCCTTCCCCGACGGGAGGGATAGGATGGGTGCGGTCGTGAGCAAGAACTTCAACTCTTGGAACGCGGCTTCGCACTGGGGTGTCCATTTATACGGCATACCTTTCTTCGTCTGTGTGGTAAGGGGAAGGGCGATCTTCGAGAAGCCTTTCACAAACTTGCGATAGTACCCGGCAAGTCCAAGAAAGCTCTGTACGTCGGCCGCCGACTTCAATGGAGACCATTCCTTCACGGCCCGCACCTTTGCCGGATCCACCGCTAGCCCAGCCCCACTAATCACATGGCCCAAGAAGGCAACCTCTTGGATCCAAAACTCGCATTTGCTGAACTTGGCAAATAATGCATGTTCCTTTAACTTCTTCAGTACTAAGGCTAGATGTTCGGCGTGCTCCGCTTCTGTCTTGGAGTAGACCAGAATGTCATCGATGAACACGATGACAAAGATGTCCAAATAGGGGCCGAACACCTTGTTCATCAAACTCATAAAGGCTGAAGGGGCGTTCGTGAGCCCGAATGGCATCACGGTGAACTCATATAGGCCGTATCTCGAGCTAAACGCCGTTTTCTGAATATCATCCTCTTGTATTCTCAGCTGATAATACCCCGACCGTAGGTCCAACTTGGAGAACCAATGTGATCCCACCAGCTGATCAAATAGTTCATCGATGCGGGGTAGGGGGTAGGTGTTCTGCACCGTTAACCGATTCAATTCTCGACAATCTATGCACAACCGTAGGGTGCCATCCTTCTTCTTAACGGACAAAACAGGAGCTCCCCAAGGTGATGAACTTGGGCGAACGAAGCCTGCTTCCACCAACTCCTGAAGTTGGACTCTAAACTACGCAAGTTCCTTCAGAGCCATTTGGTAAGGAGCCCTTGAAACGGGCTTGGCACCCAGAACTAGCTTGATTTGGAAATCCACCTCCCTATGCGGGGGTAGTCCCGACAATTTCTCGGGGAATACCTCGGGGAAATCCCGCACCACCCGCACATCTTTGACATCTAATGCCATCTTCTTCAACTCGAAACAAATTACATAGACTTCGTCCCCCTCCATATGAGATTTTATAACATGAATTGAAGATAACAGTTTACGAGGTGCGAATCTAATACCTTGGAAGACGACTTCCGAGTCTTCATGCCTCAAGGTAACTTGCTTCTCCGCACAATTAATTCTGGCGTGGTGCCAGTCCAACCAATATATGCCCAAAATGAGGTCGAAATCCGGAATCTTCAATACTTTCGCTGCAGTTTCAAAGAACTTCCCTCTTATGAGCGTGTCGAAGTCACAACTGGCATATGACGTCATCTCGGATCCATCCGGGAGACGCACCCTTTGCGTAGTGCCAGTGAAATGGTGCACCCTCTTTAAGTCTTTCACGAAGTCCGCCGAAATGAATGTGTGAGATGCGCCCGTATCAAATAACGCATAAGCGGGGCTCCCACTAACAATGACGGTGCCTAAAATACCAAGATATAACCACTAGCTAGGAATGTGCATGTTCTATGTATCGTAAAAATAAACATGTCCGTGCACTATTAATAAACTCAGTACGTACCTGCGATAACCTCTTGCGGGTTCCGCTCTTGGGTCATATCCAATACGAACACCTGCTCCCGCGCATGTCCCTGATTTCTCCCTGGTGGTCCCCGTCCTCGACCACGCATATGCCCCCGTCCACGAGGAGTTGCTGGAGGGAGAGCAAGAGGAGCATTTGCGAACAAACGCGGGCAGAAACGCCAGACGTGCCCCGGTTGGTTGCACTCGAAACACACTATGTCACGTCGGCCCCCAGGTTGTTGAAATTGTTGCTGTTGTGGTGGTGGAGGCAAAGCTGGTGGCTACGAAATCGGGTGCTTGATGAGTTGTAAATATACCCATTTTATAGTGTATTTATTTTGTTGTTTTACTTTATTTTTGTCTTTTTTAGTTTATTTTCTTTAATAAATTGTTTCTTTTTTGTAATTTTTATTTTTCTAACTTAGTTTTTTGTTTTCTGAATTTTTCCAGAAAAATAATTTTCGGCCTTGTCACGCCCGTGTCACCCCCCGACACGGGCGTGTCAGGCTCTCAACTCAACCAACCAGTAAAAATGAACAATTTCAATGTTCCGAGCCCGACACGCCCCCGTCACGCCCGTGTCCAAGCCTCGTCACGCCCGTGTCGATGTCGGCACGCAACTCTCCGTCAACCGTCAACGCTGCCGACATCGGATGCCAGCTGTCCGGGTCACGCCCCCCTGTCACGCCCGTGACAAGCTTGTCACGTCCGTGTCCGCCACGTGGATCGCCTCGAAGTCAAGCCTCCAGTCAAATCGCCAGATCCAGCTCCCTGTCACGCCCCCCTGTCACGCCCGTGACCTGGGCGTGACCGCCACGTTTTCAGCCGAAGTCAAGCCTCCAGTCAAATCACCAATCAAGCTCATGAATAGTACTGTCACGCCCCCCTGTCACGCCCGTGACCTAGGGCGTGACCAACCCGAATTTTTGCCTATATAACGACAGCTGCTGTATGCAATTCTTGTCTCCTTTTTTGGCCACTTTACTTAGATGTTATGCTGCCCAAATGACTTCTAATGTTATGTAAGAGAATTTTCTCCCCCCTCCCTTAGTTTGTAATAGCATTTTATTTTATAAAAATAGTTCATTTTCTCTCCTTCTTAGCATGAATCTCATTTGGTTGCGCCCTAACTTAAGTAATTTTTCGTTCCCTTTTTCGTGCTTTTTATGTTTTCATCTTTTTATAGCTTTTATAACTCGTTCAGTTAGGATTTTATCGCACTTTCTAGCCGTTGTAATGCCCATTTTATTTTCATATTCCGCACCCGTTTAGCTTCAGTTTATTTTTATTTGCACTTTTTATGCATTTCTACCGCATTCTAGCGGTAGAAATGCACTTGTTTTAATTTTTCGCCAACTTCCATTTTGCGTTTATTTGCAAAACTTTTCGCTCCTTTTTATTTTCTCTTTTTATGCATTTCTACCGCATTCTAGCGGTAGAAATGCAGTCGTTTTAATTTTTCAGTCACTTTGCTTTTTCTTATTTTTGCAAGAGTGCGTGCGTGTATGAGCTAGATTTTATTGCTTCATTTCAATTTCTGTAGAGTGTGTGCGTATGCATTTATTTCCGCCTACTCGTTAAGAGTTAAATGGCGCTCTGCTTTCATTTTCCGCCCACTCGTTTGAGTGGGACTTGTCTTTTTTACTGCTTTCATTTTCTTCCTACTCACTTGAGTAGGATAACTTTGGGTGTGTGTGTGTGTTTACTTTTCTGTAGAGTGCGTGTGTGTGATTTTATTTTCCTGTAGAGTGCGTGCGTGTATGAGTATAATTTACCCCCGCCCACTCGCTCGAGCTGGGATTCGCACTTACTGCTTTCTTCAGTCCTACTCGTTTGAGTAGGACTTGCAATTTACTGCTTTCTTACTGCTTTCTTTACAGTTTTCTTTAATGCTTTCTAGTGTAAGTGTCCCCATTCCGATGAGTGGCTAACCGCCCTTAGCCCTCAATATCGAAGAGCATTGGGACAGATAAAGCAGCTTTAAATAATTAAAGGTCCTGTTTTCTATTTAATTAAATTTCTTAAGGTTTGCCCTGGGTTAACGACGCGTAGGACCGCATATCGATGTGCGGGCCCTATTTCCGTTATCCATACGCAACGCCGAGAGGCCGCACGTATGGACCGATCACCCTTGGGTAAAGAGAGATCCGCGCTAACCCTCGAGAGAGGAGGCGCGCGACTCTACCGGATTGGGTTCCCCACCCAATAGCGGGGTTCTTAGCGTAATGCGGGCGTTAAGAGGAATCCTTCGTCGGTCTAGCGATCGGTCGAATAGTCTTAGCGTTCAGGTGAGCGATATCCCTAGACCAAGGTGAGCTCATATCTAAGGAACCTCCACGGCCGAGTCTCCGCCTTAATTAAATTGAAAATTAGGATCTCTTTTTATTAAAAGTTTACTTTAGTTCAATTCTCTTTTGATATCGTTGCGCCGAGTTGGTCATCGGCCTTCTGCACTTATTTACTGCATTTTTCCTGCTTTCTTTTGATGCTTATTATTATTATGCATTTTTATATTTTTAAACCAAACTAAGATATTATCGGTAGAATAATAGGTATTTCAGGGAAAGAGTAGATCTAGCTAAGCCGGCCCCGAGAACAATACGACCCCGATATTCCACACCGGAATATCCTGTACTACACGCGATAGGTGCACTTGCCTCCCTCTCGTTAAAACTCGGTTTCTAAAATAACAACGCTCTTCTTTTTATAAATAAAAACCTCCACTTTCACACCTAAAAAAGAGCCGGCGTTTTAACCATCAAGTTTTTGGCGCCGTTGCCGGGGAATTATCGTCTTACTATTTTGAATTCCTGAATCCTATTAATTTTACCCTTTATTTCTACTAATATATATATATAAAAAAATATATATATATATATTTTGATTAAACAAAAAATTTATAATAATAATAATAATAATAGCATTTTTAATATTAATAATAAATACTTAAACAAAAAAAAAATCAAAATAAAAATTTAAAAACTTTAAAACAAAAAAAAAAATAAGAAAAATTTTAAAACTTAAAAAATCAAAAACTTTAAAAAAAAAAAAAAAAAAAAAAAAAAAAACTTAAAAACTTAAAAACTTATAAAAATTAAAAATTTGAAAACTTAAAAAAAAAAAAAATGATGAGGATTTTTTTTTCTTTTCATCAAAAAAATTAAAAAATTAAAAAACTATATTTTTCTTCTTTATTTTATTTTGTCTTTATCTTATTTTCTCTTTTTTTCATTTTATTTCTCAAAAAAAAAAAAAACTTAAACTTAACAAAAAAAATCAAAAACAAAAAACATAAACTTAAAAATCTCAAAATTCAAAAAAAAAAAAAAAAACTAAGAAAATTTTTTTATAAAACAAAAAAAAAAAATAAAAAAATAAAAAAAATAAAATAAATAAATAAATAAATAAATAAATAAATAAATTAAGTATCTATTTTGTCGTTTCGGCGCGCTTCACAATTGTGAGCGCTAGGGGATCCCATATCGGTCGCGCTCCTAGCTAAGACGTTAGCTTCCGAGTCACACCCACTTGTCGCCCCCTATCACCCGCACCTTTTTCGCCGAATTTTTCTTTTTTCGTTTTTTTTTCTATTATATTTTTGCTATTTCTTTTAACTTTTGCAGGGTTATTCTTAACGGGCTTCCCCGAACGCGCTTTAGGGAAGATTTCTAAACCCCTATTTTTAATTTTAAATTTTGTACATACTACTTAGATTTTTTTATATATCCTGTTCCTCATACTTAGTGCAACATTGGGGACAATATTGGACTTAAGTATGGGGGTGTTTCCTATTTTCTGTCTTTTTTATTTCAAGAACTTAATAAAAATTCCAAAAAATTTGCAAAAATTAAAAATTTCAAAAAAAATATATTTTCATGCTTTAAATAATAATAATAAAATTTCAAAAAAAAAATGAAACATCGCTCCGCGACGTTCGACTCATCGAACCAACCACAAATAAGAGTCTGTTCGCGGGCGATCCTTTTTATTTTGTAAATATTTTTGTAAATATTCTCGTCTCTTTCCTCTTTTCTTTCCTTTCTTGTAAAAATTTCTCTCCTCTTGTAAATATTTCCGAAAAATAAAAAATTCAAAAAAATTTATATAACTCAAAAAACTCAAAAAATTTGCATAATCTTTAAAAATTTCCAAAAAAAATGATAAAAACACCAAAATATCAAACAAATTTAGAAAAACTCATAAAAATCAAAAAAAATTATTTTGTAAAAAAATAATTCGAATCCCTTATTTCTTAACCTCTTTGCTCTCCAAAATAATCGTTTCGAGTTTATTTATAAGCGAATTTTAATTAATTCTTTATTTACTATTCGTTTTTTTTTGTAGCTCGATAGACTTAAATTTCTGGGGTTAAGATTTTAAAGAATTTTTTATGTCTTTTTCTTATTATAGGGAACTTGTTTTCTCATTTTCACTTCTTATTTTTTGAAATAAAGCACGTTTTTATGTTAGAAAATAACATTCATGGATTTTATATTATTTCTACTTATGCTTTTAGAAACGTAGGAACGTTCAAATTAAAAAGGTTGCTCTCGAAATTTTTTTATTAAACTCTAGTTTTCTTTTTGAAATTCATCCCTTCCAGTTTTTTTCATGCCTTACTTAGTATGATTCCCCACTCACCCTTAAAAGATCTTGTGTCAATGGGGATAAGATTTCATCCCGCAAACATAGGCACCCAATAATTAAAAAGATTATATGTTACGGAGTAAGAGGATAAAATTCATTACTCCTATACATATACATTGGGTTTATTATTTTTTATGAAGAAAGAAAGAAAAAATGTTAGGAAAATAAGATTTCATTTTCCTTATAATCCAAAAAGAAAAAAATGTGGAGGTTCGAGAAAAAAATTGCCTCGCCTCAAAATCCAAGCCTTCTTCATATCCGCCAAACCACTTAGCCTATTTTTCACGATTCTAGAATTAATTTAAAACTTTTTGAGAGCATAATTTTTAAATTGAATTATTTCCTATCAATTTCTTTTTAGCTAAAGTTTTTTCGATAATTCCAATCCATTTTTGTTAACCTAACAAAATAATTTTCGCTTTCTCTTTTTTCCATTTACAAGTATTTTTTTGAAACGGTTCCTCTATTTTAACATTTTCATAAGTTAAGATTTAATTCCGAGACCCCGGAAATTCATTTCGATCTTTCGTACAATTAAATCAAGCGGTAGTTAAATTTAGGATTCTTTTTAATTCCTTATAGGTTCATCTCCAACTTTTGCTCTAGAATAGCAAAAGCCTAAGTATGGGGGTATTTGATGAGTTGTAAATATACCCATTTTATAGTGTATTTATTTTGTTGTTTTACTTTATTTTTGTCTTTTTTAGTTTATTTTCTTTAATAAATTGTTTCTTTTTTGTAATTTTTATTTTTCTAACTTAGTTTTTTGTTTTCTGAATTTTTCCAAAAAAATAATTTTCGGCCTTGTCACGCCCGTGTCACCCCCCGACACGGGCGTGTCAGGCTCTCAACTCAACCAACCAGTAAAAATGAACAATTTCAATGTTCCGAGCCCGACACGCCCCCGTCACGCCCGTGTCCAAGCCTCGTCACGCCCGTGTCGATGTCGGCACGCAACTCTCCGTCAACCGTCAACGCTGCCGACATCGGATGCCAGCTGTCCGGGTCACGCCCCCCTGTCACGCCCGTGACAAGCTTGTCACGCCCGTGTCCGCCACGTGGATCGCCTCGAAGTCAAGCCTCCAGTCAAATTGCCAGATCCAGCTCCCTGTCACGCCCCCCTGTCACGCCCGTGACCTGGGCGTGACCGCCACGTTTTCAGCCGAAGTCAAGCCTCCAGTCAAATCACCAATCAAGCTCATGAATAGTACTGTCACGCCCCCCTGTCACGCCCGTGACCTAGGGCGTGACCAACCCGAATTTTTGCCTATATAAAGGCAGCTGCTGTATGCAATTCTTGTCTCCTTTTTTGGCCACTTTACTTAGATGTTATGCTGCCCAAATGACTTCTAATGTTATGTAAGAGAATTTTCTCCCCCCTCCCTTAGTTTGTAATAGCATTTTATTTTATAAAAATAGTTCATTTTCTCTCCTTCTTAGCATGAATCTCATTTGGTTGCGCCCTAACTTAAGTAATTTTTCGTTCCCTTTTTCGTGCTTTTTATGTTTTCATCTTTTATAGCTTTTATAACTCGTTCAGTTAGGATTTTATCGCACTTTTTAGCCGTTGTAATGCCCATTTTATTTTCATATTCCGCACCCGTTTAGCTTCAGTTTATTTTTATTTGCACTTTTTATGCATTTCTACCGCATTCTAGCGGTAGAAATGCACTTGTTTTAATTTTCGCCAACTTCCATTTTGCGTTTATTTGCAAAACTTTTCGCTCCGTTTAATTTTTATTTTCTCTTTTTATGCATTTCTACCGCATTCTAGCGGTAGAAATGCAGTCGTTTTAATTTTTCAGTCACTTTGCTTTTTCTTATTTTTGCAAGAGTGCGTGCGTGTATGAGCTAGATTTTATTGCTTCATTTCAATTTCTGTAGAGTGTGTGCGTATGCATTTATTTCCGCCTACTCGTTAAGAGTTAAATGGCGCTCTGCTTTCATTTTCCGCCCACTCGTTTGAGTGGGACTTGTCTTTTTTACTGCTATCATTTTCTTCCTACTCACTTGAGTAGGATAACTTTGGGTGTGTGTGTGTGTTTACATTTCTGTAGAGTGCGTGTGTGTGATTTTATTTTCCTGTAGAGTGCGTGCGTGTATGAGTATAATTTACCCCCGCCCACTCGCTCGAGCCGGGATTCGCACTTACTGCTTTCTTCAGTCCTACTCGTTTGAGTAGGACTTGCAATTTACTGCTTTCTTACTGCTTTCTTTACAGTTTTCTTTAATGCTTTCTAGTGTAAGTGTCCCCATTCCGATGAGTGGCTAACCGCCCTTAGCCCTCAATATCGAAGAGCATTGGGACAGATAAAGCAGCTTTAAATAATTAAAGGTCCTGTTTTCTATTTAATTAAATTTCTTAAGGTTTGCCCTGGGTTAACGACGCGTAGGACCGCATATCGATGTGCGGGCCCTATTTTCGTTATCCATACGCAACGCCGAGAGGCCGCACGTATGGACCGATCACCCTTGGGTAAAGAGAGATCCGCGCTAACCCTCGAGAGAGGAGGCGCACGACTCTACCGGATTGGGTTCCCCACCCAATAGCGGGGTTCTTAGCGTAATGCGGGCGTTAAGAGGAATCCTTCGTCGGTCTAGCGATCGGTCGAATAGTCTTAGCGTTCAGGTGAGCGATATCCCTAGACCAAGGTGAGCTCATATCTAAGGAACCTCCACGGCCGAGTCTCCGCCTTAATTAAATTGAAAATTAGGATCTCTTTTTATTAAAAGTTTACTTTAGTTCAATTCTCTTTTGATATCGTTGCGCCGAGTTGGTCATCGGCCTTCTGCACTTATTTACTGCATTTTTCCTGCTTTCTTTTGATGCTTATTATTATTATGCATTTTTATATTTTTAAACCAAACTAAGATATTATCGGTAGAATAATAGGTATTTCAGGGAAAGAGTAGATCTAGCTAAGCCGGCCCCGAGAACAATACGACCCCGATATTCCACACCGGAATATCCTGTACTACACGCGATAGGTGCACTTGCCTCCCTCTCGTTAAAACTCGGTTTCTAAAATAACAACGCTCTTCTTTTTATAAATAAAAACCTCCACTTTCACACCTAAAAAAGAGCCGACGTTTTAACCATCAGTGCTCCACTCTATAATTCCGGTTGAACCACCGGCCGCCTCTCTGCTTTCCTCTTCCTCTACCATGATCATGTCTCCTTCTATTACTGGGGCCGACTTCCATCACCCCTTCTGCAGGTCTCTTACTACATTCCATGTGATCTATCTCTAGTCTCTTTGCCATGTCAATAATTTCCGCCAGGCTAGCGTCAGCTATAAACAAAAGGTCCTATCTCAGGGGGTCTTTTAACCCTTTGTAAAAGCGCTTCGCATAGCCTCTATCATCTAAGTCATAAGAATCGGCAAACCTAGCGAGGTGTTGGAACTCTTGCTGGTATTCCGTCACCGATTTCGATCCCTGCTTCAGTTGTAGAAATCTCTCCTCAAGTCCATCACGTGTGGAAGAAGGGATGAAATGTTCCAAGAAAGCTTCCGAGAATTCACTCCAACTAATGTATGTGTATACTCGCCCTCAAAAGGTGGAGCCCATGAGGTACTTCCACCATCGTTTGGCGTGCAGCTCCAGCAACGTCGCCACCAAGGTCACAGCCATATTGCTCGGGAATCTTATACCGGCCATCAACTCTTGAACGGTATCAATCCACTCTTCAGTGCACACCGCCGACTCTATCCCTAGGTTAGCCAGAGGGGACAGGGCACGGAAGGTGCTCAACCAGTTGGAGCCCGGAGCTTGTTGCTGCACCGGAGCTTGTTGGGCTCTAAAATCATCTAATATTGCTGACAGCGTTTGCCCCAGCTCTGATTGTTGGAATTGTGAAGGAATGGAAGGGGTAGGAGTACCCCCAAACGGCTCCACCTGCGCTGGGACCTACGCATAAGGTACGAACTAGGGTCAGGTTGGCAAACACTAAGGTCAAAGTTGGACGAACTTACTGTGAATTACATATGGGCACACCACTGCTTCCGCTAAGTCAGTTTGTCCCCAAGCTGACTAATCGAACGGGAGTGGCCCATTGTTAAATTACTTCTTTAGGTGAGGATCACGCCAAACTGATACCATTTGTAAGACCCCCCTCCCGGAACACAAAACACGGCACGAGGGAAGTCTTATGCCCAGAGTAGCCGCCTTGCGGTAGCACTAACACACGGGTTAGCCTGTACTACAAGACGCCTATTCCGCCGGCTACAACCAATATCAATATACTATGCCAACCCAACCATAAGATAAAAAGAAAGTCAATTCACACATAGTTTTAAGTCCAAAACGAAGCGGAAAATAAGAAGCATAAGAAGCTTCTAAAATATCAGAGTCTAAAACTGTTTGCCAAAAAGGCTACAACAAAACACTCACAACTATCACGGATGGTATCGACGGTACCATCACCTCAGGTCCTGTCGTCCGGGCCTGGATGTCCTTCTGCTGGCCTATCTGCGGGGTTTTCTCCTAAAATGGAAGACGTAGCAACCATTAGTCATAAAGACTAAGTGGCTTCACATCCGCTCCCCCAGTAACTTCTCGGCACCGTGCGGAGAAAGGAAACAAGTACAATATATATATATAAAGCAGGAGTAATCGAGCAGGTGACAAGGAACTGGTAAGAATAATATCTCTACGAAGTAAGCTAGCAGTTCTATTAAATCAAATAATTAATCAGCAGGTAATCTACAACAGGAACAGTAACTTAACTTATAAGAGTGCACATACAAACTTATAGGTTAAGGTTCGGCATAACAGAAAAGTAACTCATCGTATAAGAGTGCCCATACAAACTTATACGATAAGGATCTTGTGCATGATATGAATGCTATGAAATGACCGACCCATGCTCACACACATGCAAGTTGCTGTGTCGACACAGACTTGAAGTTCCCACTTTTCGAGCAGGTAGCAAACCTCTCAGGCGTCAACCGTCGTGGCCAGACGGTGACAGTGGAGCGGGCGTCTCCACTACTAGGTGGTATCCATACTACCTGTACTAGGCCTCCGTACGACTCAACGCTAAGAACACAACAGCGGAGCTCACATGCATACTACAGCTCAGAAGGGGTCTTGGGTAGATTTGCACCAAGAACACAGCCAAACTTGGCCTTTGATTTCGAATCGGAAGGAACCTCGGAATCGCACGAGGCGCAAGACAACCTGTTCTCATGGAGCGGAGGAGACCTCGAGTTATGGACACCAAGTGTCTATCCCTACTGCCCAAGGTCTAACTATTGGCTCCCATCGGTGTGACGACTGGAGAGCCCGTAAACTTGCCACATTCATTATCTCAGCATCGCGACACATCGAGTCGTCGCACACCACATGCACCATCACAACTCACTCGATGCTACCCGTAGGGAGACTTCATCTCTAAGCATCGGTTATCAACAAAATCCATTAGGCTCGGATCACGGGTACAAAATACTCTCCCAATAGAGTTCATCACATTCACAACTATCTATTCAATCGATCACCTCAATTCATCACATGATAGATATGTTTTACAACCAAGCTCAACCTCCATTGATCACTAGCCATCCTATCTCAATTCACATCACCATCAACCTAGATGGCTACCAATGCTAATCACAACATTCATAAGGTTTACTATAGCATCATAATTAAGGGAGCCAAATGATATAAATTGCACATCATAACTTTCACAAAGAGTACACTTAACCATGAGTTAACATGAGCATCATTATGGTATAGCCTGCCACCAAAACTGGAATTCCAGGAGCTATAGGAATCCGCTATAAACTCTCAACCCCTCGTTGGAAAGGTATTCGCGAGGTATACGACTTTCATGTTGAGTCGAAAACCTAGATCAGGTCGTATCACACCAGAAATTCGACTCGAAGTCTGCTGCGTACAGGATACAGATTTCCTGTACATAATTTCCCCCAATTACAGCATACTCGAATTGATTTTCCCGTGGCTATAGATATCGCCTGGAAACGTGCAACCACTCATTGGAAAGGTATTTTCGAGGTCTACGACTTTCATGTTTAGGCAAAAACCCAGCTATGAACAAAACCCCTTCGAAACTGGCGGCGAAGATCGCTGCGTGCAGAAGTCAGATTTCTGCATGCATCTTAAGGTGAGATGAACGGCATCCGTTCATCTTCCTCCTTGCACCGACCTCCCAAAACTCGTCCAGAAATTCGTCCACCCTTATTCACCCTCATAAAGCCATACTTCTCCACGAATCACTCTCTCATCTTCACTTTGAACGATGAAGAGGTTGAAGAAGACTAAAGCCTAGAAAACAATCTAGGCATGGATTTCCCTAAGAAATCTCCTCCTCACCATCAAGACTCTATGGAGTCGATGTCTCTCCTAGAATATTAACTACAGATCTAGAACCAAGGGAGAGGGGAGGAAGCTCACCTCGTTTCCAGCGGTACCAACATTCCCGGCCATGGATCTAGTTGTTCTTCTTTGCGGCATCTTTTGCTTGGTGCGGTTGTTCTTCACTGCAAAGGAAAGAGAGAGAGAGAGAGAGCGAGAGAAGGCCGCCTCAAGAGCTCCAAATCCCTCGGCTCTGTCGTTCACGAGGTCGGTGATGACGGCGAGGTCGGTCGGCGCAAGGCTAGGGTTTGGCTTTAACTTCCCTTTATAAGCTGATGTATTAGGTTACATCTTCTGCCACGTGTCAACGCCTCATTGGACCGCCCATAATGGGTCATATTGAAGTGACCCGGTCCAAGGAACCATCCAGCGTGAATACCGAATTCCGGTTCAGTCCACCTGTACAAGCCGGCGAATCTGCATGGGTGAAGAAAACGCATAAGTCAAATTCGGCGGGAATCATCTGTCATTCTCGACGATCGGCGAGAATCGCCAGGCATTCTCGACGAATTCGTCGGGTATCAACAATGATACCTGGCGATTTTCCTTTAGCGTAACTTATCAGAAATCTGGCGTTGAGTGCGTTGAGTATTCTCAGCGATACTCGATGATCGGCGAGAATCACCAGGAATTCTCGACGATTTTCCCTTGGGCCATGCTTATCGGAAATCTGGCGTTGTGTGCGTTGAGTATTCTCAGCGATACTTGACGATCGGCGAGAATCACCAGGAATTCTCGATGATTTTCCCTTGGGCCATGCTTATCGGAAATCTGGCGTTGAGTGCGTTGAGTATTCTCAGCGATACTCGACGATCGGCGAGAATCACCAGGCATTCTCGACGATTTTCCCTTGGGCCATGCTTATCGGAAATCTGGCGTTGAGTGCATTGAGTATTCTCAGCGATACTCGACGATCGGCGAGAATAACCAGGCATTCTCGACGATTTTCCCTTAGGCCATTCTTATCAGAAATCTGGCGTTGAGTGCGTTGAGTATTCTCAGCGATACTCGACCATCGACGAGAATCACCAGGCATTCTCGACGATTTTCCCTTAGGCCATTTCCTTTCGATCCGTTGGGTATCACCCAACCCTACACTCCATCCAACGCTTGATACCTTTTTCCAGTGCGCCCCGAGCCCGAGTCATGTCTCTTGACTCAAAACTCGTGTGAGGGGCCTAGCGCGAATTGGGACGTTACACACACGGCCTGGAACACGGCCGTGTGCAAGGTCGTGTTCGGCCCAGGATTGAGAGATTTCAGGCGAATTGAGCCGTTCGTTTTCTTTAAACAAGATCTGACGGACAAGATTTGTTCCTGCTTTAATAAGGCCGGGAATAGAGGATTAATTCCTCATTATCTCTAAAGCCTTCTCTTTTTAAGGAGTTAGAGAGAGGAAAGACCGGTTGAGGAAGGAAGAGGAGGAATCTGGCCGTCGGCGGAGCATCGGAGCACCGAGTCGAGAACCGAGACCGGAACCGCGGAGGAAATTCCCTTGCGAAGCTTTCCATTTGGACAGATTACCGTGGCGCAAAAGCAAACTTCAATGGTAACGATTCTCTACTTGAGCATGTTAATCTCTCTTTCTTTCTGCATGGGAAACCCGCTCCCACGAGTGTGCGGTGAGTGTGTGGTGTTCCTTGGGGTAGATGTGAATAGTCCCCCTTGTGTTGCATATAGAGTCCAAAATCGAAGTACGAACATAGGCATTGTGTGTGAAGCCTACCAAGACGTGTTGGTCTGGATCGTTGATATTGCATATTGTATGGATTGTCGAAGAAGACTATGTGCTATGTGTTTTTCGTGTTTCTACATGGTAGATTGCAGTAGGGATCCTTAGGGATTAACTCCAAGTCGCACCCAAAAATCTGAGCGGAAACGTAGTTCTGCTAACTTAACGGTTGGGGAGCCAACCTTGTACATAACTGGGTTATGTGATGATTGGGAATGTATTAGGATCCGGGAGAAGCTTGGCCCGCACATACGTGTTAAAGTGACTAGGCGAAGTGAGCAACAGGCAAGTGGAAGCGGACCTGGGCTATGCGGTTCGGTGCTAGAGGACCAAAAGTGGAACTTGTTGTTGGCATATTCGGGAGTCTTAGATGGTGGTCAAAAAGGCTAAAATGCTCACGATGTTGCCATTTCGAGGATGGTGGTGAAGTCACGGAATTGACCGGATTCACCGAAAATGTGCCATGAGTGCACAAGGTGTTTGACTGTGCGAGCCTACACTAGTGGCGAAGTATGTTTGCACTTTGTAGTTTAGCTGGGCTAATGAAATGCAGGGAAGGAGCACCGCCGTCCTGAGTAAGGGGAGGGTTCGTTATAATTTAGTCAGCTTTAGCTGACCATTTCTTTGTTTGCCACCGTGCGGTGGAATGTTGCTTGCAGGTGCTACAGAGCCAGGTACCAAATAGCGGACTGAAGCCCATGCTGCAGAGCTGGCCCTCGAAGGCCAAAGCGAATTGTTGTTTTACTTTTGTCATGTGTGGCCGGCCTGCGAGCCGAAGTATGCAAAACATTACTTTGTTAAGTGAACTCTTGTAAGGCCATAAGGCCAATTATTATCAGTGTATTTGCTATTTCATTCCTATGGTGGTAAGTGGACATTCATGATAGTTCTTATTCAATTATGGGTTCTTTCAAATTGTTTAAAAGCTTCCGCTAGAATGCTCTAAGTTAGGGTGAGTAGTTGTAGTTAATTTTTGATATTCTTATGAAACCCTTCCGACTGTTTGAGGTATATAGCGTCAGGTTCTAGCTGGACCTTCTGCTATATGTCATACGACGGATGGGGGTGTTATAATTTGGTATCAGACTAAGGTGTCGGTCTTCTTTATTTGAATTTGTGGGCGAATTATTTTAAGGGGAGGTGAGCACATGTATGTACGCCATCATTATAACATAAAAGAACCCATGAATGTCAACTTAGGAATGAAAATACACTTGTTTTGAGGAACATGAGTGTTCCAATGATTGCTTTTAGCAATCTGTATGTTGCCTAATCGATGGTTATGCTATATAGGTTACTAGGCGTGGTGCGGGGCAGTCGCAAGGTCAGCACTCCACGGAGAGTAGCGCACTTAACAACGTGCCTAAGACCCTACTTTATATTTAAACCATAAGAAGGATAGTTGAAGTGGTGTTCGTTCTGACTAAAGAACAAATTGGAGGGCAAGTGCAGCTCCCTGTCCCTGGGGTAGCTTCAACACCGAGTGGTATGATGGAACAACTGGCATGTATAAGACCTTTGGATCAGCAGTTAAACATGCTTTTAGTGCATGGTACGCACTTTGTTGAGGAGTATTTGCAGGCATTTCTTATCATAAGGCGCTACCCAGGGTTTGAGTTGGAGAACGAGTAGACTATAGTTAATAGATTCTATATCGGTCTACGCGATGAATTATGACTACTACTCGTAGAACCAAAGCTACTTAGATTCCGAGCGTCAGTGGAGTCGGCTAGAGCTTTGGAAGCAGATCTGGCCAGAATCAACCAGACGTCTGTGTTCATGTTACCAAACTCCCCAAGTCCCGTCTGTATACCGAAAAAGGAGTAAAGTGAGGCCTGATGTTTCTACTAGTCAAGCTCCATATTACTATTATAAATGTGGAATGTTTGGTCACTTTACCCGAGATTGTCGTAGAGACAATCCGAGGACAGAGAAAATTATGAAGAGAGTCCAAGAGAAGAAAGACTCTAGTGCAAAGAAGATAGAGTTCAAGGTGTTGACCTCCTCAAAGTCCTGTTTCCGTAGATGGTATAAGAAGGCTAGGATTTCGGGTCTAGTTCCTTCTTTTGGTGCATCTGGAATAACTATTGGCCGAGACCCGGGCGCATGTTTTACTGTGGGAAGCTGGGACACTTTGCCCGAGAGTGTCGGAGCGGACGTTGAAGTCCGAGAAGAAGCCTAGTGCAACCTACAAGGAGAAGGGAAAGGGGTTGGAGGCAACTACATCTCAATATGCTCCATCCCAACCTAGAGTGTACAGCTTTGGCCATAAGGAGGCCATGGAACATGCTGACATGGTGACAGGTATGCTTTAATTTTTTGTAGGTCAGCTTTAGATACTTGTTGCCTTACGCATGTTAGCCTATGATTGGTTATGAAAGGATTTGTATTGATTTTTTGAGTGTCCGGTGAAAGCACTGTTTATCCTGGGAACTTCCCATTCCTTTTTGACCGAAGGATGTGTATCGCGTATCGGAGTTCCTTTTTCGATGGCAAGAGACAAATCAAAAGTACTGCTACCTAACGGGTTCTCTATACACGCGAATAGAGTCTGTTGTATGGAGTTACGGATAAGGAGTCAGGAGTTTGACTTGCAAGCGTCGCTACTGCTATTTGTAGAATTCGACGTAATCTTTGGTATGGACTAGCTATCGGAGCAGCGTGCGTGCATCAATTTCAACCATAAGGTGGTCAGATTGGTACTAGCTATTTGTTGTGAGATGTCATAACTGAAGTACAACTTCAAGGGCTGGTGGAATAGGGTTATGCGCATCCAAGTTTATTGTCTTAGAGCACACCGATCCACTTGTTAAAAGGAGGATGGAAGCTTACAACTCTGTAATGATTACTAGAAGTTGATTAAGTTAACGAAAAATAATGAGTATCCAATCCCAAGAAGTGATGATCTGTTCAATCAACTCATTGGGTCAACTGTGTACTCAAGTTGGATCTTAAATTCAGATACTATTAATTGACGTTAAGGGAAAGTGAATTCCCAAAACGGCGTACAACACACGATATGTGCGTTATGAGTTCATCGTCATTATGAGAGATCGATTTGTAGCAATGCAGAGGTGTGGTTTCACGGGCTTTTTACTCTTTGGTGGGAAGGTGATCTAGAGGTACTGTGTACCTGCGTTATGAGCGGTCGATTAGTGGCAACGCAGAGGTGCGGTTTCACGGGCTTGTCACACTACGAGAGTAGGTCGACCTAAAGTGCTCACTAGTTGCCGTGAGGTGAATGCCTTTGAGTGGGTTGGGTGCGTGAGGTCTTCAATAGGGGTTTAGAGGCTTATGCCCGACCAACAAGCTGATCACCTCGAATCGGTGGTGGGACCTAGAGGATTTCGGTACACCATAAGCGTGCCCTGAGTGCATGGAGCGTCTAGCACGAAGGCCAACGTTTGTGATATGGTTGTGCCTGAGTGCACTTATTGTGATATATATATTGTGATTGTAATGCATGCAGGGAAGGAACCACTTCCCCGGGTAAGGGGTAGGGTCGTTATAATTGGTCAGATGAATGCTGACCGTTGCTTTATTTATCACCCTTGGGGTGGACTTCCATGTGCAGGTGTTACAGGCTGACTTGGATTGGCTGAAGCCCTTGCTGCTGCTGCTTGTATACATTCTTAGTGCTATATATAAATGTGGTATTTATATATGTAGTGTACATTCATTGATTGAGTTCTTGCAAGTAATAATCTTCCGCTAGAATGCTCTGAGTTAGGATGCGCGTAGAAAGGTTTTTAATATTCATAAGTAATTCTGTCGTTTGTCTGTGAAATATGGCGTGGGGCCCCGAGCGAACCCTCTATTATATTCCATGTGACGGATGGAGGCGTTACAACTTAACACTATTCAAACCAACACCCTCCCCATCATGACTCCTAATGATGAACTCAATTTCACCTTACCAAATCAGTATACTATTAACCCAACTCCTCCTGTCCTTCCCATATGCTATCATAATTTTGCAGTTTACTATGTGCCGACTAACCTAAGCTATATGATGAGTATGAATGGTGGCCGCCTTCAAATATTCATCCAAATAACCTACGATTATTACTGGGGGTCTATCATGACATATTTAGGCTAAATCTAGAAACTTGTAATTTTCCTAATTAATTTAGCATTGATTAAATTTTCCCCAATATTAGGCCATGGGTGGTTTTGAACATGAAGTACTAGATTTCCTTAAGTTATAACCACCCAAAAATTATGAACACTATTTGATGCCAAAATATCAGAGAATACCAAGTTTCATAAATTTTCATTAGTGTATTAACCACTAATTAATTTATTCAAGATAATTGCAATAAATAGAGGTAAAGAGAGAAGTACCACCAAACATTTTCCAAAAATTACACAAAAATTACCAGAGCTTTAATCTGATCATAAAACATTACTGACTAAGTTTCATATAATTACAAGATCAGTAAGCTATATAAAAAAATACTTCAAATAAATCAATTGGGTTCTTTGTTACCAATGTCCCTGATTTGTGAGAAGTCAAATAAGTCAATGACACACACATCAACTGTATTTGATGTGCATTTGAGGTTTTGAGTTTAGGTTGTCCATATAACATTGATTGGACATGTGGATACAATAAGTGGTTGCTAGACATAGCAAAAATCAACTAAGTCCACAGGTGTTGAGTGGAGCAAG
This sequence comes from Platanthera zijinensis, assembly GCA_039513925.1. Classification (NCBI taxonomy): domain Eukaryota; kingdom Viridiplantae; phylum Streptophyta; class Magnoliopsida; order Asparagales; family Orchidaceae; genus Platanthera; species Platanthera zijinensis. Next base: position 178,426,821 of record CM077084.1, read on the forward strand.
CTCACTCAATGCCAGAGGTATGGATTCTATTTTATAATGTAGAAATTTGCCTAAGTTCACAGTGTTGAGTGAGGACAGCTCACTTAATGCCATATAACATATAACATTGAGTTTGTCTAAGCCTAACTGGAAGATAGCCAGAAATATGGCTAAGTCCACAGACATTGAGTGTTGTCTACTCACTCAACGCCATACATCAAAAGGATACGAGTCAGGCTGAGTTAATCTAAGCCTAGAGAAATTGGCTAAATTTTTTGCTAAGTACACAGACGTTGAGTGTAGCTTACTCACTCAACGCCAGATAACAGAAAAATTATGTTAATTAGTTTGGCGTTGAGTGGAGCTTACTCTCTCAACGCCAAGATGCAAGCTCACTTAACGCTCTCAAGGCTTTGTAGCAGAAATTTTGCTAACTCCAAAAGCGTGGACTGGTTTACTTTCGTCGAGCTCAGCTTCATCGAACTTAGATCAATGTTCATCGATCGAACTGAGCCAAATTTCTCAGTTTAGCCTGGAGTTCATCGAACTCAGTTCAGCCTTTCATCAAACTAAGTCCACAGTTCTTCAAACTGAACTTATACTTTCGTCGAGCTGAGCTCGACGTTCTTCGAACGGAGCTCAGCTTTCGCCGAGCTCAATACTTAGAATTTTGTCTAAGTGTTGTGGCGTTGAGTGATACCTACTCACTCAACGCCTTTGGTTCTGATGATTGAATTTTGTCTATATCCAGAGATGTTGATTCATGCTGACGTCAGCAAAGTCAAATTATCAACCAAAATTCAAATGGTGCGGAATTGCTGCCTGAGATGTTGGCGGCCAGTTGTCATCATCTTCTTCACTTTCCAAGGAATATTTCAATCATAAAGTGATGGGGCCCACACATAGCAAGGAGCCATTAAATCAATATTAAATGGAAAGCATGCGATGGATTGCTTAATCTCATCCATCAATCCTTGTGGTGGGACCTACCGCTCAATTGGCCTCTAGAGTATAAAAGGGAGCAAATCGGCCAGAGCAATCAATTGAATCGATTCCTTGTCTAGGTTTTCTGAAAATGAGAAGAAGAGCGGGCGAATATCACCTACTTCCTCGCTATTTTCATCGAGACTGAAGAAGGGAGAAAAGGGGGAGTAAGTGATGCTCGCCATTTTCCTCTAATACCAAGAAGAGAGAAGGTCCTAGCAAGGGGGAGTCATAGCAAGTAGGAGAGATGTCAAAGGGGAAAGAAAGACATATGGCACTCAAGTAAACCTTGCAGCAAAACAGGGGGAGTACGTGATGCTCACCATACATAAATTGAGGTACATTTTACTTATAGTTTTTATGAATTAAAATAGTTATTTTGATGTATAGGGTGTGTGTATCATTGACCAAGAAAAGAAAACCTTTTTTTTAATAAGGGTTGATAAGGGTTTTGGCTTCTTCAAATATGGGGAGATTGTTGGGTCCATTATTCCCGATGTCCCTGATTTGTGAGAAGTCAAACAGGTCAATGACCCACACATCAACTGTATTTGATGTGCATTTGAGGTTTTGAGTGCTGGTTGTCCATATCACATTGATTGGACATGTGGACACAATAAGTGGTTGCTGTACATAGAAAAATCGACTAAGTTCACAGGCGTTGAGTGGAGCAAGCTCACTCAACACTAGAGGTATGGATTATATTTTGCATTGTAGAAATTTGCCTAAGTCCACAAGCGTTGAGTGAGGACAGCTCACTCAATTTCATATAACTTATAGCGTTGAGTCTATCTCAGACAAACTGGAAGATAGCCAAAAATCTGGCTAAGTCCACAAGCATTGAGTGTAGTCTACTCACTCAACTCCATACAGCAAAAAGGATGTGAGTCAGGCTGAGTCAGTCTAAGCCTAGAGAAATTGGCTGAAATTTTGGCTAAGTCCACAAGCATTGAGTGTAGCTTACTCACTCAACGCCAGATAAAAAAAAAATTGTTAAGTAGTTTATCGTTGAGTGGAGCTTACTCTCTCAACTCCAAGACGCAAAAATATTTGCTAAGGTAAATAGCGTTGAGTGAGGCAAGCTCACTCAACGGTCTCAACGCTCTCAATGCTCTCAATGCCTTGTAGCAGAAATTTGGCTATGTCCAAAAGCATGGACTGCTTGACTTTCATCGAGCTCATCTTCGTCTAACTGAGCTCGGCGTTCATCGAACTGAGCCAAATTACTCAGTTTAGCCTGGAGTTCGTCGAACTCAGTTCAGCCTTTCATCAAACTAAGTCCACAGTTCGTCGAACTGAACTTATACTTTCATCGAGATGAGCTCGACGTTTATTGAACAGAGCTCAACTTTCGTTGAGTTTAATACTTAGAATTTTGTCTAAGAGTTGTGGCGTTGAGAGATACCTACTCACTCAACGCCTTTGGTTCTGATGTTTGAATTTTGTCTAAGTCTAGAGATGCTGAGTCATACTGACGTCAGCAAAGTCAAATTGTCAACAAAAATTCAAATGGTGCGGAATTGCTGCCCGAGACATTGGCGGCCAGCTGTCATCATCTTCTGCCCTTTCCAAGGAATATTTCCATCATAAAGTGTTGGGGCCCACACACATCAAGGAGACGTTAAATCAAGATTAAATGGAAAGCAAGCACTAGATGGCTTAATCTCAGCGATGAATCTTGGTGGTGGGTCCCACTGCTCAATTGGTCTTCAGAGTATAAAAGGGAGCAAATCGGCCAAAGCAATCAATCGAATCGATTCCTTGTCTAGGTTTTCTGAAAAAGAGAAGAAGGGAGGGCGAAAATCATCTTCTTCCTCGCCATTTTCGTCGAGCCTGAAGAAGGGGTTCTGCACAGAGAACCTTGCTGGGAAGGAGATAGCTGGAGCAATTACCATCTGCAATAGCAGGATTGGAATTCATTCTGAGAGATAGCTGGAGTAATTACCATCTGCAATAGTAGGATCAGAATTCATTCTGAGGTCGCAGATCTTCAAGATTCTGCAGAGGGAAGGTTAGTTGTTTGATGAAAGAATCTACTGCCTACCTATTATCTTCAACAGCAATTGGTTGGATTGATATCTCCTCAGTCCAGGAAGAAGGAGACACAGAGTTCTTGATCTGGTATCTAATTATACAATCTTTCTTGTCCTTTTATTTTGATTCTTTGTGAATCTGTAGTTGTAAGCCTATATTATGAAGGCTAAGGTTTTTGTGACATGTGTTTGGCTTTGTGCCTGGTGAAAGATCTTTGTGATCTGTGGGGTTGACTTAGTGCCTAAGTGTTAGGTTTATGTCACCTGTGTGGTCCTGAGGGATCTGTGTTGTATGCTATTAAGTAGCTAAGTTTTGGAGGGAGAGCTGAATCAAACAAACTGTTAGATAGGCGTAGAGGGATAGTGGATATACCCAAGATTGGTGAACCATTATAAAATTTTTGTGTCATCTGTGAATGTTCTTGAAAGCTGATAATTAACCTAATCACAGGCGCAGGAATCAGAAAATAAGTTAGAAAACTTAAATAGAGACAAAAACCAATTCAGCCCCCCCCCCCTCTAGGTGTTTAGCTAACCTTGAAATCAAGACTTTCAAGTAGTATTAGAGGGAGGTTACTCTTTAAAGGCTTAACAGTTTGAGTAGACTCCACGGTTAGCAAGAAGTCTGTCTCCTTGGGTTCAGTAAAGACCAATAGGGAGCTGAGTGTTATGAGACTTCCAATCTGTAGGAAGGAAGATTTTGGCATCTGGAAAGCAAGGGTGAGGAAGTTCATGGAAGCTCCTGACCCTAGAATGTACATTACAGTCTAAGAAGGGCCATTCATCTCAATAAAGGTCTCTACACTGGATGCTAATGTCAAGACCCCCAAGACATATGATGAGATGACCAAGGATGAGTTGGCCCTAGCCTCAATAGACAGGAGTGAAAATAATATCATTATGGGTGTTGTTGATGACTCTACACTTAAGAATCTGATCCATTGTAAAACAGGAAAGGAAATGTGGGAAACACTTGTGATTTAATGGAGGGGACAGATGAAGTTAGAGATGATAGGAAGTCCATGCTCAACCAAGAGTATAAGGCTTTCAAGCAATTCAAGGGGGACAACATAACCACCTATTATGAAAAGTTCTGTAGGATTGCGAATGAGATTAAGAATTATGGAAGAGTGTTCAGTCACTATGAACTGAAGGATAAGTTCCTTAGATCTCTCTCTAGAGAGTGGGACACAAAAATCTGTGCCATCAGAGAAGTAGTAAAGCTTGGTGACACTGCTCCTCACACACTCTTTGGGAAGTTGCTGTCATATGAGATGCAGCTGGCTGCAAGTAAAGAAGAGGAGAACAACAATAAGACTCAGTCAAGAGACAAAACTATAGCTTTCAAAGCTGATGACACCAACAAATGCAAAAGAAAGTCTCCCTCTCCATCAAGGAGATATGTTGGATATGATTCTTGAAGATCAGAGGGAAGTGCATCATACTGCCAATGGTCTGATGAAGATTTTGCTGCCTTCACTAGGCAATTCCAGAAGTTCTTGAAGAAGAAGAACTAGAGAGGCAGGCCTTCCACCTCCTCTCATCCCAAGGATGACTACTACAAGGGCAGAAGAAAATCCATTAAGGAGGATAGGTATGGTTCCAAAACTGGTAAACAAGTTTCCTCTAACATCACTTGTTATCATTGTATAAAACCTGGGCATATGATTGCTTACTACCCAATCAAAAGGAAGGAACAATGTGAGAAAAAGGACCACCAGTAAAAAGGCAAGAAGGATAAATCCGTCATCCAAAAAGCAAAGAAGATGGACTGTCTCCTACTCATCGGAGTCAGAAGAATAAGAAGAATCCTACATTGGGTTGTACTCTACTGAAGGAGCTGTAGAAGTAGACTGCATCAAAAGGCTGGCTGCTTTAGAAGAAGAAGCTGAGAAGGTTCATCCTACTTCAAGGATTGAAGACAGGGCCCCTCTATCATAATCTGATAGTGATTCAGAGGTTGATTCTGAAGATGACAGCTGCTTCCTTGGGCTGATGGCTAAGTTAGATGAAGAAACAAGCCAGGATCAGCCTGGTCCAAGCAAGGTAAATTCTGTTACCAGCTCTACATATTCAGATTATAAATCAGTTCCAGATTATTGTGCCTCTGCATCAAGTTATGATGATGGATAAGAATCTAAGAGAGACATCAATCAATTGATTGATAAATATGGTGAACTTCTGCAGGCTCTAAAGCAAGCTCCTGGCCAAACAATAGGCTCAAGAAATTGTCTCTTTAAACCTTGCTGCTTCAGAATCAGCAAAATTGCTAGATCTGAAGATGCAGTAAGTTAGCAAACAGAAAAATGTGACAATCATTCAGATGAGCACCATAACCTTCAAGAGTAACCATATCAGGAATCTTAAAGGAAAGTTCCAAAAGGAGAGGGAACTAGTGGCTAGCTACTCCAAGCCTAGCATAGTGTTGCCCTTGATAGACTCATTCTCCTCCCAAAAGGGAAAGAAAGGTTTGGGATTCAAGGGAAGGACAAGAGCTGTTAATCCCAAAGGAAAGGGCAAAGCTCAAGTGGAGCCACTAGCCTCTAAGCCTCCTATAAAATTTATTAGAGTGTTATTTTCTTCCAACAGCCATGACCATGAGAGTATTTATGGTCATTAGAATCATGCTAGACCATCTTGTGTGAACAAAGATGTTCATAATATGTTGGCAATTACATCAAAGGTGCAAGTGAGTATGAGAAAATACAAATGGCCCATCCTGGACCATTTGTGTTTGGTGCAACAGCTCCTTTAGTCAAGGGTAAAGCTGCTGACTGTCTTCAATTTCTCCAGCCCACTCTAAGATAAAGGGAAAGGCTATTAGTAGACCAAACCTGGAAATCTCTGAGGCCATCAAGGGTATACTTTCTGAAAAGAATGCTACTGCTAGAAGGGCTCAAGATATTCCAAGCACTTCTACTGCCAGACCCCCCCCCCCACTTGTCAAACTGGAGCTACAAAACCATGAAACAGGACTGCTGCTACTCCATCTAAACCCAGAGCTACTGTCGACACAACCACTAGACCTGCTCCAAAAATAAGGTATAATATCCATGAGTGTTGGTAATGTGGTAAGGTAGGCCACTTTGTCATTGATTGCTGGCACAATTATAGTATGCAAAGAGAAAATGTTAGCTTGCCTGTCAGAAAAGCTAGAGGTAGGCAGAATTATTTTCAGTCAAACATGCACCAAGGAACCAATAAAAAATGGGGTCCTAAGGTAAACTAATGTGTGTTTTGCAGGTTAGTCCAAGTACTTATACCGCTATATGGTACTTAGACAGTGGATGTTCCAAGCACATGACTGGAACAAGGAGCATAATGAAGGATTATGCTCTACTAAGGAATGGACCAAATGTTATCTTTGATGGATCTAAAAAAGGGGTGACTAGAGGTTATGGTAAGATCTCTAATGGCATAGTCACTATCACTAGAGTATCCTATGTGGAAGGGTTGCAACACAACCTGATAAGCATTAGCAAACTCTGTGATTTTGGCTATGACATAGTATTCCACAAGAATGAGTGCCAAATTAGGAAGTTAAGTGAACAAGAGGTCATCTTAACAGGCACAAGGAGTGGAAATGTGTACTGTTTAGATTTCCTATGTTTTTGCAAAGACTCACATGTATGCCTTGTTGTAGATGAGAAAGCCTCTTCTTGTGTCTAGTGGCAAAAGAGGCTAGCCAATCTAAATTATAGGACCATAGGCAAACTATTCAGCAATGAGCTGGTTATGAATGGGCCCAAGTCTATATGCACTAAGGAAGGTATCTGATCTGCATGCCAAAAGGGCAAACATACAAAGAACTCCTTCAAGAGCATTGGCATTAATGACTCAGTGAGGTGCTTATACGTCCTGCATATGGATATATTTGGTCCTATGCTAATTCAAAGTATAGGTAGGAAAGTCTACACCCTTGTGGTTATTGATGACTTTTCCAGAGTTTCCTGGGTGTTCTGTCTAAGGAAGAAATCGGAAACCCCTGATGTCTTTAAGACATTTGTCAAGCAAATTCAGAATGAATTCAATAGCACTGTGGTCAAGATCAGAAGTGATCATGGCACTGAGTTTCAGTCTGAGTGCATGACATGGTTCTGTGAAAAGCTAGGGATTCATCAAGAACTTTCCTCTCCTTGAACACCCCAACAAAATGGGATTGCAGAGAGGAAAAATAGGACTCTCATAGAGGCTGGTAGAACCTTACTAAGTGACTCATCCCTCCTAGAATACTTCTGGGCAGAGGATGTTAACACTACATGCTATGTCCTTAATAGGGCTTCTATCACCAAAAGCCACAAGAAGACTCCCTATGAGATCTTGAAGGGCCAAAAATGAAACCTGAGCCATTTCAGGATCTTTAGTTGCAAGTGTTATGTGCTCAATAATGGAAAAGTCCATTTAACTAAGTTTGCTACCAAGTCCCATGAAGGGATCTTTGTTGGGTACATCACTCATAGTTAGGCATATAGAATCTACAACTTAACTACCCAAGTTATAGAAGAGTCAATGCATGTTGTTTTTGATGAATACAACATGGTTAACTATAAGCTGCCAAGCTCCTCCTCTTATAGTATTGTAGGTACAAAGCAGATGATGGACAAGCTGACCCTCAAGAAAGCTACCCCCACAGTCCAAGAACATGATGATGGACTGCCTACTCCAAGAGAAGGGGACAACATACCTGAAGAAAATGAAGACCAGCTAGCTGAAAACCCTAAAGATCAGCAAGCTGCAGCTAGATTGCCTCCATCTATCAAGCATCTAAGGGACCATCCAGTACACCAAATCATTAGTGATGCAAATCATGAAGTCCAAACCCGAAGCAGGAGCATGAATACAACTCTCTACACAAGCTTCCTGTATCAAGAAGAGCCAAAGAAGTGTGAAGAAGCAATCAAGGACCAGTTCTGGATTGGAGCAATGCAAGAAGAAATGGACTAATTTAAGAGATGTAAGGTCTTGAAGTTGGTCCCCAGACCACAAGGACAAAATTTCATAGGGACTAAGTGGATCTACAGGAACAAGCTGGATCAAGATGGCATTATTGTCAAGAATAAGGCTAGAATGTTAGCTAAAGGCTACAGGCAAGAAGAGGGCATAGACTTTGACCAGACCTTTTCCCCAGTAGCCAAATTGGAAGCCATAAGGATCTTTCTTGCATTTGCTGCCCATCAGGGATTTAGAGTCTACCAGATGGATGTCAAGTCAGCATTCCTTAATGGGGACCTAAAAGAGGAAGTATATGTGGATCAGCCACCCTGTTTGGTAGATCCTAACTCTCCAAAATTTGTTTATAAGCTTGGGAAAGCTCTATATAGGCTAAAGCAAGCCCCTAGGGCTTGGTATGAAACCTTGTCCAGCTTCCTAATTGAGAACAAATTCTCAAGGGGGAAGATAGACAAGACCCTATTTCTAAGGGAATCAAAGGGCAAGCTTATTCTAGTCTAGATATATGTCGATGACATTATCTTTGGATCTACTAATGGCAACCTTTGCAAGAAGTTTGCTAAACTTATGTAAGGGAAGTTTGAAATGAGCAGCATGGGTGAGCTCAAGTTCTTCTTGGGACTCCAAGTAAGATAGATTGATGATGGCTTGTTGATATCCCAGTCCAAGTTCACTAGGGAGCTAATAAAAAAGTAAGGTATGGAGAATGCCTCCACCATGAGAACTCCCTTGGGATCAAGTATGCCTATAGGAAAAGATGAGGCAGGGAAACCTGTTGATGAGTCGTTGTATTGAGGGATAATTGGCTCCCTTTTATACCTGACTGCTAGTAGGCCGAACATCATGTATTTCACATATGACTTCGCTAAGTATTAGGCCTTCCCTAAAGAATCTCATTACTCTACTGCAAAGAGAATCTTGAGGTATCTTAAGGGCACACCAGATCTTGGGCTATGGTTCCCTAGAAATAGGGATTTTGATCTAATTGGATTTTCAGATGCAGGTTTTATAGGTTGCAAAGAAGAAAGGAAAAGCACTTCTGGAACCTGTCAGTTCTTAGGAAAAAGGCGAGTTTCTTGGAGCAGCAAGAAGCAAACTAGTGTGGCTATGTCCACTATTGAGTCAGAATATATATCAGCAGGCAGCTGTTATTCTCAGTTGCTGTGGATCCAACATTAGATCCAGGATTACAACCTTCAGGTAAGCAGAACTCCTCTCTACTGTGATTCTACAAGTGCTATTTCTATTGCTTGGAATCCTGTATCACATAGCAGGACTAAGCATATAGAAATAAGATATAATTTTATTAGGGAGCATGTGGAGAAGGAAGACATCAGTCTTGAGTTTGTCCCCACAGACAATCAAGTGGCTGATATATTCACTAAGCCATTAGATGAAGCAAAGTTCAACACCCTCAAATTTGAGTTGGGTATGCTGAACTTGGCATAGCTTCAGGCACTCCCTTTTGCATTTTTTTGTGCAGGTATTGTTCATCTTGCTCGACATATAGACTCCCAAGTAGTATCAGTTCACTGATTCTTCTACTAAGGGGGAGTAAGTTACTCTAGAGAGAAGAGAGGTCAGCCAATAAAAGGGCCAGCCCCCATCTGCCTATTCTGCAAAATTCAAAAAGGGGGAGAGAAGTGAGAAGGTCCTAGTAAGGGGGAGTCATAGTAAGTGGGAGAGATGGAAAAGGGGGGAAAAAGACATGTGGCACTCAAGTAAACCTTGCAGCAAAACAGAGGGTGTAAGTGATGCTAACCATATAGGAATTAAGGTACATTTACTTATTGTTTATCAGAATTTCAATAGTTATTCTGCTTTATAGGGCGTGTGTATCATTGACCAAGGAAAGAAAACATTTTTTTTGATAAGGGTTTTGACTTCTTCAAATAGGGGGAGATTATTGGGTCCATTGTTCCAAATGTCGCTGATTTATGAGAAGTAAAACAGGTCAATGACACACACATCAACTGTTTTTGATGTGCATTTGAGGTTTTAAGTGCAGGTTGTCCATATCACATTTATTGGACATGTGGACACAATAAGCGGTTGCTGGACATAGCAAAAATCGACTAAGTCCACAGGCGTTGAGTGGAGCAAGCTCGCTTAACGCCAGAGGTATGGATTCTTTTTTACATTATATAAATTTGCCTAAGTCCACAAGTGTTGAGTGAGGACAGCTGACTCAACGCCATATAACATATAGCGTTGAGTTTGTCTCAGCCTAACTGGAAGATAGCCAAAAATATGGCTAAGTCGACAAGCATTGAGTGTAGTATACTCACTCAATGCTATACAACAAAAATGCTATGAGTCATGCTGAGTCAGCCTAAGCCTAGAGAAATTGGCTGAAATTTTTGCCAAGTCCACAGGCGTTGAGTGTAGCTTACTCACTCAATGCCAAATAACAGAAAAATTTTGTTCAGTAGTTTGGCATTGAGTGGAGATTACTCTCTCAATGCCAAGATGCAGAAATATTTGCTAAGGCAAATAGCGTTGAGTGAGGCAAGCTCACTCAACGCTCTCAATGCTCTCAACGCTCTCAACGCCTTGTAGCAGAAATTTGGCTAAGTCCAAAAGTGTGGATTGCTTGACTATCATCGAGCCTAGCTCCCTCGTACTAAGCTCAGCATTTGTCGAACTGAGCCAAATTACTCAGTTTATCCTGGAGTTCGTCGAACTCAGTTCAGCCTTTCATCAAACAAAGTCTACAGTTCGTCGAACTGAACTTTTACTTTCGTCGAACTGAGCTCGACGTTTGTCGAACGAGCTCGGCTTTCGTCGAGCTCAATACTTAGAATTTTGTCTAAGTGTTGTGGCGTTGAGTGATATCTACTCACTCAACGTCTTTGGTTCTGATGATTGAATTTTGTCTAAGTCTAGAGATACTGAGTCTTGCTGACGTCAGCAAAGACAAATTATCAACCAAAATTCAAATGGTGCGGAATTACTGCTTGAGACGTTGGCAGCCAGCTGTCATCATCTTCTACACTTTCCAAGTAATATTTCCATCATAAAGTGTTGGGGCCCACACACAGTAAGTAGCCATTAAATCAAGATAAAATGGAAAGCATGTGTTGGATGGCTTAATCTCAGCCATCAATCCTGGTGATTGGACCCACTGCTCAATTGGCCTTCAGAGTATAAAAGGGAGCAAATCGGCCAGAGCAATCAATCAAATCGATTCCTTGTCTAGGTTTTTTTAGAGAAGATGGGTGGGCGAACATCATCTTCTTCCTCACCATTTTCGTCGAGCCTAAAGAAGGGGTTCTGCACAGAGAACCTTGCTGGGAAGGAGATAACTAGAGAAATTACCATCTACAATAGCAGGATCAAAATTTATTCTTAGAGATAGCTGGAGCAATTACCATCTGCAATAGGAGGCTCAGAATTCATTCTGAGGTCGCAAGTCTACAAGATTCTGTAGAGGGAAGGTTAGTTGTTTGAAGAAAGAATCTATTGCCTACCTATTATCTTCAACAGCAATTGTTTGGATTGATATCTGCTCAGTACAGGAAGATGGAGACACAGAGTTCTTGATCTAGTGTCTAAATATACAATCTTTCTTCTCCTTTTGTTTAGATTCTTTGTGAATCTGTAGTTGTAAGCCTATATTATAAAGGCTAAGGTCTTTGTGACCTGTGTTTGGCTTTGTGCCTAGTGACAGGTCTTTGTGACCTGTGGGGTTGGCTTAGTGCCTAAGTTTTAGGTCTTTGTCACCTGTGTGGTCCTGCGGGATCTATTCTATAAGCTATCAAGTAGCTGAGTTTTGGAGGGAGAGCTTAATCTAATATACTGTTAGATAGGCACAGAGGGAGAGTGGATGTACCCAAGATTAGGGAACCACTATAAAATTTCTGTGTCGTCTGTGAATGTTCTTGAAAGCTGATAATTAACCTAATCATAGGCACATGAATCAGAAAATAAGTTAGAAAACTTAAATAAAGACAAAAACCTATTCACCCCCTCCTCTAGGTGTTTAGCTAACCTTGAAAATAAGACTTTCAAAATCCTTAATAGAGCACTTTGTGAAGAAATATACTGTAATCTTTTCCAAACATGTAATAATTTCCCAAGCTTTAATATGCCCTAAAATGTTCTCTCGCCAAGAAAATTAATTCTCCATCAAGATATAGTATTTATTATCTATTCTTTAAGACAGGGTGGACTAGTTCACTTAACACATGAAGTACTATGAGATAATGCCCAATCATTTCAAATTACTGGCTAGTGCATATATATGATATTTAATCAACATTTCCAGAGTTTATAGCATTCTAAGATAATTTAACCATGATTACTTCAAAATCATAAAAAGGGGCAACATAAAGGTTATAACTATAAGTATGAGCTGCTGACTTCCAAACATCCTATAATAAATTCCAGAGGCTCATATTGCTATAAAAACTTCTCTACCAAAATTTCCTAAAGATCCAAGGTCATATGACCTTTCATTCTTTCCATAAAGAGGTATAGGCCTAAAAAATTTCTAAATGATTTAAGTTGTGTGCTTGTGTCTAAATGTCACCAAATTTCTTCCTAGGGCTTTTCACCATCCAAAGATCACATGGACTAAACTCCAAGTACATATCACTCTATCTTTCACAAACCCCCAATGTTCAACCTTAGGGTTTGAACTAGGGTCCTCGGGCAAATCTACCCTACTCCACCCCAAATTCAAGGTGAGGGGGTTTTAAATGACCTTGAGATTCTGGCAAAAGTCCCAATCCTTTAGGGTAAGAATTGGCCCCTCCATGCCCCAAGTACCATTTTGCCCTAATTTACCCTTAAGGGACCAAACTTTGGTCATACCAATACCTATTCAAAATAACCCCAAATGGGTTGATATTTTTACCAAAGACATATATTGACCTAAGGATCATCCACCAAAATTTTGGTTGATTTTGAGGTGTCCGACTCCTTAATTAATTCATACCTATTTTATTAAGTTTATACAAAAACTATAAAAAAAGTTCTCCAAAAATTCCCATTTTTGGATACATTATAAGTATAGGTAAGAGAGACTCCAAGCCCTAATTTCAAGTCATTTGGACAACTGGTTTAGTGGCGGCACTCAATATAGTCTCAGACTAGCCCTATATATTGTCTGCACCATTTTGAGTGATATGGTTAGACCACTGACCCAAATGGATTGAAACAAATTTTAATATGAATTAGGCCTCAAGGGCTACAACTTTCATATAGAATATTCTATCTGGTTCTACCTCTAAGTATATTTAGTATTTAAAACAAAACACTATAAAAACTGTGACAAAAATGAATTTAAATAGAATATTAATAATTTGGCCAGCACGAATCTTAAAGCAGATTCGACGGAATTAGTTCATCGTCTACCTTGAGCCAACATCCAGGATTGTCTGTCCTGGGCCTTCTTTTCCCGTGAATTCCTGACCACGTACGCGTCTTCCCGGTCGGCCACCACCACCACCACCTTCATTGAGGTGGTGGCTGGCGATTCGCTGTAGTTGGACTGCCGGAGGTGGCAGGAACAGTGATTTGTGATAGAAATAAAAAGCTTGAAAATCAAGCTCCTAGCTTAGCTGATTTGGAGTCAATTGATCCCAAACCTTGTTGCCAATGGATAGAGATCAATCCACTGATAATGAGGAGAGGGATAGGACCTTTTTGGAGGGCTTGAGCTAGGCCGATCGTCGGGTTGCCATGGACGGTAGTGGCAGCGCTCGGTGTTCTGCAACAACACTACCAAAGGGCTCGGCTGCTTTAGAGAAAATGTGGAAACAGTTGTTGGGGGTCTAGGGATGCTTTTAAGATGAACAAATGGGGAGAGGAAGGGCCAAGAGCTTCAATTTCCATTATTGGACATTATGAAATTTTCGACCAACCCGAAATTCACTGAATGCAGCCACTGTTTTGGCCAGGGCAGCCCTTGATCTTCTTAGAACTGATGTGAGGAGAAGAATCTAGCCACTGGAATTGAATATGGAGGCCCTTGGCATCCCTTGGCCATGAAGGGCTCTCTTCCTCATTTTATTTCTCTCTCTATCTCTCTTCTCCATTAAAGGTAAAATAGAACTTTCTCTCTCCTAGTAATCACTTCCAGAAAATGAGTGACATTTTGTATAATTCTAAACCTCATGAGTCTAGTGGACCACCTCAATTGGGCTTAGCCCAAATGGATTGGGCTAGGTCAGGCTAACTTGAGCTAGTTTGGCATAAACCTAGGTTGAGTTGACTTTGGTCAAATTGGCCTTTTAGGTTGACCAATTTAGGTCCTTTCATTGGCCTCCCCTAATGTCTAGGATGTGTTGGGTAGGGTTGGTTTGTAACCTTAGAGGCCACTTGACCCTTAGTTAGGGCACTTTGACCATTTTGGGGCTAGAGTTGACTTTGGTCACCTAGAGCTCTTTAGTTGACACCAATGGGTCTTTGGTGACCCATTGACCTCCTTTAAGGCTAGGAAGGTGTAGGTGTGGTCCATTTTTCTAAGGGATGGGTAACTGGCCCTATGTAGGTTAGTTTGACTCATTTAGGGTTAGGGTTGACTCTGGTCAACTTGACCCTTTTGGTTGACCTCAATGGGCCCTTGGTGACTCATTGGCCTCCCCTAGGGTTAGGGGTGCCATGGTGGGGTCATGGAGTTAAGGTTAAACCCTACAATCAAACCCTAGGCCTGGTGACTGGGTTGAGCTATTTGCAAACCAAAGTGATATCCACCTCCATGCCTTAGCTCACTTGGGTCTTCTTGAGTTTCCTAGGGTTTTGTCATAACCTAGTCATACCAAAACCACTCTTAGGGGTCTAGTTGTTTGAGAGATGTCACAAATCCCAATATATAAAAATAAAAATTTCGTCCCCAAAATTAAGGTTGGCCTACGGGGTTTCTACTGAAGTGAAAATATGTAAAATTCCTAGAAAAAAAAATTTACCTGACTCAAAGAGACCCGGATACCTCTGCCGCATCAAGTCCTGTAGCTCCCAGGTTTACTCCTCGTTCCCATGGTTCCTCTATAGGACCTTGACTAGCGGAACCTTCTTGCGCCGTAAGACCCGCACTGATGTATTATCGATCCGGACCGGCTCCATACTGGCTGATCGATCTGAAGCCACTGGGCCATCTGTAGTGGAAATCAGTGGCTCAGGTCGTAGTAGAGCTCTCCGAAGTGAAGAGACATTGAAGATGTCGTGCAATCCCACTAACTCCGGTGGTAGCTCCAGTCTGTAAGCCAAGCGGCCGATCCGCTCTAGGATCCTATATGGCCCCATGTATCTCGGACTAAGCTTCTTCCGCACGCGAACCCGCGAGACTACATGCATCAGGCATATCTTCAAGAAAACCCGGTCTCCCACCTAGAACTCCACTTAATGATGTCGTGCATCGTAGTATTTGGTCGGTTAGCTCTGGGACACCAACATCCTATCCCGTATCAATCTTATCTGAGCATCTATGTACTCCACGAACTCCAAGCCGAGTACCTTTGGATCCTCTTCCTGTATCAAAGATAGTGGGGTCCTGCATCTCCGTCCATACAATGCCTCGTAAGGGGCCATGCTTATCCTGGACTGATGATTATTGTTGTAGGAGAACTCGATCAGCAGCAATAGTCTTTCCCAGAGCTCTTAGTGGTCCAGAATGCATAGGTGCAGAAGATCCTCTAGTGTCTGGTTGGTACGCTCTGTCTGCCCGTCTGTATGAGGGTGGAAAGCTGTGCTAAAAGTCAACCGAGAGCCTAGGTATGCCTGAACTGACCTCCACTCCTTGGACGTAAACCATCCATCCCGATATGACACGATCATCCTGGGCACTCCATGGTAGCGGACAAACTGCTCCACAAATCTCCATACCATATCATCGACTGGAGTGTCCTTAATGATTGGAATAAACGTAGCCAACTTCGTCAATCTATCGACTATCAGCCAAATCAAATCGTTCAACGCATGAGATTGGGGTATCCCATGTATAAAGTCCATGGTTATGTCCTCAAACTTCCACTTCGGCACCGGAAGTGGATGTAATAATCTGGCTGGACTCTTGTACTCCGCCTTTATGAGCAGGCAAGCCTCTCAGTGCGTCACAAATTATGTGATATCCTTTTTCATGTCTGGCCAATACATCGTCCTCTTCAAATCCGCTGTAATATTCGTGATCCCTGGGTGTACTGAATATCTGCTGTAGTGTGCCTCCATCATCATATCTTCATGAATTCAGCATCCTGCCGGTATATTAACTCGGCCTCTAAAGCATAGCAACCCTTACCTCATAAAGTAATCCCCTACCATGCCTTCTTCTAAGGCCCTAAATATTAGCTCCATCCTCGCATCTAGCCTCTGCCCATCCCTGGTGCGATCCCGAATGTCGTCAGTGGTACTCATCGACGCCAGGTATTCTTTGTAAGGCTTTGGATCGTCCTCAGATACAAGATATATCTGCATCTCTTCCAACATCTGCACCAGCTCCATATCCAATAGCTGATGCTCCGCTCATGATATGTTGGCTCTCCGGCTCAGAGCATTTGCTACCACGTTGGCCTTCCCGGGATGATAGTGCATGATATACTGGTAGTCTGACAAAAACTCTACCCAACATCTCTGTCGGATGTTCAGCTCCTTTTGCATGTCAACGTACTTCAGGTTCTTGTTGTCTGAGAAGATATCGCAGTGGACACCGTAGAGGTAGTGCTGCCAGATCTTCAGAGCGAAGATAACAACTCCCATCTCCAAGTCGTGCACCGGGTAATTTTGCTTGTATTTCTTCAGCTGTCTAAAGGCATAAGCAATCACGTGCCTATTCTGGATCAGAATGGCACCCATCCCCTAATACAATGTGCCGGTATAAACCTGAAATCCTTCCTTCCCAGATGGAAGGGCAAGGATAGGGGTAGAGTTAAGATGACCCTTCAGTTCTAGGAAGCAAGCCTCACACTACGACGTCCAAACAAATAGAGTCTCCTTCTTCGTCATAGATATGAGCGTGAGGGCAATCCAAGAGAATCGCTCTGCAAACTTCCGGTAGTAACCGGCAAGCCCTAGGAAACTCTTCACATCGGTGGCTGTCTTCAGTGGTGGACAATCCCGTACGGCCTGAACCTTTATGGATCCACTGTCAGTCCTGCTCCACTGATAATATGGCCCAAGAAGGCCGCCTTCTTCAGCCAAATCTGGCACTTGCTGAGCTTAGCATACAACTTGTGCTCTCGAAGCCTCTCCAAAGTCAGTGCTAGATGACATGCATGCTCCTCCTCGATCCTCGAATTGATGAGGTTGTCGTCAATAAATACTATGATGAAGACATCCAGGTCGGCCTCGAACACCCGGTTCATTAAACTCATGAACGCAGATGGTGCATTCATGAGCCCGAAGGGCATCACGGTGAACTCATACAGCCCATATCTACTACTGAAAGATGTCTTCGGGATGACCTCCTCCTGAATCCGCAGCTGGTTGTACCCTAACCTCAGATCGAGCTTCAAAAACTAGTAAGCTCCCTCTAACTGTTAAAACAGATTGCCTATCCTCGGTAGAGGGTACGTGTTTCGGAATGTCAGCCTGTTTAGTGCTTTGTAATCGATGCACAGTCGGAGTGTCTCATCCTTCTTATTAACGAATAGCACCAGAGCTCTTAATGGCGAAGTGCTCGGCTTGACAAACCCAACTTCTACTAACTCTTGAAGCTGGCTTCGAAACTCTATCAATTCCTTCGGGGCCATTCGATAAGGAGCTCTAGATACCGGCTTAGCCACCGGCTCGAGCTGTATCTGGAAATCCTTCTCCCGATGAGGTGGTAGCACTGGAACATCTCTGGAAATACATCTGCAAAGTCCCGCACCACAAAAATGCTGGCTACAGGGTCTTGGGCATCGGTCACCCAAAGTAACACCTGGTAGACCTCGTCTACCTGTACATGGGCCTTGACGGCCTGAATAAAAGAGAGTAGATGGCGAGAAAATGGGATAATACCTTTGAAGGTCGCATAAGTGTTGTCGTATCTGAGTATGACCTTCCTTGTTGGGCAGCCAATCAGAGCATGGTTCCAAGTAAGCCATGTCATTTGATGAGTCCCGTTTATATAGGGTTTTGCAGACTCATCTGGGCCGGTTTTCATGACTTTGCACTTCACTTTTCGGTTGTTTTCATTGATATTTTGTTCCTACTGCGTTTCACGTTTAGTGCACTTTTCTAGCCGGTGGGTGCGCAATTGCGCATTAAATTGTTGGGGGTATACACTTGGTGCTCCCCAGGGCTCGTTCCAGTAGTTTTTATTGCATTTTGTTGATTGATGGAGGGTCTCTCCTTTGGGAGTTTTTATTGTGTGCAGGTGGTCAATTTTCCCCACTTCAGAATTGTGATTTGTGGAAAACGCACGGTCGTGTGTATTCTTGGCACACGGTTGGTTTCCGTCGTACATTTTCTACAGATTATTTTGGAAGATTGACCAGCCCATGCGATTGCTTCACGCACGGTTTCTTCGGAACTGTGTGCGAAGGAAACACATGGTTTTCTTGTAGCATTCTGGTTTTACTCTGTTCTATGGTTGGTCGTCCCTTTTTTCACGCACGGGAGGAAGCACCCGTGTGCGCGTAAAACGCACGATTACACCCGGTTGACTGCAATTTCAGCTCTCTGTCGTTACCCGTATGAATTACTTCACGCACGGGCGGATCGCCCGTGCGCGAAGGAAACGTACGGGTCAACGCTTCTTCTTCCTCAGGCATTTTATGGATATTAATATCCCACAGTTCATGCATGGTCGTGTGCTAGACGTGCGTGACCATTTTTTCTTACTTTTACTATTTAAGCCGCATATTTCTTCTGGACCATCTCCGTTTCCCCAGCCATTTCCGCCCCTTTGAGGGAAAACTCATCCCTCCAGCTGTCATTTTCTCTCTCCTCCTTGGAGGGTTGATCCGGCCACCCATTCTCCTCCAAAGAGCTTGTTAAAGCTTTGTCTCCGACCGCCATCGCCATTGCGGACCTTCAAGCTACTGTTTGAGTTCTTAGTTGTAGAACTTGTGAAGCATTTTTCTCTGATCAGAATAAGCGACCACACCACGAAGAATATGGGTGTGAAGAAGGAAGTGACAGTACTTCGGGATCACGGATACCTTCCAAAGACCGAGCTAGGACGAGGCTCGACAACCCTTGCTTCCGGCCGTGAATCTTGGAGATCCTTCGAGTGCTTGGTTGTGTTTCTCCCCCTCTTTTCTTGGATTTGCTTTAACCTGAACTTGTGATAGTATGCTTGAGGTTTAATAACCATGTTTTGCTCAAGGTCTTGCTATGGTTTTGTGTGGTGATTTCTTGATCATGATGTGTGTTGATGAGCTTCATCTTTGTTAGAGAAAGTTATGTTTGAGCCGTTCTAGCGACTGCTAGAAGCACGCGATGCAAAGAGGTGTTTACGAACCTCGATAGTTTGTCCGTCTACGCTATTACTCTTTGGAGTAATTCACCCTAGCGATGCAGTGACGGCGACCCGCACTAGATTAATGCTGCTTAGTGTAGGAAACCCAAAATCAAACCCCTTATTTTTACTTAGCACTTTCATTCATTTCTCTGAAAGTGAAATCCATGCTCCCTACTTGCACTCCGTGTGAGACCGATACTTGGGGAAGCTACTCCTCCCTTTTATTACTTGGCCGTAAACGGTAATCTTACAGCCAACACATCAAGTTTTTGGCGCCGTTGCCGGGGAGTGCAACTGTTGCGTGGATTTTGTTTTAGTGTTTTTAGTGTTTTCTTTTTGCGAGTGTTGTATGATAGATCTGAACCCCTGGTGGAAGGGGCGAAGATTTTGGTGTTTATCCTGAAACTGCACGAGCGAGGAGAGCTTGCTTGCGTGCTGTTGTAGCTGAGGGAAGGATGGATGACTTGGGCCATTTCGGAAATGGCCAAGGGGAACGAATCATTGAGAACCAGGATGTGGCCCAGCCTCGCATTATGATAATGCGGGATTTCACTACCCCTACAGTTGGGAGTGTTTATCCAGGGTTTGAGCTATCCATAGCCAATAATCATTTTGAGGTCAAGCCTACGATTTGAATATGATTAGGAACAATACACAGTACTCGGGTCTGCCGAGCGAGGATCCTCAGCTATATTTAGCTGAGTTTTCTGAGATATGTGGTACTTTCCGCTATGCGGTCATTGCGGATGAAGTTGTGAAACTAAAGTTGTTCCCTTTTTCATTAAGGGATAGGGCCAAGATGTTACTGCATACGATCGCGCCTGTCACCGCTGCCACCTGGGAAGCTTTATCGTCCATGTTTTTGGCTAAGTTTCTTCTTGTTGATAAAATTGGTAATGCTCGTAGGGAAATAGCCACGTTCAGATAGCTGGATCAAGAAACTCTTTTTGAGGCATGGGAGAGATTTGCCGACCTGCAGCGTCGTTGTTCTCAACACGGATATGAGCTTTGGAATTTGGTGGAGATATTTTATTTCGCCATTGAGCCAAATTTCAGGGAAATGATCGATTCGGCGGTGGGTGACACAATCATGATCTTATCTCCTGAGGAAGCATTGAGACTCCTTGAAGACACGGCCTCCCATAGCACGTACTGGACAGCAGGCAGGAATGCTCCTAGAGGGGCGAGAAATTTGTTTGATGTAAATGAGGTGGGGTTGCACGCCGAATCGAGCCATCCTGCCTTGGATGGGAAGATGATGTTGACCCGATCGACCCCACTACCTGCCCCTGTGATTAGCATATCGTGCCAAGGTTATGGTAACTCTGTCCACCATGCTTATGAGTGCCCCGTGGGTGAGCTGTTTTCTGATACGACAGGTATGGCTTGTGAAGAAAATGTTAATTTTATAAATAATCAAAATCGTGATGTAATTTACAATAATACTTATAACCCTAACGCGAGAAACCATCCTAATTTCTCGTAGAACCAAAACACGCCCGGTCAAAGATGGCAGGGGGTCAGCATCAATTCGATGCTCAAGCTTATGGTAGCCATCCGCGACCATCTCAGTCGGGTTATAATCAGAATTTGCAAGGGACGCGCAAGAGCGCGTTAGAGGAGATGATGGAAAAGTTTGTTGAAATGGCCCAGTCGAATATGGATACTTAGACTGCTTCCATGAGGATTTTGGAAACACAATTGGGAAAATTGGCCCACGTATTTTCTGAGCGCACCCGCGACACTCTTCCTAGCGACACAGAGAAGAATCCCCGTGGGCAGGGGAAGAGTGTTGAGGATGTGGGGGAATGTAATGCCCGTGAAATGACTTTTAAATGTGAGATTAATGCCATAGAAAATCTAGCGCTATGTGATACCAGTTCATCTTGTAACATTCTTGCCTTTCAAGATGTTGAAAAGATAAATTTGAATATCGAATCTGATGGAAGGAAATCCTTAATGCTAGCTGATGGATCTGTGGTTGAGACCAATGGAGAGGTGAAGGGTGTAGAAGTGGTTTTGAATGGGGAGACTGTCTTCACAGACTTTTAGGAGCTTGGACCAGGGGTAACACATCAAAACCCATCCTTGGGGTCCCCTTCCTTAAAGCCAGTGAGGCGACGTTGCATTTTGATGCTAGTGGCGTCACTGTTGCGCCCGAAGTTAATGCACCTTTACCACCTTCGCCTCCTCAATTAATTTTTGTTGACCTCGTAAAACAAAGGAAATTAACTATTGTGTCATCTAATGATGTTTCTAGTGGTGTTAAGGCAGATTTTCAATCGACGGGACAAGAACAGGTTGAGGAAGTTTTTGAAATGCCAATGACAACTAAAAGGAAAGAAGTTACATAGGTCCTTGATGTGATGCATTATGCGGCTGC
The DNA here is from genome assembly GCA_039513925.1 of Platanthera zijinensis. Lineage (NCBI taxonomy): Eukaryota > Viridiplantae > Streptophyta > Magnoliopsida > Asparagales > Orchidaceae > Platanthera > Platanthera zijinensis. The sequence continues at coordinate 178,448,536 of CM077084.1, forward strand.
AAAGATGGATGTGTTGTGCACGCCGGATGTGGGTGTGCAAAATTTCGATTTAAAAACTACAATTTGTTTGGCCAAAGTCTGTAAAACTATGAAATAGGTAACATGGGCTGATCTTTCACTCTCAGCGGGTGAAGAAAGGATGCCCCCGGTTTTGAATGTTAATCTAGCTGCTGAAGAGCCGGGTGTGACCTTATCGCCCTGGCGATCCTCTTCTGTCGAATTAAAATGAAAGGAGTTTCTTATTCATAAAGCGCAGAGTTTTGCCTGCAGGCGCAGGATGGAGGAGGGCAGGGGCAGGGGTGACTTGTCTTCCTTGGGCCTTAAACCTCTCCCCTCTTCCTCATCTCGCGTGTCTTGGGGGAACTGCCACGAATCAGCGTTTAGCTGAAGAGTGAGGGATCTCTGGGGCCGTCTCCATTTGTCTTATTGCTGCTAGCATTTTATTTGCTTAATGTTGTGTGTGACTTTGAATTCTCTTTCTCTGCATATTAAACTTTTTCTACCTGAACATTGTATAAAACTGTTAATACAGGTATTTGGTCCACCTTATGGACGGTAAAGAAAATGGCTTCTAGGAGACAACCCAATTTAGATGCGTTTAATTTGTTTGTTTAGCTTTTTGAGTGTCCATGCCTATTATTTGCTTGGTTGGAGATGTGCTTCTTGCAGGTGATTTTGTTTGGGCCGAGGGCTTATTGGTCAAGTTTAAAGCCAATCTTCTGGTATGCTTATCTTCTGAGTATTGGGTAAGTTCTCCCCTTATCTCATTTTGATTTTAACTTCAACATATTTTGCTGCGCTTCTTAGCTTAAGTCTGGTGAAGAGCTTGTCGATGTTACCTTTACACGTGCACTTCATTTTCATACCAGTAGCTGTTTTTAATTTATTTGTTTAGTTCATTGCATTGCGCATCGTTGCACCCACATGAGCGTGTAATTTACTTTTTGCATACGGCGAGCAAACTTGTTTCTTTCGTTAGATTTAGGAAAATTACCTTGCTAACATAGGATTATGAGATGGGGGTAAAATGTTGACCTTGCTATGCTCCTAGTCGAGTGCTCCTGTCTCGTGTAGAAATTAGAGTAGAATTAATTTTTCTGCATGCTTTTAGTTTTATATTTTTCTAATTGCGTAAATTCTTTTTATTCTACTAAAAAATTGCTGAATCCTGTGTGAATCCGACGGTAGCTTAAGGATGTGTGTAGACAGCTGTTAGATTCGTATTGCTCGATTCAGGAGGATGGATAGTCTTTCTCATTGGCTAAGAACATGCCCTAAGCTACTCTCGAAGCATTGGTGCATGGTTAGTTAAGCGTGAGAAGGATGTAGGCCATCATTTTAGCTAGGTTGAGCTTTCTACCCATTCCTAACATCTTATCCTCGCTAGCCCCATTGTGCCTACCCCTCCTTTGATTTAGCTCCACTTTTATTTCACCAAAGCTTAGTAACCGACCCTAGTCGCACACCCAAGTCTAGCTTTATTGTTTTCTAATTTCATGATGGGGGTGTTGATGCGGTGTTGTTCTTTGTGAAATATGTGGTCGTGCTCCCATGAATTTATTTGCTGGAATTGTGTAAAAGAAAAAGAAAGAATTAAGAAGAAAATTTGAAAAAGAAAGAAAAAGAGAAAGGAAAAGTATAACTGAAAATCTGATTTGAGTTAATATATTTTTTGGAGTAGGCGGTAAGCACACCCGTATTTTAAAAATTAAGTTTGGGGGTGTGGTGTACCGGCGCGTTTTGTGGGTAGCGGATAGACTCTTTTTGTGCTAGCTCAGATGGGTTTTGTGCGTAGCCTTCGTTTTTATCCTTGATTACCTCGCCTTAACCCAAGCCCCATTACTACCCGAAGTCCTACAGACTCACACTTAAGTCAAACTAGTGTCGTGGAGAGAGTGCGAACGGGCAAGCATATGGTCACCGACATTGGTGGATTCCTTTGGAGGTTGTCCCAAATCCCAATTTTTGGCAATACTCGCCTTAGCGGTTAGTCTATTTTCTCCCTACGTGTGACCGAAGGATTCACAATGATTATGTTTTTGAGTAGTCATAGAATTTTTGTTACGCAGGCTGAAAAGTATAAATTATTTTGTATGCTTAGAAATTTTCTCTACTATATTTTTACGCCCGCGAGCGGGCGACTTCGCATGGTACTTCGATCCTAATTACTGTGTTAGTTAGTTCATTTTCTAGTCTGCAAGGATCTTCTTTGCTCGGGACGCGCAAATTGGTAAGTCTGGGGGTGTGATGAGTCCCATTTATATAGGGTTTTGCGGACTCATCTGGGCTGGTTTTCATGACTTTGCACTTCACTTTTCGGTTGTTTTCATTGATATTTTGTTCCTATTGCGTTTCACGTTTAGTGCACATTTCTAGCCTGTGGGTGCGCAATTGCGCATTCGATTGCTGGGGGTATGCACTTGGTTCTCCCCAGGGCTCGTTCTAGTAGTTTTATTGCATTTTATTGATTGTTGGAGGTTCCTCCTTTGTGAGTTTTTATTGTGTGCAGGTGGTCAGTTTTCCCCACTTCAGAATATTGATTTATGGAAAACGCACGGTCGTGCGTATTCTTGGGGCACAGTTTTTTTTTTCGTCGTGCGTTTTCTACAGATTATTTTTGAAGATTGACCAGCCCGTGCGATTTCTTCACACACGGTTTCTTCGGAAACCGTGCGCGAAGGAAACACACGGTTTTCCTGTAGCCTTCTGGTTTTACTCTGTTCTATGGTTGGTTGTGCATCTTCTTCACGCACGGTCGGAAGCACCCGTGCACGCGTAAAAAGCACAATTACACCCGGTTGCCTGCAATTTCAGCTCTCTGTCATTACCCGTGTGAATTACTTCACGAACGGGTGGATCGCTCGTGCGCGAAGGAAACACACAGGTCAACGCTTCTTCTGCCTCAAGCATTTTCTGGATATTAATATTGCACGGTTCATGCACGGTCGTGCGCCAGACCGTGCGTGACCATTTTTTCTTACTTTTACTATTTAAGCCGCAGATTTCTTCTTGACCAGGACATCTCTGTTTTCCCCTGCCATTTCCGCCTCTTTGAGCGGGAACTCATCCCTCCAGCCGTCATTTTCTATCTCCTCCTTAGAAGGTTGATCCGGCCACCCATTCTCCTCCAAAGAGCTTGTTAAAGCTTTGTCTTCGACCGCCATCGCCATTGCCGACCTTCAAGCTACTGTTTGAGTTCTTAGTTGCAGAACTTGTGAAGCATTTCTCTCTGATCCGAATCAGCGATCACAACAAGAAGAAGACGGGTGTGAAGAAGGAAGTGACAGCCCTTTGGGATCTAGGATACCTTCCAAAGATCGAGCTAGGACGAGGCTCGACAACCCTCGCTTCCGGCCGTGAATCTTGGAGAGCCTTCGAGTGCTTGGTTGCGTTTCTCCCCCTCTTTTCTTGGATTTGCTTTAACCTGAACTTGTGCTAGTATGCTTGAGGTTTAGTAAACATGTTTTTCTCAAGGTCTCGCTATGGTTTTGTGTGGTGATTTCTTGATCATGATGTGTGTTGATGAACTTCATCTTTATTAGAGAAAGTTGTGTTTGAGCCATTCTAGCGACTGCTAGAAGCACGCGATGCGAAGAGGTGTTTACAACCCTGAATAGTTTGTTCGTCTCTTCTATTACTCTTTGGAGTAATTCACCCTAGCGACGCGGTGATGGCGACCCACACTAGATTAATGCTGCTTAGTGTAGGAAACCCAAAATCAAACCCCTCATTTTTACTTAGCACTTTCATTCATTTCTCTGAAAGCGAAATCCATGCTCCCTACTTGCACTCTGCGTGAGACCGATACTTGGGGAAGCTACTCCTCCCTTTTATTACTTGGCCGTGAACAGTAATCTTACCGTCAGCGCATCATCATTCCCAATACGAGGTCGAAGTCCACCAAGCTTAAGATCGTCGTCGGAGCCTCGAGGGTTAACCCATCAATGGTCACCCTTAGAAGGCATTTTGTCATCGACTGGACTTCCATCCCATTAGGGAGATGCAACCTCCCGGTGACTCCCTGGTAGTAACTGATGGCTTCCAGGTCCTTGATAAAGTCCTCCGAGTCGAAGTTGTGCGATGATCCCGTGTCGATCAAGGTATGGGCAGGCTTACCGCATTCCTTCACTACCCCTAAGTTAGTTAAATGTCTTATATGTCTAGTCATAGTTTTTTACTTCCTATTTCAAGTAATTTTATACACATGTAATGTAGCTTATTGGAAAGAAAAGAAAACTTAATTCACCGACGTACCTACTATCACCCATTCAGGGTTCCGGGGCTGAGCAAAATCCAAGGCATAAACTTGCCCTCTATCCTGTCTACGGTCTCCATCCTGAAATCCACGTCCTTGGCCACCAATTGGCGGGCAGGTGGGGCATGTTGATGTACTAGTGGAGGTGCTTCCCACATGGGGCAATTCCTCATAATGTGCCCCGGCTGGTTGCACTGATAGCATGTTGGTGCCTCCTCCACTTGCCTCGGCATCTCCCGTATCTGCAAGGGCTGAGGAGCTAACACCACTGGGTTCCTCTGCTCCTGCCTGTCCTCCTAGCGGGGTTTATCCCCATTCCTCCTTTCCCCAATGGCACTACCTCTAGGCTGGTCTCTCCTGCAACCAATCACTGAGTCATTAGATGGTCTCTTCCAGACCCGAACTATAAGCTGGTCTACCTCCAGCTTCCTTGCCATCACTAATATCCTAGACAAGCTCCCATCAGAAACGAAGAGGAGGGCCTGCCTTATGTCATCATGAAGGCCCTTGTAGAACCTCTTCGCGTAGCCCACATCGTCTAACTGATATGAGTCCCCAAAGCGGGCTAGATGTGTGAACTCCCGGTAGTACTCCAAAACAATCAAGCTGACCTGCCTCAATTGCAGGAACCTGTCCTCTAACTCATCTCTCGCCGACTGAGGTACAAAATGCTCCAATAGAGCTTCTCTAAACTCCTCCCAGGCGATGTTTGTGCAATCCACTCCAGCAAAGGTGGTGTCTAACAGTGACTTCCACTATCTCTTCGCATGCAACTCCAAGAAGTAAACTACCAAGGCAACAGCCTCCTCTGTTGGGCATCTAATCCAAGCCAGCATCTCATAAATAATGTCCAACAACTCCTCTATACGGACTGCTGACTCTGTCCCGAGGTAGGACAGAGGAGAGAGTCCCCGGAAGGCACTCAGCCAGTTAGCCCTGGGATTTAGCTGTGGGGTTCGGGCCTGCTGAGCCCTAAAGGTCTCCATAATAACCGTCAGTGTATGCCCCATCTCTATTTGCTGGAATGGAGTCAGAGCCATCAGGGATGGAACCATGTTCTATGCCTGAGATGTACCCTACTGTGGAGTAGGGTTCGTCGCAGGCTACAAAGGAAAATTCCAATTGTTAGTTGATGTATAAGTGAAACTAATTAAAGGAAAAGGTGGACATCTTGCATATGATTCCCCTTATGGGCACACCATTACTTCCGCTTCTAGTTTTTCATCAAACTAAGCTCGCGCGGGGTAGCCCAGGGTTTTGTGGACTACTTCTCTTTGGAATGATATTTCCTCTGATACCAGTTTGTAGGACCCCTTTTTTTGCTACGCTATCGGGGTATTATGCCCAGAATTATCATTTTGCGATGACACCGACTCTCGGGAAGGTCGTCACTACAAAACATTGATCCTACTAGCCTTAAGGATCACAAAAGAATAGATGTTTACAGATAAAAGACTATTAAGTCAAGTTCACAATCACATATGATATATGAAATAGAAATCACAGCAATGTCCACATGATAATGAAAGTACCAAAATAAATCAGTAAAATAGAAATAAAAACGAGCAATGCCCGGTACAACATATCCTCAATACATCACTCTCGCGGAAGCTAAGTAAAACAAATACTCACAAAGCCAGAGACTTGTACTCCTGTACTATACTGGCCACCTCCAAGTGCATCGTACTCCGCTAGTGTCGCATCTTTTGCTGCTACTCCCTGTCTCCCATCTGGAGCCCTTGAAATGTTTAGTCCATCGACTGTTGGTCAAAAGACTAAGCCTAATTTCCCCCACCCCTCCCCCAGTAGCTCATAGGCACTATGCGAGAGGAATGATATGAAAGCTATGATGGTGGAGAATAAAAACAAGGCAGGTGACGGTGGAGCTATCTAGTAGGTATAATGTAATAATTATAATACAATAAAAAGAAATGTAATCTAGCTGTTTTATAATAACAGAGCGGTAAGAGTAGAAATTAAAGAACACCTCAAGGACGGGAATAAATAGCCATAAGGAAAATTAATCATAGCTTATAAGCATGCTCACACAAGCTTATAAACCATGGGGTCATTTCAAGACCTAACGTATAAAAAGTCTCGTACCAATTTATACGTTAGGGGTAAGGGTTGAAGTATGATGATGGCATGATATGATATGTGGTGGGTTTAATGAATTGTTCATACAAATGCAACACACGCACCCGACTCTATGCGCACTGACCTATAGTTCCTAGGTTTTTGGAGCTAGCTCCACTCTCAGGAGCCTCCGTAGTGTCCAACGGAGATAGTAGGTTGGGACACCCCACTCTGAGGCGGGTATCCACTCTACTAGGCCTAGTCCTTACTTACGCCTCGACACGAAGAACACAACCGCAGAGCTCCTGCGTACTCTGCTGGAAAAACAACCAGTCTTTTCCTTGGCTAAGTGTAAACCACACCATCAAAGTCATCGTATCGATGTCAGTATGAATGGATGTCAAGTACCGATGACCCACCATCTTATGCACATGCAGCCATGAATTCCTGAGCCATCGGCTCCCCAGACTAAACTGTCTGTTATAACTACCTTTCGAGCCTTCGGCTCACCCGGCTAACTTGCCCAATTCCATAACCACCGAGCCTACCGCTCGGATAACCCAACCATGCTAACCTCCCGAGACGTCGGGGTGAGTGAAAGTGAAACCCTAGATTAACTAGTTGCTCTTTAATATTTATTCTTACGGTTTAAGGTTAACCTTGGACTGCCCACAGTATTCCCTGTGAAGGGCTCTCAGGGGCACTAGGAACTATGATGGTAGCTGAAGCCCATTTTTCCCTTTCGCAAGGCACTTACTATTATTGGTATCTACCCAGTTCCCAATCCCATTTAATGTTATACTAAATCTAACCCTAGTGTATTTTGACTCTATCTCTCTCCACAGGAAAGACGATCTTTCGTCGATTCCGAGCACCACACAATACTAGTCAAACCAACACCCTCCCCATCATGACTTCTAATGATGAACTCAATTTCACCTTACCAAATTAGTATACTATTAACCCAACTCCCTATGTCCTTCCCACATTGAAAGATAGGATAGATCTTATGTTTACTCAGAGATAAAAATATATATAGAGAAAAAGAAATCAAAGCACATAAATAAAGAAATAAACAAGCAATCCAGATGACACAAGGATTATAGTGGTTCCCAAAACTGGGTACATCGACTCTTCTACCACCTTGGTAGGAATCCACTACAGGTTTTGATCAGATGACTTCCATCACAATATCTATTTGCAGAGAGATATTGCAACCCTTTGAGCTTTTGATCAAGTGCCCAAAAACCAAACTCAAGTCTTTTGGAAGATGACTTGTGAACCTGACTAACTTTTGAAGGAAGTTAAAACCCTATATAGTGGGGGTGAAAGAAAGTGATGTTAGTCTTCTCTATTCTCAAAAGCACTTGGAGAAAACTTTGTGTGGATTCTAGATCTTGTAAATGATCCCCTGAGATGTAGACTTGTTAAGGAAATGGAAGCTTTGCTTCAGGGTGTAGTACTTTAACTTGATGTAGCTCTCTAGCAAGCTTTTTAGACTAATATGTATTTCTTGTCTCTTGAAAGCCTGAAGCAGATGAAGAACACTATATGAATGAAAGCTGTGTTGTGTTCTTCAGAATCTCTATTCTGACTACTACATCATTTTGTTGTCAGTCACTTCTTCTTTATCTGCAAACCTCTATTCTGAATATATTCCCCGAACCGTATTCAAACATTTGTATTAACTCTATCTTTAAACGGCTGAAGCATTCTCGAGAGAAAAAGATGCTTGGGGGATTAATCACATTAACTGCTGCTGTTGAACGACATTAAATCTTAGGGATATTGAAAGACTTAAACAATAATTAATTCTGCTAGCTATTAAAGCCTCTATTTGTAAATCTACACAGAATTCGTCGACCTCAGTCTGCTATTTGTCGACCTCAGTTCAGAGATCGTCGACCTAAATAACCTTTGCGTCGAGCTGAGATTCTGTCTTGATATCAACGATCGTCGACTGGAGCTCGAAGATCGTCGAGCTAAACTCAGAGATAGAACTTTGAGTTTCGTCGACTTGTGTTCGACATTCGTCGAGCGCATCTTGAAGTTTGTCGAGTTCAATTACTGCCTTTGTCAAAACTTATTTCTACATGATTTCTCTGGAGTTCTTTTGAGGCAGACCTAGAAATAATCCTATGACCCTGACTATACATTTTGGTTCAATCTAAAAATATCCTAATAGTACTCCTTGCCCAAATCCAAACTAGGGTTCCAACAATCCCCCCCTATTTGGGTTAAGATACTATTTACACAAAAGGAATACTAAGCAAGTTTGAAATAGTTGCTTTGAAACATAAAATAAACAACAACAAAGTTTTTGAAATATAAATATGAAAAACTTTTGATAGGATCTGTAGTTATTCTTTGCTTATCTTTAACTGAGCATATTTCAGATATGGTTCTCCTGCTGTATTCAACAATTTCCTTGATATCAACCCCCTGATTTCTAAATAATTGAAACTACTGCTGCTGAATCCTCTAAAGCAGTCTCCCCCTATACAACTACCCCTGTACAGAAGGTTCTTTTCCTTAAATAAGAGTTTAGGAGTTCTGGACCCATATTACCTTGGGTCCTGGTTCTTTTTTATAATAATTAGATATGAACGAACATTTAGGCTGATCTTTGTAACCTAGAGGGTGAAATTTCCTAGAAGGTATGAACCACTGGGTAAAAGGATTTTTGAATATTTGAGTTTGATTATAATTTTCAAAAGGATAAAATTTATGTTCTAAAATTTTGAGTTCAACGAAAAATAATTTCGTCGATCTGAGTTTGATGAAGAGTAGTGAGATCATCGATCTCTGTTCACAGAACGATAACATTTGTTTTGTGTTCCACGATCGTCGATCTAGGTTCGATGAAATATATTGATTTCGTCGATCATAATGTCTAGACCGGTTAAAATTAAAATCTTTGTTCAGAGTTCGTCTACCTGAGTTCGACGAAGAGTGTTGTTTTCGTCGAGCTCTATTCGACGAATTATGTTGAACACAAATTTTCTTAAAATGTTTAGTTGGTTTTGATTAAAATTCAGTTATTTTATCTAAGTCTATTATCTTTTCTTTGCCTTTAATTGATTCTAATGAAGCTATTTTTTTAAGTAATTGTTAAGTCTTCTTTGAGTTGAATGTTTTCAAAAGAAAAATTAATTACTTTCTCTCTGAGAAGTTTTATTTCCTTCTCAGATTGAATCAAATCATTATATAAAATTTTAAAATCTTCTTTAAAATGTTCTGAAGAGAAATCAAAGGAAGAGATAACCTGATCCTCTTCTGATTTTGCTTCTGATTCTTCATCAGATTTAGATTCTTCATCATAGCTGCTGCAAGATGCATTGATTTTCATCAAGCAGAATTCTCTTGCTCTTGTTTATTCTTCATCCTCAGTTATACAGGATGAAGTTTCAGAATCACTCCAAGTATCAGCATCATATTTTCTCTTTTTAGCTGATCCAACAGTCATCGGTATGAGGGAGTCCCAGATGTCCTTTGCTGAGGAACATTCTGCAATTTCCTGAAAAATTTCATCAGACATTGATTGAGCAAGAATGTTCATTGCTTGTGCATCAGCCATCTTTAGCCTTTTCTGAGCTTCTTTCCATTGTGATGATGGAACAACATTCATGATTGTTATTTCCAATGGTTGATAAGGACCTGTCAAGATGGAATTTAAAATGGCTTCATCAATAGAATTCATAAACAGCCTAATCCTTGCCTTTCATAGTGCAAGCTTATCTAGATTGCACATAGGAGGTCTGGTGCTTGAAAATTCTTCATTGTATGCCATGATATACTCAAAAAAATAATAAGATATATCAGATCATTTTAGTTCAGGTGTTAGCCTGTACAACTAAAGGAACGACCCTCTAATACCAATTGAAACATAGGACAAATTTTATGTTTACTCAGAGATAAAAATATATATGGAGAAAAAGAAATCAGAGCACATAAATAAAGAAATAAACAAGCAATCCAGATGACACAAGGATTATAGTGGTTCCCCAAAATTGGGTACATCCACTCTTCTACCACCTTGGTAGAAATCCACTACAGGTTTTGATCAGGTGACTGCCACCACAATATCTATTTGTAGGGAGATATTGCAACCCTTTGAGCTTTTGATCAGGTGCCCAAAAACCAAATTCAAGACTTTTGGAAGGTGACTTATGAACCAGGCTAACTTTTGAAGGGAGTTAAAACCCTGTATAGTGGGGGTGAAAGAAAGTGATGTTTGTATTCTTTATTCTCAAAAGCACTTTGAGAAGACTTTGTGTGGATATAAAATCTTGTCAATGCTCCCTTGAGATGTAGAGTTGTTCAGGAAATGAAAGCTTTGCTTCAGGGTGTAGGACTTCAACTTGATGTATCTCTCCAGCAAGCTTTTTAGACTGATATGTATTTCTTGTCTCTTGAAAGCCTGGAGCAGATGTAGAACACTGTATGAATGAAAACTGTGTTATGTACTTCAGAATCTCTATTTTGACTACTGCATCATTTTGTTTTTAGTCACTTCTTCTTTATCTACAAACCTCTAATCTGAATATATTCCCCCGAGCCGTATTCAAACATTTGTATTAACTCTATCTTTAAATGGCTGAAGCATTCCCGAGAGAGAAAGATGCTTGGGGATTAATCACATTAACTGTTGTTGTTGAACGACTATATGCATTAAATCTGAGGGATATTGAATGCCTTAAATAATAATTAATTCTGCCAGCTGTTAAAGCCTCTATCTATAAAATTGCTCAAAATTCATCGACCTCAGTCAGTTATTCGTCGACCTCAGTTCAGAGATCGTTGACCCTAATAACCTTTGCGTTGAGCTGAGATTCTGTCTTGAGATTAACGATCGTCGACTGGAGCTCGGAGATCGTCGAGCTCAACTCAGATATAGAACTCTGAGTTTCGTCGACCTGAGTTCGACGTTCATCGAACGCAACTTGAAGTTTGTTGAGCTCAATTCCTGTCTTTGTCAAAACTGATTTCTACATGATTTTTCAAGAGTTCTTTTGAGGTAGACCTAGAAATAATCCTATGACCCTGACTATACATTTTGGGTTAATCTAAAAACATCCTAATAGTACTCCTTACCCAAATCCAAACTAGGGTTCCAACACACATGCTAACACAATTCTGCAGTTTACTATCTGCCGACCAACCTAAGCTATATGATGAGTATGAATGCTGACCCCTTCAAATATTCATCCAAATAACCTATGATTATTACTGGGGGTCTATCATGATATATTTAGACTAAATCCATAAACTTGTAATTTTCTTAATTAATTTAGCATTTATTAATTTTTTCCCCAAAAATTGACCATGGGTGTTTTTGAACAAGAAGTACTAGATTTCCTTAAGTTATGGCCACCCAAAATTATGAACACTATTTGATGCCAAATTATCAGAGAATACCAAGTTTCACAAATTTTCTTTAGTGTATTAACCCTTAATTAATTTATTCAATATAATTGCAATAAATAGAGGTAAAGAGAGAAGTACTACCAAACATTATCCAAAAATTACACAAATATTACCAGAGCTTTAATATGATCATAAAACATTACTTGCATAGTTTGATATAATTACAAGGTCAGTAAGCTATATAGAAAAATACTTCAAATAAATATCTAATAGGGCACTTTGTGAAGAAACATACTTGTAATCTTTTCCAAACAACATGTAATAATTTCTCAAGCTTTAATATGCCCTAAAAGGTTCTCTGGCCAAGAAAAATTAATTCTTTATCAAGATATATTATTTATTATCTATTTTTTAAGATAAGGTACACTAGTTCACTTAACACATGAAGTACAATGAGATAATGTCCAATCATTTCAAATTACTGGCTAGTGCATATATATGATATTTAATCAACATTGCCAGTGTTTCATAATATTCTAAGATAATTTAACCATGATTACTTAAAAATCATAAAAGGGGCAACATAAAGGTTATAACTATAAGTATGAGCTACTATCTTCCAAATATCATATAATAAATTCCAGAGGCTCATATTGCAATAAAAACTCCTCTACCAAAATTTTATAAAGATACAAGGTCATATGACCTTTCATTCTTTCCATAAAGAGGTATAGACCTAAACAATTTCCTATAGATTTAAATTGTGTGCTTATGTCTAAATGTCACCAAATTTCTTCCTAGGGATTTTCACCATCCTAAGATCACATGGACTAAACTTCAAGTCCATATAAGGACATATCACCCTATGTCTTTCATAAACCCCCCAAAGTTTAACCATAGGGTTTGAACTAGGGTCCTAGGACAAATCCACCCTAGTGCACACCAAACTCCAACTGAGGGTGTTTTAATTGACCTTGAGGCTTTGTCCAAAGTCCCAACCCTTTTGGGTAAGAATTGGCCCCTCCATGCTCCAAGTACCCTTTTGCCCTAATTTACCCTCAAGGGACCAAACTTTGGTCATACCAATACCTATTCAAACCAACCCCCTAAGGACCATCCACAAAAATTTTGATTGATTTTGACATCCATTGACCCCTTCATTAATTCATACCTATTTTATTAAATTTCTACAAAACTTTTAGAAAACTATTCTCAAAAAAATTCCATTTTGGATATGTTATAAGTATTAGTAATAGTGACTCCCATCCCAAATTTCAAGTCATTTGGACAAGTGGTTTAGTGGGGGCACTCAATATAGTCTCTGACTAGCCCTATGTATAGTCAACACCATTTTGAGTGTTGAGGTCAGACCACTGACCCAAATTAATTGAAACAAATTTTAAAATGAAGTAGGCCTCAAGGGCTGCAACTTTCATATAGAACATTCCCTCTGGTTCTACCTCTAAATATTTTTAATATTTAAAGCAAAACACTACAAAACTATGACAAAAATGAATTTAAATAGAATAGTAATAATTTGGCCAGCACGAATCTTAAAGCAGATTCGAAGGAATCAGTTCATCGTCTACCTTGATCCAATGGCCAGGATTGGCCCGTCTTGGGCCTTCTTTGCCCGTGAATTCCTGACCACTTATGCGTCTTCCCGGTCGTCCACCGCCACCACCACCTTTGTTGAGGTGGTTGTCGGCGATTCGCGGTGGTTGGCCGGCCGGAGGTGGCCGAAACAGTGATTTGTGATAGTAATAAAATGCTTGAAAATCAAGCTCTCGGCTTAGCCAATTTGGGGTCAAATGATCCCAAATCGTGCGAATAATGGATAGAGATCTATCCACTGAGAAAGAGGAGAGGGAAGGACCTTTTGGGAGGGCTGAAGTCGGGCCGATCACCAGGTTGCCTTGGAGGTGGTGGCGCCGCTAGGTGTTCTGCAACAACACTACCAAAGGGCTCGGTTGCTTTATGGAAAATGTGAAAAAGGTTGCTGGGGGTCTAGGGATGCTTTTAAGATGAACAAATGGGGAGAGGAAGGGCTAAGAGCTTAAATTTCCATTAATGGCCATTATGAAATTTTCGGCCAACCCAAAATTCACTGAATGCAGCCACTGTTTTGGCTGGGGTAGCCGTTGATCTTCTCAGAACTGATGGGAGGAGAAGAATCTAGCCACTAGAATTGAATGTGGAGGCCCTTGGCATCCCTTGGCCATGAAAGGCTCTCGTCCTCATTTTCTCTCTCTCTCTCTCTCTCTTTCTCTCTCCTCCACTAACGGGAAAATAGAGCTTTCTCTCTCCTAGTAATTGCTTTCAATGAGTGGCATTTTGGATAATTCTAAACCTCTTGAGGCTCTTTGACCACCTCAATGGGGCTTAGCCCAAATGGATTGGGCTAGGTTAGGCCACCTTGAGCTAGTTTGACCTAAACCTAGGTTGAGTTTACTTTGGTCAAATTGGTTTTTTGGGTTGACCCCTGTAGGTCCTTTATGACTCATTGGCCTCCCCTAAGGTCTGGGAAGGGTTGGGTAGGGTTTGTTTGGCACCTTGGAGGCCACTTGACTCTTAGTTAGGGCACTTTGACCATTTTTGGGCTAGAGTGACTTTGGTCAACTTGACCTCTTTAGTTGACCCCAATGGATCATTGGGGACCCATTAACCTCCTTTAAGGGCTAGGAAGGTGTATGTGTGGTCCATTTGGCTAAGGGAAGGGTAACTGGGCCCTATATAGGTTAGTTTGACCGATTTAGGGTTAGGGTTGACTTTGGTCAACTTGACCCTTTTGGTTGACCCCATTTGATCCTTGGTGACCCATTGGACTCACCTAGGGTTAGGGGTGCCATGGTGGGGTCATGGAGTTAAGGTGAAACCCTGCAGTCAAACCCTAGGCCTGGTGACTGGGTTGAGCTATTTGCAAACCAAGGTGATATCCACCTCCATGCCTTAGCTCACTTTGGTCTTCTTGGGTTTCCTAGGTTTTTGTCATGACCTAGTCATGTTAAAACCACTCTTAGGGGTCTAATTGTTTGAGGTTTGTTACAGGGGAGGGGACCGAGGAGTTCGATACCCTATTGTGTGAAGGGCCAAGCACCCTGTATTGTTGGGAGAGCAATTAGTGGCTATCGGGGATCATTCAAGTGTAGTTGACAGCTCTAGCATTTCTGGACAAACTCAAATGCATCCTTCTTCATGGTGGACCAGTAGAATCCTTAGAGCATGATTTTCTGAGCTAATGCTTTGCCACCCAAATGCTCTCCGCAAATCCCTTCGTGGACTTCTCACATCGTATACTCTGCATTTGATTCCGATTAGAATTTCAGGTAAGTTCCAGAATAGGATCTCTTGTACAGTTCTCCATTGGTTATGATGAAGGTTATCACTCACATCCACAAACATTGTGCCTCAACGGGGTCTTTTTATTGCTATTTGTGCTCAAGATAGGCTCGCAGCAGGCTAACCCATGACGATCCTAGTTTATTGATCACAGTTACTTCCCAGGGTCCCTGGATACTAAGGATAACAACTTATTCAACTTATTATCTTCTAGATTGATAACGAGATGGAGATGAAGCAAGCTTGGAGAGTGAATCTGCTCTAAAATTCTGCTTGCTTGGGATATGATAACCTGGTACCATGGAATTTTGGAGAGGTGAGCCTTCATGAGCATGAGGTACTGCGCTAGCTCGTCGCTCTTTGCTTCATTATCCCCTTGAAGTTGCGAAACAATAAGTTAAGAATCCATGTAAATTGTAAGATTTTTCACCTAGCAATCAATAGTGAGTCCGAGACATGCGACCAAAGCCTCATATTCAGCGACATGGTTGGTAGCTAGAAACTTTAATCTGAGCTCGTACTCCAAGGTAATCTCTTATGGGCTTAGAAGGAGCAACCCAACTCAATCTCCTTTGATTCCAGAAGTACCGTCGATGTACAGAATCCATCGAGTAGCAAGAGTATCTTGCGTAGTGATAGTTTAGGTGGAATGGTATTCTCTACGAAGAAGTCGGCCAATACCTGTGACTTGATATCTAGCTGGGGCAGAAAGTAAATATCGAACTCCCTGAGCTCGACTGCCCACTTAACCAATCTTCATGATGCCTCAAGTTTTTAAAGGATTTTCCGAAGTGCAAGCTTAGTTAGTACCATTATTGTGTGAGCTTGGAAGTAGGGCAGAATCTTTCTTGCTGAAAAGACAAAAGCCAAGGTTGTCTTGTCTATTATGGGATACCGGGCTTCAATATCTGGAATGATTTTGCTGAGATAGTAGATTAGATGCTAGACTCCTCCCTCATCTTTAACCAATCTCGATCTTAATGTGGATGGGGATATTTCCAGGTATAGATACAGAATTCTTCCAGGGATTGGTTTTGAAAGAAGCAGCGATGATGCCAGATATTGCTTGAGAGACTCAAAGGTTGCCTAGCACTTATCTGTTCACTAAAATCTAAAATTGTAGATCCCCGAAGAATCTTGAAAAGAGGGAGATACTTTTCACCGATGCACATTAGAAAGCGTGAGAGGGCTGTAATTCTCATGTTCAGACATTGCACTTAATTTATAGAATGTGTGGGCACCATGTCCTCTATTGCTTTGATCTTCTCGAGGTTTGCCTCAATCTCCCGATGGGTCACCATGAACTCTAGAAACTTCCCAGCTGTTACGCCAAATGCACACTTTCTTGGATTAAGCCTCATCTGGAAGAGGCATAGGAGTTGAAAACACTTTTCAAAGTCTTTCAGGTGAAACTTTAGTGGACACTTTTGACTAACATGTCATCTATGTACTCCTCCATTGTCTTCCCGATGAGATCTTTGAATGCCCTATTCATTATACATTGGTCGGTAGACCCGACATTTTTAAGGCCGAAAGAAATCACCTTGTAATAGTAAACTCACTTATCGGTCCTGAACGTAGTGTTCTCTTCATCCGTGGGGTTCATCTTGATCTGGTTGTAGCCTGAATATGCATCCATGAAGCTGGGGAGCAGGTGGCCATCCATTCAATCAACAAGCAGGTCAATACTTGGTAGAGAAAAGTTATCCTTTGGACAAGCTTGGTTGAGGTTGTTGTAATAAACACACATCCTCCACTTGATAGAGGCCTTCTTGACCATTACCATATTGGCAATCCAGGTGAGATATCCGCTTCTCGAAAAAATCGTGCCTTTAGGATCTTGATCTTGTCCACCTCTTCCTAAATCATTTGCAGTCACTCGAGAGAAAAACTTCTCTTCTTTTGAATGATCAGCCTGCATGTAGGGTTAATGTTCAAGGAATGTTGAATGACCTACAAATAAACTCCATGCATGTCTTTGGGGCTCCACACGAAAAGATCTTTGTTTTCTCATAAAAAAGTGTTAAGCTCCTCCATTTCTTACTGAGGTAGAAGGGATCTGAGATGTATAGTGCGTGTTGGGTATTGTTTGGAGAGAGGCACCTCGACCAATCCTTTTATGGGCATTGTACATTGCATGGTTGTTTTGTCATAAAGATTGAAATCATCAATGTAGAGGGCAGTCGCCACTACATGTTGTGCTTTCCTTGGGTAGCAAGAGCGAGCTGCCTCCTGGCATCCACAGATGACCACAATACCCCGGTAGTTGGAAACTTTATTTTTAGGTGAGCGATCGACGGGATTGCTTTGAAGATTGACTGGACCGGCCTTCCAAAAATGGCATTGTAAGGGGAACTTATGTCTATGACAACAAATTGAATGTTATGCATGGCTTGTCTTGGGAACTCCCCCATCATGAAAGAATGGGTGATTATTCCTTGGATTGGAACTGGGTGGTTGTCAAAATTGTAAATAGGTCCCGTCGTGGGATTGAGGCGTTGGTTGACGAGCTTCATATTTTGGAGAGTCGATAGAAACAAGAAGTTGACTTTTCTCCTATTGACAACAAGTATTATCTTGTTGTTATAGCAGAGGTCACTAATTCTCACACTGATTACGAGTAGGTCTTGGTAAGGTAATTATAGCTCTCGAGATATTCATCTCCAAATACAATGGTGGTGTCTTACCTGAACCTCTTCTCTTCACAGCTTTTCTCTGGTACAACGACTAAATATATTTGTGCAAAAAGAACCGTGGGCCCGATTATGGTCTCAATGTTTCCCTCTATTTACCGCATGCAGCCTTCCACGGCCGCTACGGGCACGAGCATGTCTCTTAGACCGAGGGTCGCTTTGATGAGTGAATAAGAGAGAGTCAGCTAAACGCATCCTCCAGGGATTGATCCTTCGGTGGTTCGAGCATTTCTTCTTGCCATTGAAGCTAGTCTCGAGTCTACCACTTAATTGTCATGGCCCTACATTCTAGGAACCACTACAATTTTTTTTCCTTTAACTAGATTACAGAGCTACTAGAAAAGTTATAACCCAGCATTTATGAGTATATAAATGGAAGTACAGAAAAGAAAGCATTTATTTATAATACAGTGTTACACAGTACTGCTGATCATCAAAAGATATCCCACCATATACATACAAAAGCGGGTATCTAAATCTGTGCCAAACATATATAAGAGGTACAATGCCACAGATCAAAACATTATATTTTACTTCCTATCATAAACACTAGGATCTACTGAAAGTAGAACTGGAACTCATCATGCGGGCAGTCCGGATCACGGCAGGTAGCTTTGTGGGTCTCCATAACTCCAAAGACCGCGGTGATGACTTCGATCCAGATGTAACGCCCTAGAATGTTGTAGGAGCGACGGGGATCGCTTGTGACCAAAATGTTTTTTGAGCAGGTGACACGGGTCCCGACACGGCCGTGTCGGAGGCCGTGTCGGCCATGTCGAGCTGGCTGTGTGGTCGACCATATTAAGGTCGACGATCGTCGGGTGTGGAACACGGCCAGGCACACGGCCGTGTCCCAGGCCGTGTAGCTTCGGGTCGTTTCGAACTATTTGAGGTTTTGCACACGGGGCATGACACGGGTCTATTCAGGGCCGTGTCCCAGGTGACACGGGCGTGTCAGGTGCCGTGTCATAGGCCGTGTACTTCTCTGACTGAAAATGTTGAAAATGGGTGCCGTGACACGGGTCACGACACGGCCGTGTGGAGCGCGACACGGCCGTATCGAAGGCCGTGTTGAATGCCGTGTCAGAGCCGTGTGCTAGTTTTCGAATCGATCGAGACGGCGAATGTCTAACACGGCCATGCACACGGCCGTGTTGCAACCCGTGTTCGGCCCAGATTTTCTAATTTGAGTTCCGATCGTGGCCGTTCGTTCTTTTCTTTGAAAGATCAAATGGTGGGGAGCCTCCCTGGGTGGTTTAAGGCCGGGAATAGGGTTCCAAACCCTCATTCCCCACTTTCTTTTATCTCTCTAAGTTCTAGAGAGAAGGGAGAGCAAGGAGGCCAAGTTCCGGCCGCCGGCGAAGCTTCGGAGGTCCGTTTCGCGAGCGGAGTTCAGATCCGCAAAGGTGGGAGCGTTACGGTGGTGTTCATCCGGGCAAATCTTCTCCATGGCTAGGAAGAGGGGACGGAAGGTAACGACACTTCTCCTCTCGGTTTTTAGGATTTAGGATGCATGAATAGCATCCCCTTCCTTTCGTATTTTGAGCGTCGAATCTCTCAAATGAGAGGGATTCGTGTAGCGGTTCAAGAGGAACCTTCGGGTTGAGTATGTTCATCCCGGCATTTTTGCATTAGAGATTCGCTCCGTTAGCGGATTAGGCATTGTGGGTGAAGCCGTGGTCACGACCGATAGCCCGACCCGGTGATGTTGCATAGCGAGCTTCGGTAGAAAATCCGTTGCGGCAATACGCCATTGTATGTATGAGTTTTCCCCCTTGTATTTGAGTGAGTACTCGTAGTCGGAACCGGACGAGGTTAGCTCCGCTTTGTGCGGTAGATGGTTTCCTTGGAGCACGGGAAAGACACGGTGCGATTGGTAATTGGGGTGGGGAAACATTGTTTTGTGCTGTGCAAAGGTGCGGCTAGGTCTCCGTGGTCGGCTGGCTATCCCGTGACGCGCAAGTCATGTGGGGAAAGTGTCCCGGCGAGACTAGCCCTTGTGTGAGACTGACGATAATGCCGAGCGGAGGGCAAGCCCGGCAATGTGGCCATGAGCGGGTGGGGTCCAGCAAGGCTTCTTAGAATCGGTCAGTGTGAGACGGAACCCTGACGTGCGACGTCAGATTATGCGGGCATGCCCGGGGTTTAAGACCCATGTGCAGGTGGGGCCATTGCAAGGTTTCGTGTGACGGCCTGTGTGCCGTTGGGGACACGGTGTTTCCCTTTTGTTTGGGGCTTTAAGCCAATGGGGAAACGGAAGTACCCAATGTTTGATGTTGTGCTAGATGCATACGAGCTAGGGTGCCTTGGGTGAAACCCAGGTTGCATTCATGTTGCATAGTAGGCCCCTTTTACTTTGTACAAAACATAGAGAACATGTATGCTGTATGAGACATCCAAGCCTGTTTACCGCTTTAATATATATATGCTCTTTTGGTATACGAAGTGTTAACTTGTAGGTGGAGTGGTACCCCGGGGTCCGTTAGGGACGGCCGGGAGGAGATGTGTTTGTTACACAGTAGAGGTCAGCCTTTGCTGACCCACGTTACTTCAAATCCTTACAGGGCAAGGATCGCAGGCTGGAGCTAGCGCGCCGGGCGAAAAGCCCTAAGCCTCATGAAGTGTTGCTGTGCTTGGCTAGTTTCTTTTCCTTGTTTTGCTGATGTTGTTTGATCATGTCGGGCTTGCAGGCCGAGGTAGCCTAGGAGTGCTTGGCACTTTTATATTTTTTTGGACTTATATTGTGTAAGGCCTTAAGGCCATTTCGATACTCTATTGTTAGTGGATAACTTCTGTCTTTTAGTTTTATGTTTCCGCTGTGTTTGTCTGGAGTTTTGAGTTTGGGTAGTTTCATATCATCTTTTAATACTAAAGCTGTGGTGTCCGTATGTTATGGGGGCCCGGCCGGACCCATATTATATGGTCTTTACAGGGGAGGTGTTACAATTTGGTATCAGAGGGAGGTTAGCGTTCCAAGGAGAAGTTTCACGGTCGAAATTATAAGTCAAGTCGCGTATTAGAAGTTATCCACATAGGAGTATCGCGGGACCATGAGTGTCCTTATGTTCGAGTCTTGCGATTAGAGGCTGATTTGTGTTTTCTTGCTTGTGTTTAGAGTGCAAGCAACGAGGCTGGGACCTCGAGGCCAAGGGAAGAGCTCTCGGCAAGTAGTGCGACTGCGCAAGGTCCGCTAGGGATGGGGGTCACACCGGCCGACTTCTGCCGCATGCTTGCAGAAGCGATGGTGGCGGCCCAAGCTGCAGCGACAGCACAGATAGCAGCTCCCGTTACTCAGGTAGCAACTCCGGCTACCCCGGTCACGGCAGCGACCGCGCAGGTTGAGGAGGCCAGGCGGGCGGAGCCGCAGGTCGAGAGAGTGGTTGTCGGGCATGGGGACCGGCAAATGAAGTACTTTTTGAGTTTCCATCCTCCAACCTTCAAGGGAGTTGGAACGCCCACAGATGCGGAGGACTGGTGGGCTAGGATTCAGGAGCTTCTGAGGGTGGCAGAGGTGCCAGATGAGAAAAAGGCAGAGTTCGCAGCCTTTATGTTGGAGGGAGATGCCAAGTTATGGTGGGTGAGCCACAGTGGTCGGCAGTTTCCAGGACGCACCCCGTCCATCGAGGAGTTTGGGAATGCCTTTCTGAAGAAGTACATTCCCGCATCAACAAGGTTAGCCCTCCAGAGGCAGTTTCTACATCTTGTGCAGCGAGACAAGACAGTGGATGAGTATGTTCAGGAATTTACTCGATTGGGTCGTTATGCGGGGACGACCATGGCGGACGATGAAGAGAGGGACAATCTCTTCTACCACGGATTGAGGGAAAATCTAAGACAACCCCTCATATCGATGAAGCGTGCGGGCTTCAACGAATTGGTGGAGGCGGCCCGAATTTTGGAGAGCGATATGGAGCGATCCCAGCGCCGAAAGGGTTTTATACCCAAGCAGGGGGAAGAGAAGAAGTCGGCTCAGTCCCATGGAAAGGCGGAAGGGAGCCGATGGAAGAAGAAGCCTCCCCCGTTTAAGTCGGGCGAGAAAAGTAATTGGACGTCCGGAGGGTCACGCTCTAAGGGACCACAGACGTGTTACAGTTGTGCCAAGCCAGGCCACATAGCAAGATTTTGTACCCAAGGGGGCGCTGAGCAAGAGCCAAGGCAGGAGCAAACTGTGCGCTCCGGCCCCAGTGCCGTAGAGAAAGGGAAGATGGCGGAGTCGAGTGCTTCCCGGTTTCAACCAGTGCAGCCAAGGGCCTACAACCTTGGGCAGTAGGAAGCAATCCGTCAACCCTATGTGGTGATAGGTACGAGAATTCAACCTGCACCTTAGACTTCTTCCTTTCAAGCCTTTTTATGTTTGTTGTATGTGTGTAGGCTTTGTAGTGGTATCAGGGTACCCCGCTAGGGTACTTTTCGATACGGGAGCGTCGCACTCCTTCCTTGCGGAAAGTTTCATCCGGAGGATTGGAGTTGAGTCCTTCTCAACGGACTCAGAATTGAAGGTGCGCATGCCCAATGGGTCGTCTATGACTACCAGGGCTAGAGGCCGGATTTGTTGGAGTCTTGAGGGGGTCGACTTCGTGTTGGTAGCGGCGATCTTGCCATTGTCCGAGTTCGATGTGATCTTGGGGATGGACTGGCTAGCGGAGCAGCGTGCCAGTATCGATTGCTTGTCCAAGGTGGTAACCCTGAGGGGCGTGGGGCAAGCGGAAGTCAAGTTTGAGGGCCTGCATGGAGTGGCCTGTTCCCTAGTTTCGGCACTTCAACTGGTGCGAGCTGTTAACCAGGGAGGTGTAGCTCTAGTAGCGTTGTTGGAGGTTAGCCTTTCCAGGATGTCTCTTGGGGAAGTGCCCGTGGTGGCGAAGTTTGGAGATGTTTTTCCCGAGGAGCTACCAGGAGCACCTCCTCGGCGGGAGATTGATTTCTCCATCGAGTTAGTGCCCGAGGCAAGACAGGTGTCGCGTCCACCATTTAGGATGGCACCAAATGAGTTGGCCGAGCTCAAGGTTCAGTTGCAGGAGCTTTTGGGGCAAGGGTATATCAGACCCAGCTCTTCACCGTGGAGTTCGCCGGTGTTATTCGTAAAGAAAAAGGATGGTAGTATGCGTTTGTGCATAGACTACCGAGAGTTGAACAAATTGACAATCAAGAATAAGTATCCGATTCTTCGAATAGACGATCTCTTCGACCAGTTGGTGGGGTCGGTGGTGTACTCCAAGTTGGACTTGTAGTCCGGATATTATCAGTTGCGGATTCGTGACGAAGACATACCCAAGACGGCGTTTGGTACGAGATATGGTCATTTTGAGTTCTCGGTGATTCCATTCGGGTTGACGAACGTGCCGTCCGTGTTCATGGACTTGATGAACCGAGTGTTTCGCGAATACTTGGACAGGTTTGTCATCGTTTTTATCGATGACATTTTGGTGTATTCCAAGTCGGAAGCGGAGCACGAGGTGCACTTGAGGACAGTGTTGCAAATATTGAGAGAGAACCAGCTCTATGCGAAGTTCTCCAAGTGCGAGTTTTGGTTGGAGAAGGTGGCATTTTTAGGTCATGTGATTAGTGGGGATGGGGTGGCGGTAGATCCAACGAAAGTGGAAGCCATCAGAGATTGGCCAGTTTTGAGGACTGTGGCGGAAGTCCAGAGCTTTCTTGGACTAGCCGGGTACTACCGAAGGTTTGTGGAAAACTTTTCGCAGATAGCTCTACCCCTCACTTCGCTAACTCGCAAGGATCAGAAGTTCATGTGGACTCAAGAGTGCAGTCAGGCGTTTGAAACCCTGAAGGAGAGGCTGATGATGGCACCGATCCTAAGTCTACCAAAGGGGACCGAAGGATTTCAAATTTTCAGCGACGCATCCGGATGCGGTTTAGGGTGCGTGTTGGTGCAGCATGGCAGTGTGATAGCTTTTGGGTCGAGGCAACTGAAGCCTCATGAGAGAAATTACCCCGTCCATGATCTGGAATTGGCGGCGGTAATTTTTTCTTTGAAGCTGTGGAGGCACTATGTTTACGGTGCGAAGGTAGAGATCTTCACGGACCACAAGAGCCTGAAGTATCTCCTTGATCAAAAGGACCTAAATATGCGGCAGCGCATGTGGGTCGAGTTCCTTGGGGACTACGAGGTGGCGATTCAGTACACGCCAGGAAAAGCCAATGTGGTGGCGGATGCTTTGAGTAGGAAATACTCGGGGCAAGGAAGTTGGATTGAAGCTCACGATGAGCGGTTAAGGCGGGACTGGGAGTCCCTTGGTTTGGAATGTGTGGCAAGAGGCGAGTCTAGCGTGGCTTGGCTAAACTGGATTGAGATGCAGAATGACTTATGCGATCGTATTCGGGAAGCGACCCGTGTGGATGAGGAGTTCCAACCCTTCATGGAGGAAGCTCTTAAGGGCGAGGGTAGCGCCTGGGAGATGGTTGATGGGGTTCTGAGGACGGGCGGAAGGATTTGTGTACCGCAGTTCGGCAAGCTCCGCGAGGAGTTGATGTTTGAGGCCCACTTCACCAAGTACTCCATTCACCCGGGTAGTACAAAGATGTACTTGGACTTGAAGAAGTCCTATTGGTGGCCTGGGATGAAGCGGGATGTAGCTTGGTGTGTGAGTCGGTGCCAAACTTGTGCCTTGGTGAAGGCCGAGTGTCAGAAGCCGGGCGGGTTCTTGAAGCCTCTTCCAATCCCCGAATGGAAATTTGATGACATCTCCATGGATTTTGTGCATGGGTTGCCTAGATCGCAGCAGGGTAATGATGCCATTTGGGTGATTGTGGGCCGCTTGACCAAAGTGGCACACTTCATCCCAAACCGGAAGGAGGACGGTGTGGAAAAGTTGGTGGAGTTGTACGTCCGCAATATTGTATGACTCCATGGGATTCCGAAGAGTATAGTCAGCGACCGGGATGGACGTTTCACGTCTAAGGATTGGCGGTTGGTGCAGAAGAGCTTGGGCACAAAACTCAAGTTCAGTACGGCTTTTCATCCTCAAACCGATGGGCAAACTGAGAGAACGAACCGTACTTTGGAAGATATGCTAAGGATGTGCACTCTCGACTTCGACAAGAAGTGGGAGGATCACCTCTTCATGGTGGAGTTTGCGTATAACAATAGCTACCAAGCTAGTATCAAGATGGCGCCTTATGAAGCTCTTTATGGGAGGCGGTGTCGAACACCGATGTCTTGGACAGAGGTGGGAGACACAAAGCTTTTGGGGAAAGAAGTGGTATCCGACGCTAGTGAGCTAGTGCGGACCATCCAAGAGCGCATGAAGGTAGCTCAAGACCGGCAGTCGAAGTATTACAATGCTCGCCACAGGCATGTGGAATTCGCAGTGGGCGACTGGGTGTATCTTAAGATCAAGCCGTTCAAAGGCGTTTCACGAGTTCGCCGACTCAAGAAGCTGAGTCCGAGATTTTTAGGACCATTCAAGGTCATCGAGCGAGTGGGAGAGGCAGTGTACTGGTTGGCGTTGTCCGCGGAGTTAAGTGGATTGCATGATGTTTTCCACGTCTCCGTCCTGAGGAAAGCCTTGTTAGAGGCCAGCGTGGTGATTGAACCGGCGGCGGTGCCGGTAGAGGAAGACTTGAGGATGCGAGTACGTACTGTCGGGATAGAAGATTCGGAGGTTCAGCGACTGCGGAACAAGGAGGTCCGACTCGTAAAGGTCCGTTGGGACAACTGTGGATGCGAGGAGCTCTCATGGGAGCGAGAGCAGGCCATGCTGGAGGAGTACCCCGAGCTTTTCTCCTCAGGTATCGTTTAGAATTTGTGTTCTTTCCATGTTTTAAATTTCGGGACGAAATTCTTTTAAGGGGGGGAGAATTGTAACGCCCCAGAATGTTATAGGAGCGACGGGGATCGCTTTTGGCCAAAATGTTTTTTGAGCAGGTGACACGGGTCCCGACACGGCCGTGTCGGAGGCCGTGTCGGCCGTGTCGAGCTGGTTGTGTGGTCGACCATGTTAAGGTCGACGATCGTCGGGTGTGGAACATGGCCAGGCACACGGCCGTGTCCCAGGCCGTGTAGCTTCGGGTCGTTTCGAACTGTTTGAGGTTTTGCACACGGGGCATGACACGGGTCTATACACGGCCGTGTCCTAGGTGACACGGGCGTGTCAGGTGCCGTGTCATAGGCCGTGTACTTGTCTGACTGAAAATGTTGAAAATGGGTGTCGTGACATGGGTCACGACACGGCCGTGTGGAGCGCGACACGGCCGTGTCGAAGGCCGGGTTGAAGGTCGTGTTAGGAGCCGTGTGCTGGTTTTCGAATCGATCGAGACGGCGAATGGCAAACACGGCCATGCACACGGCCGTGTTGCAACCCGTGTTCGGCCCAGATTTTCTAATTTGAGTTCCGATCGTGGCCGTTCGTTATTTTCTTTGAAAGATCCAACGGTGGGGAGCCTCCCTGGGTGGTTTAAGGCCGGGAATAGGGTTCCAAACCCTCATTCCCCACTTTCTTTTATCTCTCTAAGTTCTAGAGAGAAGGGAGAGCAAGGAGGCCAAGTTCCGGCCGCCGGCGAAGCTTCGGAGGTCTGTTTCGCGAGCGGAGTTCAGATCCGCGAAGGTGGGAGCGTTGCGGTGGTGTTCATCCGGGCAAATCTTCTCCATGGCTAGGAAGAGGGGACGGAAGGTAACGACACTTCTCCTCTCGGTTTTTAGGATTTAGGATGCATGAATAGCATCCCCTTCCTTTCGTATTTTGAGCGCCGAATCTCTCAAATGAGAGGGATTCGTGTAGCGGTTCAAGAGGAACCTCCAGGTTGAGTATGTTCATCCCGGCATGCTTGCATTAGAGATCCGCTCCGTTAGCGGATTAGGCATTGTGGGTGAAGCCGTGGTCGCGACCGATAGCCCGACCCGGTGATGTTGCATAGCGAGCTTCGGTAGAAAATCCGTTGCGGCAATACGCCGTTGTATGTATGCGTTTTCCCCCTTGTATTTTAGTGAGTACTCGTAGGTAGATGGTTTCCTTGGAGCACGGGAAAGACACGGTGCGAGTGGTAATTGGGGTGGGGAAACTGTTTTGTGCTGTGCAAAGGTACGGCTAGGTCTCCGTGGTCGGCTGGCTATCCCGTGACGCGCAAGTCATGTGGGGAAAGTGTCCCGGCGAGACTAGCCCTTGTGTGAGACTGACGAGAATGCCGAGCGGAGGGCAAGCCCGGGCAATGTGGCCATGAGCGGGTGGGGTCCAGCAAGGCTTCTTAGAATCGGTCAGTGTGAGACGGAACCCTGACGTGCGACGTCAGATTATGCGGGCAAGCCCGGGGTTTAAGACCCATGTGCGGGTGGGGCCATTGCAAGGTTTCGTGTGACGGCCTGTGTGCCGTTGGGGACACGGTGTTTCCCTTTTGTTTGGGGCTTTAAGCCAATGGGGAAACGGAAGTACCCAATGTTTGATGTTGTGCTAGATGCATACGAGCTAGGGTGCCTTGGGTGAAACCCGGGTTGCATTCATGTTGCATAGTAGGCCCCTTTTACTTTGTACAAAACATAGAGAACATGTATGCTGTATGAGACATCCAAGCCTGTTTACCGCTTTAATATATATATGCTCTTTTGGTATACGAAGTGTTAACTTGCAGGTGGAGTGGTACCCCGGGGTCCGTTAGGGACGGCCGGGAGGAGATGTGTTTGTTACATATTAGAGGTCAGCCTTTGCTGACCCACATTACTTCAAATCCTTACAGGGCAAGGATCGCAGGCTGGAGCTAGCGCGCCGGGCCAAAAGCCCTAAGCTTCATGAAGTGTTGCTGTGCTTGGCTAGTTTCTTTTCCTTATTTTGCTGATGTTGTTTGATCATGTCCAGCTTGCAGGCCGAGGTAGCCTAGGAGTGCTTGGCACTTTTATATTTTTTTGGACTTATATTGTGTAAGGCCTTAAGGCCATTTCGATACTCTATTGTTAGTGGATAACTTCTGTCTTTTAGTTTTATGTTTCCGCTGTGTTTGTCTGGAGTTTTGAGTTTGGGTAGTTTCATATCATCTTTTAATACTAAAGCTGTGGTGTCTGTATGTTGTGGGGCCCCGGCCGGACCCATATTATATGGTCTTTACAGGGGAGGTGTTACACCAGATTTTATTCATCTTCACACGACGGGAAGGGGGCGGACTAGACGTGCCTGGAGCAGCTTCCTCCTTGACCTGTTTAGTTATATTTTCTATTAGTCAAAGACTAAATGAATTCTCATTAATCCCTATTTACTAGGGTGATTTATTAATGCTTTTGTGGTTTATTTTCTTAATTACGACCTCTCACGTCATTTTCGCTTTCGTATTAGTCTTTCCATTGCATCTTCTTTTTCTATTTAATGCTTCTTGTATTATTCGTTCATTTTATTTCTGCTTTTCTACATTTCGAAGTTCTATTGGTATTGGGCAATGTTAAGGGAGTATTGTCCTTTTATAGCATTTATATAGCGCGCTTGTGTGCCTTTTCATATTCGCACACATTTCTTATCGTGCCTTTTCATATTCGCACGTCAACTTTTCTTTCATATCATTGGGAGGACATTCACCCCACCTCCACTATTGGGTTAACCCTTAACTTAGCCCTTTTCTTTCTATACTTCTTTGTTTACATTTACTTTCCATAATTCTTTCTTTTGCGCTTATTTAAAGGAATATAATATGGCATACACAAGAAATGTAATATACGCACAAATATGAATCATGAAATAAGCAAGCAATTAATAGGGTGAGAATTCACCGTGGCTTTTCCCTTTTCTTTGTCGTTCCTATTCTCCTCGTTGCGTTTTCCGCTTCCTTTCCCACGTGACGCCATTGCCTACAATATATCATTTTTTAATATGTTAAGATTATCATTTTACTACCTTTTTGGACAACATATTGGAGGTTCTACTTGACCTAATTAGGTCAAAGTTCTTTTTCCCAAACTAGGGTTTTGCTGCCCTAATTTGATTATTCTACTATCTCCACTATAGTGAAGGGGCAGCAATAGTATAGCCTCCAAATAATTCTTTGGTGCTTTAGGGTTTCTCCTTTTTCAACTCTCCATATCAAAATCCACAAAATTAGGCTAGAGTTTCCTCAAAATCCATGAAAAGCACGGATTTAGGTTACAACTTCCTTTTAGAAACTTTTTCATCCAAAACAAACTAGAAAATTCAGAAAACTCTAAACCCTAGAAATCATAGTAATTTCCATCCGTGAAAAATCTTGGAAAAGGATACAAGAGGACTAGAGAGGAAAAGATTACCTTTGATTTGGAGGAAGAATGAGGGAAAACGGAGGAGAAACGAGCTTCCGGTGAGGCTCGACGGTTTCGGCGTGTCCGTCGCCTGCAGCGATACCTTGCGGGAAGCGGGAGATATTGACATGAGCCACGGCTTCTCCGACTTAGATAGTATCGGGCGCCGCTTAGCGTAGGATCGCCACGATGTATATTAACCGGAATTTGCCGGTTCAAGCTTCTTGGAAACCGGTTACTCCGCTTTTCACCCTTTTGCTATGGGCACACCATTTATTGTGTTGTTACAATTCTCCCCTCCTTA
Source organism: Platanthera zijinensis (assembly GCA_039513925.1). Classification (NCBI taxonomy): domain Eukaryota; kingdom Viridiplantae; phylum Streptophyta; class Magnoliopsida; order Asparagales; family Orchidaceae; genus Platanthera; species Platanthera zijinensis. The sequence goes on from CM077084.1 coordinate 178,477,773, forward strand.
AAAAATTTTCGTCCACGAAAATCTTCAGTCTGACTCTGCATTAAACATCTGAGGGAAGAGACCTCTCATGTCTTCTTCTTTTTCCCATGTTGCTTCATGAATACTGTGCCCTTTCCACCAGACCTTGACAAATCGAACCTCTCGGTTTCGAAGTTGTTTGTTTTGCCAATAAAGAATTTTGTATGGTTCAGTTGGGCTAGATAGATCTGACTCTATCTGAATCTGTTCAGAAGGAACTATATTCTCTGGATCCGCTATGTATTTCCTTAATGAAGATACATGGAATACATCATGAAGATTCTGAAGTGCATCAGATAATACTAGACGATAAGCCACCGGTCCAATCTTTTCGGAGATGACGAAAGGTACTGTCTTTTGAGGATGCTGGGTACTCGCTTCCCATAGACGGCGCCAAATTATTACACTCTACTTAATGCTTCTAGCAGATCAGACTAAACTCGGCCATCTTAGCCAGCAGAGCAGTCAAGAATGCACACAGTCATAGAACAAGATAAGTAGTACACACGATGTTTTTTAGGTGGAAAAATCCGTCAACTAGGTAAGAAACCATGTGACCGGATATGTGTCGTCAAATTCTTGCTATGATCCTTAGGTAACAAATTTGTTGTATAATTAAGGGAGACAGTCCGCTGCTCGTTATAAATGGGGATGAGAGAGAGAGAGAGAGTATACTTGTAATTGGTTGGCGACAAGCTGCCTCACACGAAGCTTTAAGCTATTGACCTTTGGTGATGACGATTGTCACAACCCGCATTTTCTCCGAATTAAAGAATTATCAGAGTATGAGAAAACGCGTGTCATGATGCCACGTCAGGCAGGGGATAACTGCTGACGCTCAGGCAAAACCATCTATTACACTTTATGAAAGAAATTTATGAGTTTAATGATTAGAAAATCAGTTATATTTTAGAGGCCGTATCCCTCGGCTCGGTGGATCACCTAGTCCACAGTTAAAAAATTATACTTAAGCGCTGTGAAAAAATACTTTATTCAGGTTTGGCATCCTAAGAAGTGCATAAGAGCCCTAAGAGGACCACTTATGCCATGCAAGACTCTACATTTCATTTATATTTTATATAAGAAAACGATCTTTGTACGTTGTTTGGAAAATAGTGATTTTCCTTTATAAAACATGCTGATCATGCAATAATCTTATAATAATAATAGTTGTAGTTTTAAAATAACTAGCAACCTAGCATAAATCCTCCTCAGAGCAAGTAGACTATCTCCAAAAAATGGTAGCAGCAAAAGTAATATATCTAGTACAAAGGTAAAAACTACCAGTTGGCGCCAACAACCTGACACAAACTCACGGGCAAATATGTTTGTCTGTAAGAAAAGTACTGAAAACTACCTCACTAACAAAGCAACAAGATCTCCAAAGTCCAAGAGACCACCAGCAACACCACCGCAACCTAGCCACCAAACTGGCTACTGCTCAGAACCTGAGGCATTCAAAAGAAGAAAGAATACCTCAGCAAACAAAATAAGGAAAAACTGCATGGAAGTGTCAACCAGGGAATAAATAAAAGAGGAGAACACACAGTAGTAAAAGTCACAACTGCCCAAGGCAAGACAATAAGAAATGCACTACGTGCAAGGAAACAGCACCAACCCTGCCCAGAAACTACATCATGCAGGGTCTACTAGGCTACCAAGAGCCCAAAGTGCTGCAATCTACTAAGGAAGAAACTTCTAACACCCTAAGCTGTGGGAGATGGTAGTAGCTAAAACAAACAACATGGATCCGGGTTGGAGGCAAACTCAGTCCCCCAACCACCATTTCCAAGCCAACAAGCTCAAGGGTCTACATGTGAAAGCACAAGGGACCTTCCACCCCCTTGCCCAGCCCGTACCTGGAGCAAGATAGAAGAATAGGGGTGGCCTTGACTAGATTACACAACACCTCTCCCATGAAGAGCTTCAAACCACCACTACTATCCACATCCCACGATTCGGCCATTAGGAAAGAAAACATGGCCGACAAGGGAACTACAAATATAATCAAGGAATTTACTCGGGAACATAAATCGAGGAAAGAGAAACAATGTTGAAGTTACTCAACACGGCTCGGCGTTGAGTGGAATCCACTCAGTGCCTAACCAGACCTTGGTGTTGAGGGAGTTAGCCTCACTCAGCGCCAGAACAGCCATGGCATTGAGTGAGGTCCACTCCCTCAACGCCTTCAGCAAAAGAGGCAGCGGCGTTGAGTGAGCTAACCTCACTCAATGCCAAAACAGCTATGGCGTTGAGTAAGGTCCACTCCCTCAACGCCTTCAGCAAAACCACAAAACCTAACAGTGGCGTTGAGTGAGTCTACCTCCCTCAACGCCAAAGCAGCTTTGGCGTTGAGTGAGGTCAACTCACTCTACGCCAAGGCTCATTTCCGCAGGAGAACCCTAAACCAACGCCAATAAGAGGAGTTTGGCGGGAATGCCGACTGATTCTCGCCGAATCGGCGGGAATGCTGGATGATTCTCGCTGAATCGGCGAGAATCCAGAAGGATTCTCAACGATCGACGGGAATCAAGGATGATTCTCGCCGAATCGGCGGGAATCAAGGATGATTCTCGCCGAATCGGCGGGAATCAAGGATGATTCTCGCCGAATCGGCGGGAATCAAGGATGATTCTCGCCGAATCGGCGGGAATCAAGGATGATTCTCGCCGAATCGGCGGGAATCAAGGATGATTCTCGCCGAATCGGTGGGAATCACGTCGAAATCGGCGGGAATCAAGGATGATTCTCGTCGATTTTGACTTTGACGAAAATTTTCACTCAAACACCCCACCACTCAGCCGCAAAGGACAAACCGAACTATGGCTTTGAGTGTGTCCACCACACTCGACGCCAAGTCCGAGCTGCTTTTGGCTTTGAGTGTGCGCACCACACTCGATACCAAAACCCGAGAGTCTACCAAGATTGGTTCTAACGAGAGCCCTACCACAGCAACCTCCCTCACTCTCTCTCTCGACTCCACCCGCAAAAGCACCCAACTAGAACTACAAATCTGGAGTCTAAATGGTTAAAACAACCATCGGGTTGAGCAAAACAGCACAAGGAGGGGGGTTTCATAGGCAAATCAAAGCCCTAAATTCAGCAAGGTAAAAGAGAATATGCTTGGTTTCTACCCTAGGGCTAACCGGGAAACATTCTAGAATATCAAAAGAACAACAATGGCAAGGGAAAGAATACCACTTGCCTCTATTTACGACGAAGCTTGGTCGGCTTTCCCTCCTCTTTGTTCTGCACTAGAAGGAGAGCACCTAACAAGCAAACCCGCACATTAATGGCGGAAAACCACAAGAACCGGAAATACAAGTGTCCTAAAACTCCACGAAAATCAAATATCTTACCGTCGAAATGAAGATCTGAGCGAGAGCAGGACAACGCCGCTTTCGGAATTGAAATCTGTCCATGAACACTCCCGGAATCAACGTCCAAAGGCAAGGGCTAACCGTCGCTTCCGCCTCTGCCTTCCGCGAAACAGGAACAGCGGTTCTTCTTTCGGTCTCGGGAAGAAGGAGGAAGGAGAAGTGGGCCCGCCACTTCTTAATAAGGCTTTAATATAAGCTTAGCCATGACGATTCAGCCTAACTGCCTCCCAAGCCACCGGTTCACCCAATTTAAAAGGGTTTCTAATTTGTTTTTACTAATAGCACACCCAAAACAACTCGAAAACCGAACCACCTCGGAATTCAATGAAATTCGCACCGTAACTAAATATCAACGCTACAAACACAACAGCGAAGTCGAAATTAACTTTCGACGAACAGAACTCGAGTTTTACCCTCCCGAAGCCAAAACACAAGCATCCCCCGAGAGGCCACACCGGGTCACCCAAAACGACTCGGCTTGCTAGGGAGATCTTGCCAACAGGATATAAAATAGGGCACCCAGTTCTAAGGAGTTAAGACCACACTCCAAAGATGGCACAAGCCAAGAAAACGCGTCAACGTAACGCCAAACGAGAATTAAATAATCGCTCAAAAATCGGGGGCGTTACAGTCACTCCCCCAAAAAGAAAGTTTCGTCCCGAAACTTTACGCACAACACTTCTACTATAGAAGAAAAGTAATAATCCAAACATTACAAGAAGAAAACAAACCAAACTAATCAGGGAAACAGCTGAGGGTGAGCCTCCCTCATAGCCGACTCTAGCTCCCAAGTCGCGCTCTCCAAATCCTGATTCTTCCAAAGAACTTTCACCATCGGAATAGACTTCTTTCGCAGCACCCATTCCTGAGTATCCAAAATACGAACCGGCACTTCAACAAAAGAGAGGTTGGGCTCCAACTGGGGTACAACGTCCAAAACTTTCCCACTGCTCCGCACACACTTCCGCAATTAACTAACATGGAAAACATTATGAACACCTGGTAAGTATGCGGGCAATTCCAACCTGTAAGCTGACACGCCAATCCGTTCCAAAATCTTAAACGGGCCCACATACCTCGGGTCCAATTTCCGATTCTTACCAAACCTCTTTACACTAACCATCAGGGAAACTTTAAGAAATACAAGGTCCCCTACAGAAAACTACAAGGCAGACATACGCCGATTGGCGTTCTTCTTGTACCTCTCCTGAGCTATACGAAGCTTCTCTCGAACAAGCTTCACTGCGACTTCCATTTCCTCGAGCGCATCAGGACCCAACAATGGCCTCTCACCAGCCTCAGCCCAAAACAATGGAATTCTGCAGCGCCTCCCATACAAGGCTTCGAACGGAGCCATCTGCAAGCTCTCTTGATAACTATTATTGTATGCAAATTCCATAAGTCGCAGCCGCTCGTCCCACGCTCCACCGTGGTCTAAAACGTAGCATCGGATCATATCCTCAACTATTTGATTCACCCGCTCCGTCTGCCCATTAGTCTGCGGGTGGTACGCAGTAGAATACCTTAGATCCGTGCCCAAACCCTCCTGCAGACTCTGCCAAAAACAAGAAGTAAATCGGGAGTCTCGATCAGAAATGATGCTAACCGGCACACCGTGCAGTCGGATGACTTCATTCAAGTACAACTCCGCTATCTTCTTCATCGGGTAATCAATCTTATATGGCACGAAGTGAGCACACTTCGTTAGTCTATCCACTATGACCCAAATGGAATCAAATCCCCTCGGGGATCGCGGTAAACCCGTGATGAAATCCATAGATATAATTTCCCACTTCCAAGTCGGGATCTCTAACGGAGTCAACTTGCCACCAGGACTTCCATGATCGGCCTTCACTCGCTTGCAAGTGTGGCACTCCGCAACAAATCGGGCTATATTTCCTTTCATGCCATACCACCAGGCAATTTGCTTTAAGTCCCGATACACCTTTGTAGATCCTGGATGGTAGGCAACGCTGGATCCATGAGCCTCTCTGCAAACCATACCCTGAATGTCTCCAACCGCGGGGACACAAAATCTGCTGCGGTACTTCAAAGTTCCCGCATCATCGATGGAATAATCCGGCAACTCTCCTCTCTCAGTCCTGGAGTACAAGTGTAGAAGATCCGGGTCGTCCTTCTGGTGAAGTCTGGTCAAAGAAATCCAAGACGGCTCTGCCACTGACAAACTACTCTGCAAGCCACAGCATCTCACTGATATATCCATAAGGAGGAACTCCTCCACTAAACGATCGGCGGTGAGATTAAAGATCTTTCCCATCTTTCGGCTCAAGGCGTCGGCCACCACATTGGCCTTGCCTGGATGATACTGGATCTCTACATCATAATCGGCCACATACTCTAGCCACCGACGCTGACGCAGATTTAACTCCTTCTGCGTGTACACGTACTTCAGGCTCTTATGGTCGGTGAAGATCTTGCACTGAGCCCCATAAAGTAGGTGTCTCCACAGCTTCAATGTATAAATAACCGCTGCGAACTCAAGGTCATGCGTAAGATAATTCTTCTCATGAGTCTTAAGTTGCCTTGACCCTTAGGCAATAACCTTACCCACCTGCATTAATACGCATCCCAGACCCACATGCGAAGCATCCACGTATACATCATAATCCACGCCCTCGGTAGGCAGGGTCAGAACGGGGGCAGTGCACAATCTCCTCTTTAACTCCAGGAAGGCTTCTTCGCACTTCTCACTCCAAACAAAAGCCACGTTCTTCTGAGTCAGCTTAGTCAAAGGTGCAGCTAGGGTAGAGAAACCCTCCACAAACCTCCTGTAGTAGCCGACCAATCCTAGAAAGCTCCTGATCTCCTTGGGCGTGCCCGGCCTACTCCAATCCATCACTGCTGCGATCTTTTCCGGGTCAACCGAGATCCCATCCTCATTCACCACGTGGCCCAGAAACGAGACCTGAGGCAACCAAAATTCGCACTTGCTTAACTTGGCGAATAACTTATGGTTCCTCAACTCCGATAGAACCAAGCGCAGATGCTGCTCATGCTCCTCAGCACCGCGAGAATAAACCAACACGTCATCGATGAAGACCACCACGAACTTATCTAGGAAATCCATGAACACCCGGTTCATCATATCCATGAACGCTGATGGAGCGTTGGTCAATCCAAACGACATCACTAAGAACTCAAAATTACCGTGCCTCGATCTAAACGCAGTCCGTGGAATATCTGTCTCACGGATCCTAAGCTGATGATAGCCTGAACGAAGGTCAATCTTGGAGAAGACAGTGCCACCGCGTGTAAGACCCCCTTTTTTTTCTTTTTCAACCACCGGGGTCTTAGGCCCAGAACCGCCGCTTTGCGGTGACTCCTTCACGTCCCGAAGGGTCATCACCACAAGGCGCCGATTCTGCCGGCCAATTTCGATCACAGAAAGTAGCACAATTATTGAAGTAAGAGCAATGCAGTCCACAATAATAAAAATCACATATATATAATAAAACTCCACGAAGGGAGTGTCCACAGAAACATCAGAGTACTATAAAAACGGGCTTATGCCCGGTACAAAATGTCCTCACTACAAGTCTCTCATGCGGAAGCGAAACAGTAAACTACTCAAGGTCGAGACTCACGGTCCCGGCTGTGTGAACTCCGGAGCTAGACTGCCCCATCTCTAGGCGCACCGATCTCTGGGGCTGCTCCTCCATGCTGGGCTCCACGATCCCCTAAATGATGCGGTTCGAAAACCGTTAGTCATAAAGACTAAGCCCTATCATCCCCTACCCCTTCCCCCATGGTTCCTAGGTACCGAGCGGAGAGGAAGAAAGGGAAGGACATGAAGGTGGAGATTAAACATGAAAACAGATGGCAGCGGGAACTAATTCTAGCAAGTTGTGTTAGGTGAGCAGTTAATAAATTGATATAATAGGTCTAGCAGTAAGAAAAGCAATTAAATGAATTTAAACCTTCACTTATGCGAGTACACATAAGCAGAAGGGATCTTTTGCAAGGCTCCCATCGTATAGAGTGTCCCATACCACTTATACGTTGGGGTGTCGGTTATCAATCAGCAATGGTTGTTATATATTGAAATTAACCTTTGATTTATAAACTTGCCCACACAAGCTTATAGACCAAGGGGTCGTTTTGCAGGTCCTAATGTATAAGCGTCCCATACCACTTATACTTTAGGTGTCAAGGTTTAAAGAATCGATTATGCTATGACATGCTAGTGGGTATGATGAAACATGCAAGTGCAACTCACACACCCGACTCTGTGCACACAGATCTTTAGTTCCCCCTTTCGGAGCCGTTACCTCCCAGGATACCTCTATAGTGGCAGACGGAAGCGGTGGGTTGGGCCTCGCCCACCTCAAAACCAGTAAAAGCACCACTGGTCTGACCTATCGTACGCCTCAACGCTTGGTGCACTAAGCGGACGCCTGCGTACTCTTGCCGGCTGGCGCACCGGACTTCTGTTGGCGAAGTGCTAACCACCTCGCCGAGTCAACGATATCGGTGTCGGTGCAATCGAACTCCCCGATATCGAAAGACCCACCACCTTAACTTTCCTATCTTATGCACATGCAAGTTTAATCGCAAACAAACAGAACCGAGCCGAAGCTCCCCGGACCAAACGTCCGTCTCCAATCGACCGAGCCGAAGCTCCCCGGACCATCCGTCCGTCTCTAAACCAACCGAGCCGAAGCTCTCATCATTCTTCCTGTGCCAACAGTGTTTGTGAAGAGTGCAACCCTAGTTACTAAGTTACTCTTGTCGGTTTATTATTACAGTTTACGTTAGCCCAGGACTGCCCCCGGTATACCCCGTGAAGGGCTCTCAAGGGGCACTAGGAACCAAGACGGTGCATTACGGCCCGAAGTTCCCTTTCGCAAGGCACTTATTATTATTGGTTGTCTACCCTTAATCCGATTTCCTTCTCATATTACGATAGACTATCCTAGGGTGATTTTTAAACCATCCACTCTTCGGGAAAAGCGATCTTTCGCCAAACCCGAGCACCTCTTAACTCTAGCTATCACCTCTACTCACTACTCTTAATATCTTCCTCAGATCATGTCCTATTGCATTCCACAATTTACTAAATGCAGACCTACCTAGGCTACATGTCGAACCGGTTATGAAATGATCCATTACTCATCCAAATGCCCTAAATTATTTACTGGAGACTTACCATGACATAAATGACCTAAGTCCAGAAAATGGAAATTTTCCTAATTTATTTGGCATTTAAATAAATTCCTCGAAAATCTCAGGGGCCACCGGTTTGAACATGAACTATCCTAATTATTCATGCAAGATGTCCAGCAAATTTATGATAATTAGTAGGCTATCTCAGAAGGCTAAATCCTAAGTATCATAATTTTCTATCATCAAAATAACCTGAAAAACTATTTGGAAATAATCTCTAATTTCTATAGTTTATGAATCAAGTACAGAAAATATTCTTCCAAAAATTCTAAATAATTTATGACATGAAGATTAAGGCCTAAAATTTGCACTGGCTAAGTTTCATAATTTTCCAGCAAGTGTTCTATCCATAATAATTTTTTAAACATAAAAGCCCTTTCTATCATTTGTGAATAAAGTACTAGACTTACTCAACATAAAATTCTATAAAAATTCAGGGATCAATGTTCTACTAGTCAAGATCTAAATCCAGAATTTTAACTGATTATAATTAATGTAAAGCCTCCAAATAATTGAAACAACAAATTGGGCTAATAATTCTTTAACACATGAAGTATAATATATATTAATCATAAAATTCCAGCAAAATTACCATAAGTCTAATACATCCTAAAACTCCCTCCTCCCGAGTTTCATAGTTTTTGGATTAGATTTAGTGCTTAAAATAATTAAATTACATGTTTATCCTATTCCAAAATCTCAACTTTCGAGGTACCTAACTACCTCCAATTCCTTCACTATTTCAACCAGAGGGTTTTCATCATATCCTCCCCCTCTCCTCCAAATTTCAAGGGCATAAAAGAGCTTTTGCTCCTATGTCCTTCACAAACCTCAAACTCCCACCCGTCGGGGTTGAGCCAATCTCTTAGGGTAAAATCCACCCTAAGCCACACCATGTTTCCCAAGAGGGTAGACATAGACTCAACAAATCAGTGGCCAACAACTTCAGCCTCCTTTGAGGAGATTTGTCCACTCCATCTCCAATTGTACTTTTCCCCAAAGTACCCCTCACCAAGACCTATCTAGGACTTGATAATTCCCTATCCAAAACTCGACCAATCGAGTTGAAATTTTGTACAGATCTTAATATTGATGCCAGGGACCACCACCCAAAATTTGGGGGAGTTTGGGCTTAATTTCATCTCCTAATTAATTTTATATTGTTTATTTAATTTTTACAAAAACTTTAGGCAAAAGTTCTCCAAAAATTCTCATTTTTGGACAGCCTCTCGATACACATATTATAGATCTCCAGTCCAAATTTCAAGTCATGTGGACATGTTATGAACCGTGGGCAACCATTTCAATTTCTGGTTAGCCTTGGTCTTGATCCCACCAAAACGAGTGCTGTGGTCAAACCACTCACCCAAATTGAATAAAATCAATTTTAAATTAAAGTAGACCCAGAGGGCTACAACTTTTGTGACTGGTCATTTTTCCTAATTCGGGCTCTAAGTGCCTCGTTTATAGCCCCAAAAATATGTTCAAATAACGCATTTTTCCCATTTGTAATTTATAATAATCAATATATTATAAAGTTTATCCTACTGTTCATCTTCTTCATGAACCCGAACAGACACAGGAAAACATTTTTCCTGTAACGTTTCCGTGATCCGTTGCCGGCCGTCCGGTCACTTCCCTGGCCAGCCACCACCACCACCACCTCCGTTGAGGCGATGGCTAGCGGTCGGCGGTGGTTTGGCCGCCGGAGGTGGCGGTTTCCGGCGAACTCAAAATACCTTTTTCATGGTTTTTCCATGAAAATGAGAGATGGATCCGGCTCCGTTGAGCGCGAACCTATTTTCTAAGAATCCTACGATCTACCCATGAAAAGAAGGAGCAGAGGAGGACCTTGTTCGCGGTTTGAAGGCGAGAAGAGCGACGGGGTGCCAAGGCGCGGTGGTGGCGTTTGCTGAACTTCTCCTACAGCAAGAACAAGGGTCTGATCCGATTACTTGAGCGTGTAACCTTCTCCTCCGGTTCTAGGTTGGCTTTTATAAGTCAGAAAAGTGGGAAGGTGAATGGTTTAAGCCATTTTGGCCATGAAGTTCTCTCCCCTTAATGCTTCGGTTATGATGCAGGGATAAGAAACGGCGGAAACTGAACAGGTATGTCCAGCTGGCGATTTCCTATTGGACCACCCTTTCCTCATTTATTATGTATTTACAGAAGGAGAACGGCCTGAAATTACTCCTGGTGTAACCTCCCAAGCCAGCATTAATTTCCACGCGCGTTAGAATTATTTCGGGCCTGAACCGCCGTTTCGGCCAATGTCACGGGCGTGACACTTAGGTCACGGGCGTGACAGGCCCGGGTAGCCCATTCTGGGTTCGACGATCGTCGAACTGAGATCGATGATCGTCGATCGAAGGTCACGGGCGTGACACCTGTGTCACGGGCGTGACAGGCCCGAACGGCAGATTTCTGGTCGACGATCGTCGAATTGAGATCGACGATCGTCGAAGGCTGGTCACGCCCTAGGTCACGGGCGTGACCTTTAGGTCACGGGCGTGACATGCCCGAATGGCAAATTTCGAGGTCGACGATCGTCGAATTGAGATCGACGATCGTCGAAGGCTGGTCACGCCCTAGGTCACGGGCGTGACACTCATGTCACGGGCGTGACATGCCCGGGCCGCAAGCTCGACGATCGTCTCACGGCGATCGGCGATCGTCGATGGGGTCACGCCCATAGTCACGGGCGTGACATCTTGGTCATGGGCGTGACATGCCCAGACAGCGCGTTCGACGATCGTCTCGTGGAGATCGACGATCGTCGAAGTAGTCACGCCCAAGTCACGGGCGTGACGGGTCGGTCACGGGCGTGACCAACCCTTGACCCGAAAACTCAATCGATTTATTTTCACTTTTTGTGCTCCCTGGGGTTCTGACTCGACCAACCGACTCCTAGGGGTCTAGCCGGAAATGGGATGTTACACCACGCAACTGGTCAAATAAATAATCGATCCTCGGCAGAGGGTACGTGTTCTTAATTGTGACTTTGTTCAACTCCCTATAGTCGATGCAAAGCCGCATTGACCCATCTTTCTTCTTCTCAAATAGAACAGGAGCACCCCAAGGCGACGAACTATGTCTAATAAACCCTTTCGCCAACAACTCGTCTAACTAGACTCGCAACTCCTCTAGCTCTCGAGGGGCCATCCGGTACGGCGCCTTAGCAATAGGACGCGTACCCGGCTCCAAATCGATCACAAACTCAACATCCCGCTCGGGAGGAAGTCCAGGAAGGTCATCAGGAAAAACATCGGCGAAATCACGAACAACTGGAATCTCCTCTAAGCGCGGCACACTAACAGCGGTCCCAACCACCGAGACCAAACAAGCAAAACAATCAGAAAGAAAAAGCTTCTGAGCACATACCGTAGAGATGACAGAAGAATGCTGGCTCTGATCTGCAAATACGCTTCCGGGCTGACCTTCATCCCTGATGAAGTCCAAGTGCTTCCCTTTGCACTGAATGACTGCATCATACCTAGACAGCCAGTCCATGCCCAAAATGACATCGAAGTCCTCCAGATCAATCATCTTCAGGTCTGCCTTTGCAAGGAAGTCCCCCAACAAAATAGGGCAATCTAACATGCCCAAATCTGACAACACAGATTCACTAGAGGGGAACTTGACACGAAAGGTATCCCGAACTCGATCTAAAGTCAACCGATGTCGCTCTACAAAGGCTCTAACTACGAACGAGTGGGTAGTGCCGGAGTCAAACAGAACCCGCGCCTAGCGGTTCTCCACCTTAAACTTCCCTATAGGAACATATATAACTAAGGAACTACCACAACAACACTACAAACATTCTAGTAAGACAAGAACAAAACATTCAGGCTAGAAGACAACTAACCTGAGATGACCTGAGTCGAAGCTTCAGCCTCCTCGGAAGAGATCACGTTCAGCTTCCCCTTTCCCTTGTCCACACGTTGGGGCGGAGGTAATACCTGAAGAGGAACTACATGAAGAGCAGGCTGGACCTGAGGACACCTAGACTTGATATGTCCCTTCTGCCCACACTAAAAACAGACCTTATCCTTGGACCAGCACTGGGCAGCATCATGCCCGGGTCGCTTGCAAACAGAACAGGAGACATCTCTCCTAGGAGCACCCTGAATCGCAAGAACCTGCTCCTTCCTCTGAGCTGCTGCCCTCTTGAAACATCTCTTGACAGGGTGGCCTGACCGGCCACAGAAACTGCACACCACTTTGCTCTTCTTTCCAGGAACCGTACCGGGTACCTGGGGTTTCTTTTCCTCCACAAACTTCCTCTTATCCTTCCTACTTTACTGTCCTCTTCTCTTCGCGATCTCAATAGCCTCCACCTTCAGAGCAGCCTCCACTACTCCTACATAAGTCTCTGACCTATAAGCACTGGTCAGCTGCTGTACCTCACTCCTCAAACCACCGAGAAATCGCTTAACTCGATCAGCCTCAATGCTGATCAATCCTGGGGCAAAACGGCTCAGCTTGCTGAACTCTATCTCATACTCACCGACCGTGAGCTGCCTTTGCTTCAGATGGAGGAAGTCATTCATGAGGCGGTCACGCTCGACCGAGGGTAAGAACTTCCTCAATAGCATCTCCTTGAACACCTCCCAAGTGCATCCAGCTACCAAGCTCTCCTTCTCTCTCAGCCACCAACTCTTAGCCAATCCTTTAAGCTGATAGACGGCTATCATCACCCTTTGATCGTCTGTAATCCCTGAGTACGAGAACATCTCCTCCATGGATATCAGCAAGTCGTCTAACACCATGAAATCTGCCTTCCCGTCGTATGTGGGAGGGCTCAGCCGCATAAATTATGAGATGAAGGCCATCTCCGCTGGCACCACCACTGGAGGTCTTAAGGGTGCAGGAGGGGGAGGAACAACAATCCCCCCTGCAGGGCCTTGCACTCCCTGAGTCTGACCTACCACAACTGCTACCAAAGACTGAATCTGGGCTCGCACCTCCACCAACTGCCTGCTCAAGTAATCGTTACTTTGCCGCAAGCTTTCAATTACCGCATCATTCTGAGCTCCAGATGACTCACCCTCAGACAGGGGAGTTGATCTAGTTGAGGGACGTCTTACCATTCTAAAGTCATAACAACACTAGTTAGATCCTAGTACAACAGCTAGACCCAACTACTAGTACAGACAATACATATATAGATATGAACTTAAAGCTGCTAAACTTGCTCTGGGAGTTTATCTTTTTACAAAAATTGATGTTATGCCCTAGCCTAGGATAGTTAACCACCACCATACTAATTCTTGTGCATAGATCGGGAATGCAGGATTTTATATTATTTTTGACTCGAAAACTTATGTGTGTACATATGTCATTCTGCCAGTCTTTAGCTTGGCACGTTGTGCTTATGCAATGTTATGATATGCATGTTTGTGCTATGCATTCTAAAAAGGCCCTAATGCATGTTATGAGCGGCGTACGCATGAGAATGTTATGCATCCCATACTACATAACATTCACATACAATGAAGAAAAGAAAATGTGCTAGTCGCAGCCACGTGGTGAGGTTATGCATCCCATACTACATAACCCTCACATGTTGCCCCTATGGTGGATTCATATACGAACACATATTATGCATCCCATACTACATAATATGCCCCGTATACTTTATGTTATGCTATGAGTGTAGTGTTCGTGCTTTTGCCAAGACGTGCTGATGACATATTGGTGTGTGAATGACATGATGCTGAACTACTAATGCAATCAAAAGGGAAGGTTGCCCGACTACCTGTCAGGCAACCTCCCTCTGATACCAACTGTCACAACCCGCATTTTCTCCGAATTTAGGAATTATCAGAGTATGAGAAAACACGCGTCATGATGCCACGTCAAGCAGGGGATAACTGCTGACGCTCAGGCAAAACCATCTATTACACTTTATGAAAGAAATTTATGAGTTTAATGATTAGAAAATCAGTTATACTTTAGAGGCCGTATCCCTCGGCTCGGTGGATCACCTAGTCCACAGTTAAAAAATTATACTTAAGCGCTGCGGAAAAATACTTTATTCAGGTTTGGCATCCTAAGAAGTGCATAAGAGCCCTAAGAGAACCACTTATGCCATGCAAGACTCTACATTTAATTTATATTATATATAAGAAAACGATCTTTATACGTTATTTGGAAAATAGTGATTTACCTTTATAAAACATCCTGATCATGCAATAATCTTATAATAATAATAGTTGTAGTTTTAAAATAACTAGCAACCTAGCATAAATCCTCCTCAGAGCAAGTAGACTATCTCTAGAAAATGGTAGCAGCAAAAGTAATATATCTAGTACAAAGGTAAAAACTACCAGTGGGCGCCAACAACCTGACACAAACCCACGGGCAAATATGTTTGTCTGTAAGAAAAGTACTGAAAAACTACCTCACTAACAAAGCAACAAGATCTCCAAAGTCCAAGAGACCACCAGCAACACCACCGCAACCTAGCCACCAAACTGGCTACTGCGCAGAACCTGAGGCATTCAAAAGAAGAAAGAATACCTCAGCAAGTAAAACAAGGAAAAACTGCATGGAAGTGTCAACCAGGGAATAAATAAAAGAGGAGAACACACAGCAGTAAAAGTCACAACTACCCAAGGCAAGACAATAAGAAATGCACGACGTGCAAGGAAACAGCACCAACCCTGCCCAGAAACTACATCCTGCAGGGTCTACTAGGCTACCAAGAGCCCAAAGTGCTGCAATCTACCAAGGAAGAAACTTCTAACACCCTAAGCTGTGGGAGATGGTAGTAGCTAAAACAAACAGCATGGATTCGGGTTGGAGGCAAACTCAGTCCCCCAACCACCATTTCCAAGCCAACAAGCTCAAGGGTCTACATGTAAAAGCACAAGGGAACTTCCACCCCCTTGCCCAGCCCGTACCTGGAGCAAGATAGAAGAATAGGGGTGGCCTTGGCTAGATTACACAACACCTCCCCCATGAAGAGCTTCAAACCACCACTACTATCCACATCCCACGATTCGGCCATTAGGAAAGAAAATATGGCCGACAAGGAAACTACAAATATAATCAAGGAATTCACTCGGGAACGTAAATCGAGGAAAGAGAAACAGTGTTGAAGTTACTCAACACGGCTCGGCATTGAGTGGAATCCACTCAGTGCCTAACAAGACCTTGGCGTTGAGGGAGTTAGCCTCACTCAGTGCCAGAACAGCCATGGCGTTGAGTGAGGTCCACTCCCTCAACGCCTTCAGCAAAAGAGGCAGCGGCATTCAGTGAGCTAACCTCACTCAACGCCAAAATAGCTATGGCGTTGAGTGAGGTCCACTCCCTCAACGCCTTCAGCAAAACCACAAAACCTAACAGTGGCGTTGAGTGAGTCTACCTCCCTCATTGCCAAAGCAGCGTTGGCGTTGTGTGAGGTCAACTCACTCTACGCCAAGGCTCATTTCCGCAGGAGAACCCGAAGCCAACGCCAACAAGAGGAGGTCGGCGGGAATGCCGACTTTTTCTCACCGAATCGACGGGAATGCAGGATGATTCTCGCCGAATCGGCGAGAATCCAGAAGGATTCTCAACGATCGACGGGAATCAAGGATGATTCTCGCCGAATCGGCGGGAATCAAGGATGATTCTCGCCGAATCGGCGGGAATCAAGGATGATTCTCGCCGAATCGGCGGGAATCAAGGATGATTCTCGCCGAATCGGCGGGAATCAAGGATGATTCTCGCCGAATCGGCGGGAATCAAGGATGATTCTCGCCGAATCGGCGGGAATCAAGGATTATTCTCGCCGAATCGGTGGGAATCACGTCGAAATCGGCGGGAATCAAGGATGATTCTCGTCGATTTTGACTTAGACGAAAATTTTCACTTAAACACCCCACCACTCAGCCGCAAAGAACAAACCGAACTATGGATTTGAGTGTGTCCACCACACTCGACGCCAAGTCCGGGCGGCTTTTGGCTTTGAGTGTGCGCACCACACTCGACACCAAAACCCGAGAGTCTATCAAAACTGGTTCTAACCAGAGCGCTACCACAACAACCTCCCTCACTCTCTCTCTCTCGGCTCCACCCACAAAAGCACCCAACTAGAACTACAAATCTGGAGTCTAAATGGTTAAAGCAACCATCGGGTTGAGCAAAACAGCACAAGGATGGGGGTTTCATAGGCGAATCTAAGCCCTAAATTCAGCAAGGTAAAAGAGAATATGCTTGGTTTCTACCCTAGGGCTAACCGAGAAACATTCTAGAATATCAAAAGAACAACAATGGCAAGGGCAAGAATACCACTTGCCTCGATTTCTGGCGAAGCTTGGTCGGCTTTCCCTCCTCTTCGTTCTTCACTAGAAGGAGAAGAACCTAACAAGCAAACCCGCACATTAATGGCGGAAAACCACAAGAACCGGAAATCCAAGTCTCCTAAAACTCCACAAAAATCAAATATCTTTCCATCGAAATGAATATTTGAGCGAGAGCAGGACAACGCCGCTTTAGGAATCGAAATCCATCCACAAACACTCCCGGAATCAACGTCCAAAGGCAAGGGCTAACCGTCGCTTTCGCCTCTGCCTTCCGCGAAACAGGAACAGCGGTTCTTCTTTCGGTCTCGGGAAGAAAGAGGAAGGAGAAGTGGGCCCGCCACTTCTTAATAAGGCTTTTATATAAGCTTAGCCACGACGGTTCAGCCTAACTGCCTCCCAAGCCACCGGTTCACCTAATTTAAAAGGGTTTCTAATTTGTTTTTACTAATAACACACCCAAAACGACTCGAAAATCGAACCACCTCGGAATTCGACGAAATTCGCACTGTAACTAAATATCTACGCTACGAACACAACGGCGAAGTTGAAATTAACTTTCGACAAACAGAACTCGATTTATACCCTCCTGAAGCCAAAACACAAGCATCACCCGAGAGGCCACACCGGGTCACCCAAAACGACTCGGCTTGCTAGGGAGATCTTGCCAACAGGCTACAAAATAGGGCACCCAGTTCTAAGGAGTTAAGACCACACTCCATAGATGGCACAAGACAAGAAAACGCGTCAACGTAACGCCAAACGAGAATTAAATAATCGCTGAAAAATCGGGGGCGTTAAAACGATCTCTCCTAAGCATTGTGCGGGAGCTTATCACGGTCGCAGAGCGTGCAGAGTGCTATTAGCGAGGACTTGCGGGATGTTGCACGCATGGAGGCTTCTTTGATCGGCTCGCAAAACTAGTTCTTTGCGGTGTACTTAGTCAAATTTTTGGTGGAGAGGCGGCGACTCATAGGAGAAATCTGATAGAGCACTGGCCCAAGGAGGAAGAAAGCAAGGAGGAGAAAGATGAGAAATGAGAAGGTCTTGGGATCCTTTTATAGCCTCAAGTAGGTGGTTATCATAGTAATACGGCTATCCGAACACCATAACCACCAATATCATTATTCTAAGAATGTTTTAGAGCATATATTTATCTCATTATGATGGCTATTTGTAGGCCAATAATATAATTATTCCCCCACTAACCATGGTAGTTAGTGGGTGGTTACCCATGAAATGGATGGAGATGTTCGTGGTGGAATGATTGGAAGGAGGGGAAGGGCCGCCATGCACGGGAGGACACCTTGACGGCAGACGGCCGTCAGCAAGGGAGTACCGTGGCTATGGGAGGCGACCGCGGGGAGGGGAGGTCGGTGTGTGGCCACCCCTTGGGGGTGGCGCCCCGCACCTGGGAGGAAACTACAGGGAGGGGGCACCAGCCGCCCCTTCCGAGAGGCACCCCATGGATTTCTCTTGTGGATGGAGCACCATGGTCGGAATGCGGCCGCAAGGAGGGGAAGCTGGGGTGTGGCCGCCCCTTGTGGGCAGCGCTTTATGGATGAGAGGCGGTCGCGGAGGCCGTATGCGGGCCGCTTGGCACTGGAGATGGCAGTGTCGGTGGCCAGTCATGGTGGTGGCTTTGATGGTTCACATAGTGGGTTCGAAGCGGGGGATCGCATGAGGCAATCACGCGTGTAGCGGTAAAACTCATGATCCTGCTAATTTAGTGGGGATCTTGGGGAGTGGGCTAACCGTACTGTAATTTGCTATAAAAACATGACGGCCTTATTGTAACGACTCCACCCGTTAAATAATATATAATAGAAGGTCCGGCCGGGGCCCCACACTATATTCTAAAAACAGACGGTGAGGTCACGGGATACTACCATCAACGCATCCTAACACAGAGCATGCTAGCAAAAAAGATATGTAAGTAGCTGAACTCATAGCAGGAATATCCACTAGATATATATAAACCAATGTTATATACCACCACTCAAATGAGGGCATAGCAAATACTACAGTGTGGCCTTAAGGCCTTACAGTTCCTCTTTAAACAGAATGGATTATAGACATCGACGCGCAGGCCAGCCATACATGAATAAAAGAATCTACAAAAGCTAGCCTTCAAGGGCTAGTAGCAACAGCAAGAGCGGCGGCAGCAGCAGCAGCAGGGACTCAGGCCTTCATTTTCTGCTCGGCTCTCCAGCACCTGCACAGGGACAATCCACCCAGAAGGTGGCGAACAAGGCAACGGTCAGCATTCAGCTGACCAATTTATAACAATCCTACCCCTTTCCCGGGGCAGAGGCATTCCTTCCCTGCAGAGCAATACAACAATTGACAGATCATATATATATATTGTGCTCTCACGCACAAGCAATCCATCACAACTGTCGGCCACCCGACCCAACAATCTGTGCTCTCAGGCACACTTTTGGGTACACCGGCGAACCGTGATCAACACCAATAAGCATTTATTCTTAATGGCGCGCAGGACTTAGACTCTCATTATGCTACTGACGAAAGCCCAATGCCTTGGCACTTCCTTGTAAAGTCAACATAACGCAGGTATAGATCCGCCACCCCCCGTTGCTCAAGTCGCCTTGCCCTCACAAAACACATCGTACTTACGGGTATAATAAAAGGTGCGGGTCGGCTTCACCTTTCCTGTTTGGCACGAGGCCTTCTAGAGCTCCCAGCTCCCAATCGCCATAACGTACGCGAAGGACTGGCGTCACAATAACCACACTTTCCAACTAGGACTGTCTTCATCGTCCAGCAAGGACTGGCTACATCGTAGCAATAGCACAACCAGCACAAGGGCATTTTCCTGGAGTTCCACAATCCAGTACTTCCTGCTACTACCCTTCACAGGCATAACCCAACGACCCCACTAACTACACGAGTATACGCGGAGTCTTCTCCGGTGCGTAAATGCAACATCTCCAATCAAGACCAACATGTCCAGATGGGCTTCACGCAGCATCTTATCCCGTACTACACTTTTCCGGGTCTATATGCAGACTCAAGCTGGGGATAACAACTATCACCCACTGGAATCACCCACTTTTTCCACATTTTGGTGGAGAGGATTCCTTACTCATGCATAAAGGAGGAATTCACATGTCCAAGAATGAAGATCGTTACCCTTGATGATCTCTTGGGACCCATCAAAAATCAAGCCGGTTGGAAAGCACCGCAGCAGCTTTGCCTCCACTAAACTAGCCTCGGATCGCGAATCGGATCGCGGGAGCACCACCAAAGCCTTGCTCTTCTACTCCTTCTCCTTCCTCCAATCTCTCTCTCTTTTCTCTCTTGATAAGAATGAGAGAAGAAGCTACTACTCAGCCTTAACACTGCAGGAAAAGACCAGGTCCATTGGATCCAATAAAAATAATTGGATGGCCAAGATCTGCCCAAAATTCCATTTTTGACTTGACACAGCCTGTGACACGCCCGTGTCCCAGGCCGTGTCCCCCAAGCGGTGTACGAACCAACTCAAAATGAACCAGAACACGGGTTCTACATGCCCGTGTCAGAGGGCAGCCATGCCCATGTCAACTTTGACACGGCCATGTGACTGGTCGTGTCACCTACTATAACACAAGCACAAATCACCCGAGCAGGACACGGCTAAGGCACACGCCCGTGTCCCTGGCCATGTGTCCAACACACCCCTGTGAAACGCACGTGTCACAGGCCGTGTTCCAAACTCAACGCCACTCAACGCCATTTCTCTCAGCGCCACTCAACTCCATCGATTTTCTCCCGAGCAGGACACGCCCGGGGACACGCCCGTGTCCCAGGCCGTGTCGCCTCTCGACGATCAGTTATCGAGTACTCGAGTCGACGCCTTGAGAGAAGGACATGCCCTAGGACACGCCCGTGTCCCAGGGCATGTGCCTGGACACGCCCTGGGACACGTCCGTGTCCCAGGACGTGTCACCTAGCCTGACTCCATCTTAAGATTTTGGGGTGTTACAATCCTCCCCCCCTTAATATAAATTTTGTGCCAAAATTTGTACTCAGCAAATAAACAGGAATCCCAAAGCTATAACATTAAAAAACTGTTATAACAAAATGTACACAGTCAATCGTTTATACAAAATTTCGAGAAACTCAGCTCGCATAGACTGCTCATGCTCCCATGTTAGTTCCTCTCGGCAACAATTGTCCCATCGTACTTTGACCATCCCGATTATCTTGTTCTGCAACTATTTCTCGGCTCGATCCTCGATCCGAATGGGTCTAACCTTCGTTGTTAGCCCATACTCGACCGGTACACGATCATTCACAACAATATGCGCTGGTTCCTTGACGGCTTTGCGAAGTACTGAGATGTGGAAGACATCATGCAATCCATTCAACTCTGCTGAAAGCAATAGCCGATAAGCAGCTTCCCCGACTCGCTCCACCACTTCAAACAAACCAATGTATCTGAGACTTAGCTTTTTCAACCGCCAAATCCGAGATACGCCTTTGAAGGGTTTGATCTTCAAATAGACCCAATCGCCCACCGTGAACTCCACGTTCTGATGCTTGGCGTTGTTGTACTTTTCTAGTCGATCCTGGGCTATCAATAGCCTCTCCTAAATAGAGCGTATTATCGAGGTAGCTTCTTCGACTTCCTTTCGCCCATTTAGCTTGGATTCGCCTACCTCCTCCCAAGCTAATGGTGTACGACATTTACGACCATATAGAGCCTCAAACGGTGCCATACCGATGCTTGCTTGGAAGCTATTATTATAGGCAAATTCAACCAAGTAAATGTACTCTTCCCATTTCTTACCGAAATCTAGGGCGCACATACGAAGCATATCTTCCATCCTCCTATTGGTTCGCTCAGTCTGTCCATCCGTCTTGGGATGAAAGGCCGTAGTGAATGCTAATTTTGTACCCAACATTTGATGAATTAGCCTCCAATCAGTTGAGGTGAATCGCCCATCACGATCACTGACAATGCTCCGAGGAACACCGTGCTGTCGAACAATCTGTTCTACATAGAGCTTAGCCAAGGTTTCTACTGAATCATCTCTCTTGTTTGGAAGGAAGTGAGCTACTTTTGTCAACCAGTCTACAATCACCCAAATAGAGTCATGACCGCGTTGAGATCTCGGCAACGCGTGCACAAAATCCATTGAAAT
This sequence comes from Platanthera zijinensis, assembly GCA_039513925.1. Classification (NCBI taxonomy): domain Eukaryota; kingdom Viridiplantae; phylum Streptophyta; class Magnoliopsida; order Asparagales; family Orchidaceae; genus Platanthera; species Platanthera zijinensis. The sequence goes on from CM077084.1 coordinate 178,499,793, forward strand.
ATCATCAAACTTCCACTCCGGAATCGGTAACGACTTCAGGAAATCACCAGGCTTCTGGAATTCCGCTTTTACCAAAGCACAAGTGTGACATTCTTCCACATAACGTGCTATGTCTTTCTTAAGTCCAGGCCACCAAAACAACTTTTTCATGTCTTTGTACATTTTTGTGCTCCCAGGGTGAATTGAGTATTTGGCAAAATGCGCTTCGTACATCAATTCTTCTCTCAACTTCCCTGTACTTGGGACGCACAATCGACCATCTTTTCGCAACAAACCATCATCCCAGGAGAATTGGTCACCAGGAACATCCTTTGCATAGCGTTGGAGGCTTTCATCAAGCTCCATTGCTCGCCGAACTCTATTCGCAAGGTCATATTGTACCTCCGTCCAGTTCAAGCACGCGTAGGCCGTAGCATCCTTGTCAACACAAGATATCTCTAACGCTTCTATCTCCTGGATTAGTCGCACATCATGCCTCTACAACCAGTTTGCCCGTACTGGCATCCTACGACTCAAAGCATCAGCGACCACATTTCCCTTCCTTGGAGTATAGTGAATATCGAAAGTGTAGTCCCCAAGGAACTCCATCCACCTCCAGTGTCGCATATTCAGATCCTTTTGATCTAACAAATACTTTAGGCTCTTATTATCTGTATAGATATCTACTTTAACGCCATAAAGATAGTGCCGCCATAACTTTAGCGCAAAGATTACCTCCGCAAACTCTAAATCGTGAACGGGGTAGTTTCGTTCATGCACCTTTAGTTGGCGTGAGCCATAAGCAATCACTTTACCAAATTGCAGAAGAACGCAGTCTAAACCGCTCCCTGAAGCATCACTGTATATCTCATAGCCGTCTGTACCACATGGCGATGTCAACACAGGCGCCGTGGTCAAACGACTCTTCAGCTCTTCAAAAGCTCATGCACACTCCGGTGTCCAAACAAACTTCTGATCTTTTCTCGTCAACGTGGTTAGAGGTAAAGCAATCCGTGAGAAGTTTTCTAAAAACCGTCTATTGTAGCCTGCCAGGCCAAGAAAGCTCCTTACTTCGGCCACCAAAGACATCACTGACCAATCCCGTATGGCACTTATCTTTGCCGAATCTACTATTGTGCCCTCTCCACTTACCACATGGCCCAGAAAAGCCACTGACGATAGCCAGAACTCACACTTTGAGAACTTGGCATATAGTTTATTCCTCCGCAGGGTATGCAACACCACCCGCAAATGGTTTGCATGATCAACTCCCGACTGAGAGTACACAAGAATATCATCAATGAACACAATTACGAATAAATTCAAGTACTCTCGGAACATCAGGTGCAATAGATCCATGAATACCGAAGGCGCATTACATAAGCCAAACGGCATCATCGTGAATTCATAATGACCATAGCGTGTCCCAAATGCTGTCTTGGGAATATCGCCTTCCCGAATTCGTAATTGATAATAACCCAATTTAAAATCCAACTTTGAATAGACGGTTAACCCCGCTAGCTGATCAAATAGGTCATCGATCCGTGGAATCAGATATTTGTACTTTTCCGTTAGCTTATTCAATTCGCGGTAGTCAATACACAAACGCAAACTACCTTCTTTCTTTTTCACAAATAGAACAGGCGCGCTCCAAGGTGACATACTTGGGCGTATGTATCCCTGCTCTAATAATTCTTGCAATTGGACTTTCAGTTCAGCCATTTCCTTTGGCGCAACGCGATATGGTGAGCGGGCAAAGGGTTTTTCACCTGGCACAAACTCAATCGCGAAGTCAATCTCCCGGTGGGGCGGTAACCCAGGAAGATCCTTAGGAAACACATCTGCAAATTCCGACACAATCAGAACTTCACTTACACTGGCCTTAGGCTCAACAGCCTAAATAAGTGTGAAGAATAACTCCGCGCCCTTCCAAACAGCAGTGATGACTTGGAGTGCAGACAACAAGGTCCTGCCTACTCCTCGCATACTAGCGAACTTCGTCTCAAGTTCGGTATTCTGGCCCAGTGTGATATCCTTGGAAGTGCAATCAATCAAGGCACGCTGCTCCGAGAGCCAGTCCATGCCAAAGATCACATCAAACTCTGATAGTGGCAGCACAGATGCTCTCAATACAAAATCTCGATTTCCTATATGCACGTCCACATCACAAGTCCTATCTGCAAGCATGATACACCCATTCGGTAGTAGCACCTTTACACCATCTGTCGTCACATGACTCGATACTCCAACTCGAGTTACGAAGTCCATAGACAGAAAAGAATGCGAAGCACCCGTATCAAACAGGGATCTCGCTGGATTGTTCCAAATCAGGATAAAGCCTGTAGCACACACATAATGCACAAGCTACATACAAAATATGCAATCAATACAACAAGCATTAACTTAACTCGTACCTGTGACGACGTCACTTAACTTGATAGCCTCCTGTTGGCAAAGATTATAGACTCTTAGCTGTGCCTGCGATGCAGAGGAATCAACCACTACTTTGCCCTTCTCAGCATAAGACGCACCCATCTTCTTTTTTCCTTTGGGCTGAGCAACCCGACAATCACGGGCTAAGTGCCCCACTTTGCCACAAGTAAAGCATGCACGAGACTCCGGCCTCGACGTTGCTCCCGATGTAACCATCCCAGAAGTTTGCCCTGAAGGCTTGGACCTCTTGCCCCACTTCTTTTGGTAGTACGAGTTGCCATTGCGGGGTGCTTTGAACTCGGGCTTTGCCACAGCCAAGTCCTTCCTACCTTGCACCCACTTCATATCCTTTTCCAGCGCACCAGCCGTATCAACCAAAGCCTGAAATCCTTGGTTCACTGAACTAGAAAGCAGGAACCTCAACTCGTCCCGCAATCCTTCATAGAACCGATTTGTTTTTCTTTGCTCATCGACGAAGATTATTCCGGCATACCGTCCCAATCTTGTAAATTCATGTAGGTACGCATCAACGCTATTTTCTCCTTGCATTAGCCGCTGGAACTCATTCTCCATCGCAATAAGTTATGCCACTGGGAGATGTTTTGCCAAAAACATACGAGAGAACTCCTCAATCGATACTTGAGTCAATTACCTGCCCGCCAAATGATGTAACTCAACCTCGTCCCACCATAACCTCGCCTCTCCTTCTAACAAGAAGGTGGCCAAAGTGACCTTTTGAGTTTCCTCCGTCCTGATCGCCATCAAAATACGTTTGACTCGCGATAAACAGTCTTCTGCCTGCGTTGGGGATCCAAGTCCCGTGAACGTAGGCGGATTGAAGCTCATGAATTACTTCAATTGTCGTTCAGCTGCTCGCGGATCCACAACCTTAACTGGTTCGGGTCGAACACCAACACGATCTGGCACCACTTCCGGCAGCGCCTGCCCGGTCGGCCGAATCATTGCAAATAGAGCTTCAGCAACTAATCAAACAGTTTCCGCAGAGGGAGGAGGTGTTGGCACCTCAGCTGGTGCCACACTCTCATCAGAGCGATGGGGCTCAGATTGCCAAGCACCACTACGAGTCACCTATGGGTGGACAAGACAAACATTAACGACAATACACAAGCAATAAAAACAAAGTAGGAACGCGCAGATTCCTCAAACAAGTGTATTTGCATTTCTTAGTGGATATTCCAGAGTTCTCTAGCATTACAGCGGTTTGCACAGACACGTGCTCGCCACCCCATAAAAGAATTCGACCACGAATTCGAAAGAGGAAGACCTAGACAAGCTTATACAAAAATATAACGACTCCACCCGTTAAATAACATATAATAGAAGGTCCGGCCGGGGCCCCACACTATATGCTACAAACAGACGGTGAGGTCACAGGATAATACCATCAACACATCCTAACACAGAGCATGCTAGCGGAAAAGATACGCAAGTAGCTAAACTCATAGCAGGAATATCCACTAGATATATATAAACCAACGTTTTATACCACCACTCAAACGAGGGCATAGCAAATACAACAGTTTGGCCTTAAGGCCTTATAGTTCCTCTTTAAACAGAATGGATTACAGACATCGGCAAGCAGGCCGGCCATACATGAATAACAGAAACTACAAAATCTAGCCTTCAAGGGCTAGTAGCAATAGAAAGAGCGGCAACAACAAAATAGCAGCAGGGCATCAGCCCTTCATTTTCTGCTCGGCTCTCCAGCACCTGCACATGGACAATCCACCCAGAAGGTGGCAAACAAGGCAACGGTCAGCATTCAGCTGGACAATTTATAACAATCCTACCCCTTTCCCGGGGCATAGGCATTCCTTCCCTGCAGAGCAATACAATAATTGGCAAACCATATATATATATTGTGCACTCACGCACAAGCAATCCATCACAACCGTCGTCCACCCGGCCCGACGATCTGTGCTCTCAGGCACACTTTTGGGTACACCGTCGAACCGGGATCAATACCAATGAGCATTTAGTCTTAATGATGCGCAGGCCTAAGACTCTCATTATGCTACTAACGAAAGCCCAATGCCTTGGCACTTCCTTGTACAGTCAACATAACATAGGTATAGATCCGCCACCCCCCGTTGCTCAAGTCACCTTACACTCACCAAGCACATCGTACTTGCGGCTATAATAAAAGGCGCGGGTAGGCTTCACCTTTCCTGTTCGGCACGAGGCCTTCTAGATTTCACAGCTCCCAATCGCCAAAACATCTGCCAAGGACTGGCATCACAATAGCCACACTGTCCAACTAGGACTGGCTTAATCATCCAGCAAGGACTGGCTACATCGTAGCCACAGCACAACCAGTACAAGGGCATTTTCCTGTAGTTCCACAATCCAGTACTTCCTTCTACTCCCCTTCACAGGCATAACCAAACGATCAAACTAACAACACGAGTATACGCGGAGTCTTCTCCGGTGCGTAAATGCAACATCACCAATCCAGACCAACATGTCCAGATGGGCTTCACACAGCATGCATATCCCATACTTCACTTTTCCGAGTCTATATGCATACTCAAGCTGGGGATAACAACTATCACCCACTGGAATCACCCACTTTTTCCACCTTTTGGTGGAGAGGATTCCTTACTCTTGCATAAAGGAGGACTTCACATGTTCAAGAAGGAAGATTGTTACCCTTGACGATCTCTTGGGAGCCATCAAAAATCTGGCCGGTTGGAAAGCACCGCAGCAGCTTTGCCTCCACTAAACTAGCCTCGGATCGCGAATCGGACCGCGGGAGCACCACCAAAGCCTTGCTCTTCTCCTCCTTCTCCTTCCTCCAAGCTCTCTCTCTTTTCTCTCTTGATAAGTGTTGGGTATTGTATCCACAATGTACCTGATTTGAAGAAGCCCCTGGACCAGCTAAGGTGAATTGACATTGTATTTGATCATTTGTCTTCAAGTTGTGCTTGCAGTTATTCCACGCTAAGTACACACCAATGTCAGAGTGCAGTGGGTCAATATACACGGGTCTGCGCAACGTAATCCCTCATTGAGCAGATAAGTGTGTTGGCCTACGTGTACTCTCTCTATTGGAGTGTACTTACTTTCAAGTACAGGGCTGAGAAAGATCAAGAGCAGACAAGGAGCAAGGATGGGTCAAAGCAACTCGCGGGAAGAAAGACGAAACTCGTCTAAGTAGAAATCGTCGAGAATCACTAAGTGATTCTCGCCGATTCGACGAGAATCACTAGTGATTCTCGCCGAATCGCCGAGAATCACTCGCTGATTCTTGCCGATTGTAGCCGGCTGTCTCAACGCCGTCTTGATTTCTGCTTAAGGCAGAATCGTCGAGAATCACTAGTTGATTCTCGCCGAATCGTCGAGAATGACTTTGCATTCTCGCCGATTCGTCGAGAATGAATTATGATTCTCGCCGATTCTCTCCGGATGACAAGATCTTCAGCCAGAATTCTGCCAAGTAGAATTCGGCGAGAATCATAAGTGATTCTCGCCGATTCATCAAGAATCACCAATGATTCTCGCCGAATTTCCCTTAGGCGAATTTCTTCTGCTCGCTGGACCGGTAAAAATATTCAGGCGCTGTTTTGAACCGGACTTAGGGTTTCTACTGGTGGGGCTCACAACGGTCATATTGGATTAATCTACAGAATAAATACTATCCTACTTTGAATGAAACAAGCAGCGAAGAAAAAGAAAACGCACAGCCGCCGACTTGACCTAGCGGATTGCAGATCGTCGTCCGCCGTCGTCGCCACTCGTGAAGGTGGTCGCCGCCGCTGATTGTGGATTCTTCCTGATCTCCCGGCGACAGAAGCTTTGCCAAGCAACGCGTCTCACGTGTCTATCTTGAGATCTTTTGTCTCTTGGTTTGTTGAACGGGAATACCTCCCCCTTCCGAATCGATTGAGATGATCGATCCAAGTACGATCGTTGGTAGACCTTGCTAGCTTTGCTACGAAGTTTTGATCTTGAAAGCATCGTCGACGCTCTCCTTTGCAGCCGCCGATCTTTATAGTATCACTGCCGCAAGCTTTGCCGCCGCCGATCTTGAAAGAATAGCCGCTGTAATCTTTGCCGACGCCGATCTCGGGGAGATCCTTTCCAAGTGAGAGCTAAGGTCGTGGACTCTTCGTCTTGTTCAAGAACGCGTCATCGAACGAAGAGGGACACCTAGCGCTCCAAAAGTAGTTTGTATTTTATACATTCCATTTTCACTTTTGTTGTAAAGGAACGTTGGTTCCTCATTGTAAGGGTTGGGTGCAACCCGTGGTGGAGGAGTGGTGACTCCTTCGGGTGGAAGGGTTCCTTCCATTAGTGTGAGGATTGGATTTCAATCCTGTTGGTGAAGTTACCGAGTCGTCCCTGGTTGGGAGATAGGTTGAAGGGGGAAAGTGGACGTACACAAATCGGGGAACCACTATAACTGCTTGTGTCTTTATATGCTCTGTTTGTTTTCTTTTATTGTGCAGGTAAATTTTTAATTCCGCAAAAACGCTGCAAGACACCTATTCCCCCCCCCCTAGGTAAAGGTAGTTGGCACTAGGTGGACTTTCAAGTGGTATCAGAGGGAGGTTACTCAGCAATAAGGTTAACACCTTGAGTAAGATCCTTCCTCTAGTGTCAACAAGAAGACGAGACTCAAGCATGGAGTTGGACTTTGATGGCCCTCCTCTGAGACTCCCTGCTTGCACAACAGAGTATTACCCCATCTGGAAGATGAGAGTTATGTTTCATCTGGAGGCCATCGACCCTCGAGCGTCACTCATCTTTGAAGAGGGTCCCTTCATTCCCATGAAGGCTTCCGGTTCAGGAAAGTATATCCAAATCCCCAAGAGTCCCGAAGAGATGTCTGAGACCGAGTTCTCACTATTCAACTTGGACAAGTTAATACGTCAGATTATCACTGACATCTGGTCTTGTGTATCTCATTCAAGAGTGGACAAGTGTAGGACGGCCAAGTCCATGTGGCAAACCATCTCAGACCTCATGGAGGGATCAGAGAAAGCAGGGACCAGTTGTCAGTAAGAGGATAAGCCTATGTGGGGGTCCTCATTTCTGAAGATGAAGGGCATAATCAATCTGTCAGTATAAGGGCTCCTGTGTCCTTATTAGAGACTAAAGAAGAAGCTGAGGAAAGCAGTTCTGATGAAGCTGACTCAACAGTCTCTGTCGATCTTGACGGTAACCCTGAACAGCAAAGCCAGGAGCAGGTAACTTCTTCCTCATGCCCCTCTCCTCTTGAAGTTCCTGAAGACAAGAATAGTTCAAAGGGTAGTCCTTCCAGTGATGCACGTGATATGGATAGCTTCAATCAAAAGATTGAAAATCTTGATTCCCTTGAGAGTGCCCTTCAGACGAGCAACTTACTTGTTGAGGAACAAGCTAAGGAGATTGCTCAGCTGAAGATCTTGATGAATCTCCAACTGGAATCCATCAAGGTAAAGCACTCAAAGATCTCGGATCTAGAGAGTCGTCTAGAGACCAAGAAGAGGATAGTTTCTAACTTTTCCAAGATAGATGCTATCAAGAGAAAAGCAGAAAATGTGTGGATCTCCCAAATTATTAATTCATGGAGAAATGGGGAAACTGTGTTCAGACCCCCCACCCCGAGTAGGAAGGGCACTCATCATGCTTTCAGGTATGACCACAAAAACAACGTATGTCACTGCAAGAATGATCAGTTCTCAGGTGGAAATACCCACAGTGCCAGAGCTGTCATGGCTTCCCATGAGAGAATACCCAAGGCTCATTCTGAACCCTTTGTATTCTCAGCCTCAGCCCCAACTCATCATGAATATACAGGAACCAGCTCTCACTGCAGTACTTTCCACCCTAAGACACAGGAAAGGGGGGACAGGAAACATGTGGTAAGTACCCATGGGGCCTCTGGAAGTGTGCTGACTGAAAGGAAGGCACCACCTCCCAGGCCTCATGACACTCACCACATGCTCTCTATCCAACATCCCACGTGTCCTGGTGGAAAAGGCAAATTTGTGAGCAGAACCTGCCCTGTCCAGTTTAGACCTAAGATTCCGACTACCTCAGTCAGTAGATAAGGTCAGAAACGGCGATACAACATTCATGAGTGTTGGTGTTGTGGCAAGGTGGGTCACTTTGTCGTAGATTATTGGCACAATCCCTCTATGCCAAGGGCAAGGGTATGTCCACTTCCTCTGGGCAGAGTTAGCCTTCCTGACAGGATTCCTGTAGGAAGGCATTCAAGATTTTATGCTGACAAGAACCTAGGACCCAATACATATTTGGTTCCTAAGGAAAGGTAATTCTTTTTTGCAAGATAGTCTAGGTACCCATGTACATGATGGGACCTAGACAAGAGATGTTCCAGGCTTGCCATGGAACAAGATTAAGGGAAAAGAGATAACGCTAACTACGGTGTAAGGCTTGAACAGCTAAGTTTATATGAGACTGCTAAAGGTAAAACTCCCAAGTACGTCAAGGTTTCCACCTCGACGTCAGCTGGAGAAGTTGACGAGCAGGATGGAGAAAATTTTCCGGAAGAAGGAGAAGCCCGAGAAGATGTCAGAGCTCCAGATGCCAGACTCCTAGAGCTCCGACACGTGATGGATCATCCTAAAGAACAGATCATCGGAGATCCTCGTAACAGTGTCAGAACTCGAAGAGGAAGCAGGGATGATAGGAAAAGCACTTCCGGGACGTGTCAATTCCTCGGAAAAAGGCTTATCTCATGGAACAGTAAGAAGCAGAATTGTGTTGCAACCTCCACAGCTGAATCTGAGTACATCTCAGCAGGCAGCTGTTGCGCACAACTTCTATGGATCAGAAATCAGCTAGAAGACTATGACCTTCAGTTCAAAGAAGTACCAATGTACTGCGACTCCTCAAGTGCTATAGCCATTGCGAACAATCCCGTGTCACACAGCAGTACGAAGCATATTGAAGTGCACTACCACTTCATTCGAGAGTATGTGGAAAACAAGGACATCTCTCTCTGCTATGTCCCAACGGATAAGAAGATTGCAGATATTTTTACAAAGCCCCTAGACGAAGCAAAGTTCAGTCTCTTCAAAACTGAACTGGGTATGCTAAACCTTGAGGAATGAAGAATACAGAGGCTACCGGCTCTTGGATCAAGGGGGAGCATCCGCAAGAAACTCAAGTGTAAGCACAAATGCAAGAACTGAGGGGGAGCATTGTGGCAAGTGCTAAAGTCCCAGATTTGTAGAAGCCAAAAAGGGGGAGATTGCCCTCTCGGCTAAGGTGCTAAGGGTTAAGGTGCTCTCGCAAAGTATGCTCCAGATGCTCTAAATATAATGGTATGGAAATTCTTTCTCAATTGATTATTCAGTTTATGTTTTTTCCATCCGTTATATTCAACTTAGCTTGTAGGGTTTAGGCTTCTTCAAATAGGGGGAGATTGTTGGGTATTGTATCCACAATGTACCTGATTTGAAGAAGCCCCTTGACCAGCTAAGGTGAATTGACATTGTATTTGATCATTTGTCTTCAGGTTGTGCTTGCAGTTATTCCACGCTAAGTACACACCAATGTAAGGGTGCAGTGGGTCAATATACACGGGTCTGCGCAACGTAATCCCTCATTGAGCAGATCAGTGTGTTGGCCTACGTGTACTCTCTCTATTGGAGTGTACTTACTTTCAAGTACAGGGCTGAGAAAGTTCAAGAGTAGACAAGGAGCAAGGATGGGTCAAAGCAACTCGCGGGAAGAAAGACGAAAATCGTCTAAGTAGAAATTGTCGAGAATCACTAAGTGATTCTCGCCGATTCGACGAGAATCACTAGTGATTCTCGCCGAATCGTCGAGAATCACTCGCTGATTCTTGCCTATTGCAGCTGGCTGTCTCAACGCCGTCTTGATTTCTGCTTAAGGCAGAATCGTCGAGAATCACTAGTTGATTCTCGCCGAATCGTCGAGAATGACTTTGCATTCTCGCCGATTCGTCGAGAATGAATTATGATTCTCGCCGATTCTCTCCGGATGGCAAGATCTTCAGCCAGAATTCTGCCAAGTAGAATTCGGCGAGAATCATAAGTGATTCTCGCCGATTCGTCGAGAATCACCAATGATTCTCGCTGAATTTGCCTTAGGCGAGTTTCTTCTGCTCGCTGGACCGGTCCAAATATTCAGGCGCTGTTTTGAACCGGACCTAGGGTTTCTACTGGTGGGGCCCACAACGGTCATATTGGTTTAATCTACAGTATAAATACTATCCTACTTTGAACGAAACAAGAAGCGAAGAAAAAGAAAACGCACGGCCGCCGACTTGACCTAGCAAATCGCAGATCGTCGTCCGCCGCCGTCGCCGCTCGTGAAGGTGGTCGCCGCCGCTGATCGTGGATTCTTCCTGATCTCCCGGCGATAGAAGCTTAGCCAAGCAACGCATCTCATGTGTTTATCTTGAGATCTTTTGTCTATTGGTTTGTTGAACGGGAATACCTCCCCCTTCTGAATCGATTGAGACAATCGATCCAATCAAGATCGTTGGTAGACCTTGCTAGCTTTGCTATGAAGATTGGATCTCGAAAGCATCATCGCCGCTCTCCTTTACAGCTGCCGATTTTGATAGTATCACTGCCGCAAGCTTTGCCGCCGCCGATCTTGAAAGAATAGCCGCCGCAATCTTTGCCGCCGCCGATCTCGGGGAGATCCTTTTCAAGTGAGAGCTAAGGTCGTGGACTCTTCGTCGTCTTGAAGAACGCGTCATCGAACGAAGAGGGACACCTAGCGCTCCAAAAGTAGTTTGTATTTTATACATTCAATTTTCACTTTTGTTGTAAAGGAACGTTGGTTCCTTATTGTAAGGGTTGGGTGCAACCCGTGGTGGAGGAGTGGTGACTCCTTCGGGTGGAAGGGTTCCTTCCATTAGTGTGATGATTGGATTTCAATCCTGTTGGTGAAGTGACCGAGTCATCCCTGGTTGGGAGATAGGTCGAAGGGGGAAAGTGAACGTACCCAAATCGGGGAACCACTATAACTGTCTGTGTCTTTCTGTGCTCTGTTTGTTTTCTTTTATTGGGCAGGTAAATTTTTAATTCCGCAAAAACGCTGCAAGACACCTATTCCCCCCCCATAGGTGAAGGTAGTTGACACTAGGTGGACTTTCAATAAGAATGAGAGAAAAAGCTACTACTCAGCCCTAACACTGCAGGAAAATACCAGGGTCATTGGATCTAAATAGAAATAATTGGATGGCCAAGATCTTCCCAAAATTCCATTTTTGACTTGACACGGCCTGTGACACGCCCGTGTCCCAGGCCGTGTCCCCCAAGCGGTATATGAACCGACTCAAAATGAACAACAATACGGGCTCCACACGCCTTGCAAAACTGTTGTAACACAAGCACAAATCACCCGAGCAGGACACGGCTAAGGCACATTCCCGTGTCCCTGGCCGTGTGTCCAACACGCCCCTGTGACACGCCCCTGTGACACGCCCGTGTCACAGGCCGTATTCCACACTCAACGCCACTCAATGCCATTTCTCTCAGTGCCACTCAACGCCATCAATTTTCTCCCAAGCAGGACACGCCCTGGGACATGCCCGTGTCCCAGACCGTGTCGCCTCTCGACGATCAGTTATCAAGTACTCGAGTTGACGCCTCGAGAGAAGGACACGCCCTGGGACACGCTCGTGTCCCAGGCCGTGTGCCTGGACACGCCCTGGGACACTCCCGTGTCCCAGGCCGTGTCACCCAGCCTGACTCCATCTTAAGATGTTGGGGTGTTACACTTATCACAACAACAAAAGTAAATTCTTAGTTCATTTGCCCAAAAAGTCATGTTGAGATAGTCATGTTACTCGATCTAGCATAAATTAGTAAGCTTTGTCAATATAAAACAAAAAGAGACATAAGTGGTGTTGTTTGAGTTTGTTTTGATCTTAAGAGAGCACTTATACTGAACGAGATCGATTCCAATTTAATTTGATCAATTGTCTTTATCATGCCATTTCATATCAAATTGACATTAATATAAGATGGAGGCCTGGACATGATTAATTACGACTCAAACTAAACTCCTTTATGGGTTCAATAGAACCGACTAAATCTCTTTTCAAAGTTTGGATGTTACACCATAAATCCTAATAGCGGCATCAATTTCATCTAGGTTTCAATTTTCATTCAGATATTCATATAGTTTTTTTATATCTAAATGTTGGAATGAGTTGTTAAAGCACTATTAGTTTTGCCTTCAAGCATTTTGTTTCAATTTTCATTCAGACATTCACCGATAGAGGCACACGACAGTTTGTAGCTATGCTTCTTCGCCCTGCAACTTCAGGTTATCATTTAAGGTAAGTTATTTTCTCCTTTTAATTCCTCAAATTATATCAAAGTTTTAAAATTTTCATATATTTTTAATTTTCATTTACTTCTATCAATTTAAAATTAATTTGAACCTAATTTAAAACAAGACATTCACGGATACATGCACACTATTTTTTTTCTTTTTAATTTTCAAATTAGACCATAGTTTTTTAACATTTCCCTATAACTTGACATTGCTCATTTGCCAACATATCAAGTATTCCTCTTACTCAATATTTTTATTAAATGATTTGTCACTAGTCCTATTTAAAGTTTGATTTACATTTAGAGTGTATTCTATTATTTTTCTTTAAAAAATAGATCAACTTCAATTTCATTAATATACATTATTGGAACCAATGATCCACATCTCTTTATTTTGACAATATCAAATCCCAAGTTGTATTTGATCATACTTGTGTTGGGTATAGTGTGCAGATTTACAGGTAATGAAGAACGAGCTTTTCAATCAATGCGACCTATAGCCGAGCGTTAGCTCTACCACTGGCGCTAGCAATGTTGGATTAAAGTGAGCGCATAAGCATTTGTATCTGTGACCTACCATCGGGTGTTAGCCCTACAGCCGGGCGCTAGCTATTAAGACGACCGTCGATTCAAATCATCGAGTATTAACCAATATCGCCATGTGTTGCCATACCGCGGCACGATATCAAAAATTGGCGTGAATACTATTTTGGATATTTTTCCTAATTCAATGGATAGGTGGCGACATCGCGTGAGAAGACCTACTATAGGGTGCAAGCTCTACTATCGACAGTAGCTTTTTTAAAGACGAGTGAAAAAGTGCACGTTTCTTTTTCTAAGAAGACAAGGAGGATTTAACGTCTAGGTCTCGACTACCATCTTTGTTGGTGCGAACCACCGCAACCAAGAAAAAAAGCAAAATTTCGCCCTCCCATTCATGATCGAAGAACTCTGAAGAGCGAAGTCTCCAACCACCATCAGTGACTGATCGAGTGTACGGAGAACGACATTTAGAAGTCTCGATCGCGCACCATTCTTTGAAGGATTTCTTATATTGAGGGGGCAATAATTTCATACCCTTTTATTCTTATTTGTATTTTCTCTTTTCTATTCAGTATGAGTTTGTGAGAAATCAGTCTGGGAGGTTTTGGGTTCCTGGGAGGAATCTATAGGAAATTATCCTAAGATGACGTTTAGATATGGGAGATCTAGTGGGCTCTATGACCCTTATTGGGAGAAAGGTGAAGAGTCGGCTTGTCAATCTTCTTGAAAAGAAGAGAGAGAGCCAACTAGTCCTAGGAGGGTCGGTATAGAAACCAATAGATATTTTTTTGATTCATCGTCTCCGATCTCTGATGTCACGGAGATCCATCCATTTTGTTGTAAACCCTTTTTTTAGTTTGAATAATATTAAATTTCTTTTAGTTTACTGTGAATTTGTAACTGGATGTTGCTAAGGTTTTAAGTGCTGTGTGTAATTCAAAAAATAAACTTTTGCAGGGGGAAGTTGTTCACTGTGATATACTGTCGTACGGTAGTATCCTACCTCCCTACAATAACTTCCAGAACAGGTTGTCCTTGGTGAAATATATTTTTAATTCTGAATTACTTAAAAACCTTATTCACCCCCCCCCCCTCTAAGGTTGGCCACCAGATCCAACATATATTTATATGTGGTTCTCAGTTTGATCATTTTATGGTTTTGTTATTCTTAAATGTTTTATTAATTTGAATCGAAACCGAACTAAAATGCATAGAGTTGAACTGAAATGCATAGAATCGGACAGAATCGCTAGTCAGTAAATTGGTTTTGGTTCTTGTTGAACCGAAACCGTATGTACGATAGTTCCAAATTTTATGTCAGAATCGGAACTGGTCAAACAAAATAAGATTTTTGTTCTAATTTCAAGAACCGTTTGTAACGACCCCATCCGTTAAATGACGTATAGTAGAAGGTCCGGCCGGGGCCCCACACTATATGCCACAAACAGACGGTGAGGTCACAGGATATTACCAAACCAAATACGAATCCTAACTCAGAGCATTCTAGCGGAAGCTTTAAGTAGTACTTTGAACTCTCAACCGGAATGTCCAATATATATCACGGAATGTACACAACCACAAGAGTTTGGCCTTAAGGCCTTACAGTTCCTCTGAACATACATCATGATTTACAAACCTCGGCGCGCAGGCCGGCCATACATGAGTAAAAAGAGAAAACAAAACAACGCCATTCGCTGAGCCTTCCAGGGCTAGCCGCAGCAGCAATAGCAACAGTAGTAGGGCTTCAGCCCATCACTTACCACTTGGCTCTCCAGCACCTGCACGGGAACAAACCACCCAACCGGTGGCAAACAATGCAACGGTCAGCATTCAGCTGACCCAATTATAACAATCCTACCCCTTTCTCGGGGCATGAGCATTCTTTCCCTGCAAGCATGGCATCATCAAATAGCAATTATGTGCGCGCAGGCACATTCAAGCCATCACAACCATCGGCCACCCGGCCCGACAGTCCGTGCACTCAGGGCACATTTTCGGTGTACCGGAATACCAGGGTCAACACCACCGTCTACACGGTATTTGAGCATTTCAGTCTTTCCGGCGCGCGGGCCTAAGACTCTCATTAGGCGCTCCAACAAAACCTATACCAGGCTTCCAAGTCGGACGGACCTAACGCAGGTACGGATCAGCCACCCCCCGTTGCTCAAGTCGCCGAGCCACCTCGAATACGGAAGTATCCATGGCATTTTATAGGAGCGGGTCGGTTTCACCTTTCCTGTTCGGCAATCTGCCTTTTCATCGAGTTGCAGCCCAACGGCTCAACTACTCACAAAGTGGCAACGCACAGCCACAAGAGTTGCCGCCAACCCTCTTCATTTCCTGGACATCGTCCAGTACTTCCTGCCGCACCAAGCAACAGGTAGGAACAAGGCATCACAAGCCATAGGCATCACAAGCCATTATCACGGAGCCTTCTCCGATATGCAAACAAGCATCACCAATCCAGATTACATCCAGATGGGCTTCACACAGCATGCCTAGAGCCGTACTCCAATTCCGGCCTCTAACAAGGGGGACTTCACATATCTACCCCAAGGGACACCACAACCCACCGCACACTCGCGGGGAAGGGCTTTCCCTAGGCAATGCAGAAAAGAAGGACTTCACATGTCCAAGGAGGGAGATCGTTACCCTTGTCGATCTCTTCGGTGCCATCGAAAACTAGCCGGTGAGAAAGAACCGCAGCAGCCTTGCCGTCACAACGCCGGCTTCGGATCACGAATCGAACCACGGGAGCTCCGCCGGTGGCTTGCTCTCCTCCTCCTTCTTCTTCTCTCTTTCTCTCTTCCTTAAGCACAAATGAAGAATGAATCTTCATCCTTCTCTCACGACTTAATCCAGCCCAAGAAACCACCTGAGCCTTTGGATCAAAAGAGAGGAAACTGAACGGCCAAGATTTTCCCAAAACTTCACTTTTTGGCCGACACGGCCTGTGACACGCCCGTGTCACAGGCCGTGTACCCCTTAAGCGGTACACACAGCTTGAACCGACTGCACAACACGGGTCATCGACACGCCCGTGTCGGACCTGACACGCCCGTGTCAAACCTGAGACACGCCCGTGTCTCCTGCTCCATCGAGCTGCAACCAGTATACGGGTCGGAACACGGCAGCTGACACGCCCGTGTCCAGCCTAACATGCCCGTGTTCAAGGCCGTGTTCAAGGCCGTGTCCGGCTCTGACTTGAATAGGCTAAATTCGCAAAATAATTCGAACACGCCCTGGGACACGCCCGTGTCCCAGGCCGTGTACACCCGACACGCCCTGGGACACGCCCGTGTCCCAGGCCGTGTAACCTGACCTGCTACTCAAACTTCAAGTTGAGTCTATTGGGGTCTTTTTGGGGTGTTACAACCCTCCCCCCCTTAACAAAATTTCGTCCCGAAATTTGCACGGTAAGGAAACAAAACCAGCAGCTATAATACTGTTATAACAAAAAGTACACGGTCTACAGTTTATACAAATAACTCGGGAAACTCAGCTCGCATGGTCTGCTCTCGCTCCCATGTTAGCTCTTCACGGCCACAATTGTCCCATCGGACCTTGACCATCCCGATCACTTTGTTCCGCAACTGTTTCTCGGCTCGATCCTCGATCCGAATGGGTCTAACCCTCGTCGTTATCCCATACTCGACCGGTACCCGATCAGCCTCCACGACTTGAGCTGGATCCTTTACCGCCTTACGAAGGACTGAGATGTGAAACACATCATGTAATCCACCCAAGTCCACTGAAAGTGCTAGTCGATAAGCAGCTTCCCCAACTCGCTCCACCACCTCAAATGGACCAAGATACCTCGGACTTAGCTTTTTCAAACGCCGAATCCTGGACACACCTTTGAAGGGTTTGATCTTCAAATATACCCAATCACCCACCGCAAACTCCACGTTCCGGTGTTTGGCATTGTAGTACTTTGCTTGACGATCTTGGGCTATCACTAGCCTCTCCCGAATAGGGCGTATGAGCGAAGTAGCTTCTTCGACTTCCTTTTTCCCACTCAGCTTCGATTCGCCTGCTTCTGCCCAAGCTAACGGTGTACGACATTTCCGACCATACAACGCTTCGAATGGTGCCATACCAATACTCGCTTGGTAGCTATTATTATAGGCAAATTCGACGAGAAATATATAATCTTCCCATCTCTTACCAAAGTCTAGGGCGCACATGCGGAGCATATCCTCCATCGTCCTGTTGGTTCGTTCAGTCTGGCCATCCGTTTGGGGATGAAAGGCCGTACTAAACGCTAACTTTGTACCCAACATTTGATGAACGAGCCGCCAATCATTTGATGTGAACCGCCCATCACGGTCACTAACGATGCTCCGAGGAACACCGTGCAGTCGAACAACCTGCTCCACATACAGCTTGGCCAAGGTTTCCACTGAATCGTCTCTTCTGTTTGGAAGGAAGTGCGCCACTTTCGTCAACCGGTCCACAATCACCCAGATTGAATCATGACCGCGTTGAGATCTCGGCAATCCGTGCACGAAATCCATCGAAATATCATCGAACTTCCACTCCGGAATAGGTAACGACTTCAGAAACCCGCCAGGCTTCTGGCATTCTGCTTTCACCAACGCACAGGTGTTGCATTTCGCCACATAACGAGCCACATCTTTCTTTAGTCCGGGCCACCAGAATAGCTTTTTCATATCTCTGTACATCTTTGTGCTCCCTGGGTGAACTGAGTACTTTGCAAAGTGAGCTTCGTACATCAACTCTTCCCTCAGTTTACCCACACTTGGGACGCACACTCGACCATTTCTCCGTAACAACCCGTTATCCCAAGAGAATTGATCATCCGGCCCATCTTTAGCATAGCGCTGGAGACTTTCATCAAGCTCCGTTGCTCGCCGAACTCTGTCCGTAAGGTCATACTGCACCTCCGTCCAGTTCAAGCACGCATCGGTTGACGCACCCTTGTCAACACACGATATCTCCATTGCTTCCAATTCTTGGATCAAATGCTGATCATGCCTCTGCAACCAGCTTGCCAGTACCGGAGTCTTCCGACTCAAAGCATCAGCGACCACATTTCCCTTCCCGGGGGTATAGTGAATCTCGAAGGTGTAGTCCCCGAGGAACTCCATCCATCTTCGTTGTCGCATATTCAGATCCTTCTGATCCAACAAATACTTTAGGCTCTTGTGATCCGTATAGATATCCACTTTGACGCCATATAGATAGTGCCGGCACAACTTGAGCGCAAAGATTACCGCCGCCAACTCCAAATCATGGACGGGGTAATTCCGCTCATGCACTTTCAACTGACGCGAGCCATAAGCAATCACTTTCCCAAACTGCAGAAGAACGCAGCCTAAGCCGCTCCCAGATGCATCACTATAGATCTCATACCCATCGGTACCACATGGCGATGTCAACACCGGCGCCGTGGTCAAACGACTCTTCAAGTCTTCAAAAGCTCGCCCGCACTCCGGCGTCCAAATGAACTTTTGATCTTTTCTTGTCAGCGTGGTGAGAGGTAAAGCAATCCGTGAGAAGTTTTCCACAAACCGTCTATAGTAGCCCACAAGTCCAAGGAAGCTCCTGACCTCGGCCACTGAAGACATCACTGGCCAATCTCGGATGGCACTTATCTTCAACGGATCCACCGCGATACCCTCTCCGCTTACCACATGGCCTAAAAAGGCTACTGAAGAGAGCCAGAACTCACACTTTGAGAACTTGGCAAAGAGCTTATTCCTCCGCAGGGTATGCAAGACCAACCGCAAATGGTTTGCGTGATCCTCTTCCGACTGAGAGTATACTAATATGTCATCGATAAATACAATAACAAACAAATCCAAATACTCTCGGAACGTTCGATGCATTAGGTCCATAAATACTGAAGGCGCATTACATAGGCCAAACGGCATTACCGTGAACTCATAATGACCGTAGCGTGTTCCAAACGCTGTCTTGGGAATGTCACCTTCCCGAATCCTTAGCTGATAATATCCCGATTTCAAATCCAACTTGGAATAGACCGTTGATCCCGCCAGCTGATCAAAGAGGTCATCAATCCTCGGAATCGGATATTTGTTTTTCTCCGTCAGCTTATTCAACTCGCGGTAGTCAATACACAACCGTAAGCTACCGTCTTTCCTTTTCACAAACAGAACAGGCGCGCTCCAAGGTGACATACTTGGGCGTATATAACCCTGCTCCAACAACTCTTGCAATTGGACTTTCAACTCAGCCATCTCTTTTGGCGCGACGCGATATGGAGAGCGGGCCACAGGTTTCGCACCTGGCACCAACTCAATAGAGAAGTCAATCTCCCGCTGGGGTGGTAACCCAGGAAGATCTTTAGGAAACACATCGGCAAACTCTGACACAACTGGCACTTCACCGACACTGGCCTTTGGCTCAACAGCCTGAATTAGCGTGAAGAATAACTCCGCGCCCTTCCGAACAGCATTGACGACTTGGAGTGCAGACAACAAAGTCCCGCCAACTCCTCGCATACCAGCAAACTTCGTCACAAGCCCGGTATTCTGGCCTAGTGTAATCTCTTTGGAGTTGCAATCAATAAAGGCACGCTGCTCCGAGAGCCAGTCCATACCAAAGATCACATCAAACTCCGATAACAGTAACACAGCTGCACTCAAACCGAAATCCCGACTTCCTATTTGCACATCCACATTGCAAGCCCTATCCGCAAGCATCACACAGCCATTCGGCAATAGCACCCTTGTACTACCCACCGTCACATGACTTGGTACCCCAATGCGAGATACGAAATCCTCAGACAGAAAAGAATGCGAAGCACCCGTATCAAACAGGGCTCTCGCTAAATTATTCCGAATCAGGACAAAGCCTGCAGCACACACACATGCACAAGCTAAACATAACCAAAACCAAAAGCACAGCAAGTAAACTAAATCAACTCGTACCTGTGACGACGTCACTTTGCTTAATCGCTTCCTATTGGCCAAGTTGATAGATTCGGGGCTGCGCCTGGGAAGCAGAGGAATCCACCACCGCTTTGCCCTTCTCAGCATATGACGCACCCATCTTCTTTTCCCCTTTGGGCTGCACAACCCGACAGTCACGAGCAATATGCCCCACCCGGCCACAGTTATAGCATGTACGAGCATCCGGCCTTGATGTCTCTCCCGACACAACGGTCGTAGTCACTTGCCCCGATGGCTTGGACCTCTTGCCCCCTTTCTTCTGGTAAAACGACTTGCTTGGGCGAGGTGCTTGAAACTCTGGCTTAGACACCACCAAGTCCTTATTCCCTTGCACTCGCCTCATGTCCTTTTCCAACGCGCACGCAGTATCAACCAACGCCTGAAACCCTTGGCTCACAGAACTCGAATGCAGGAATCGTAACTCATCCCGCAATCCTTCATAGAACCGATTCGTTTTCCTTTGGTCATCCGCGAAGATTGTTCCCGCATATCGTCCCAACCTGGTAAACTCGTGCAAGTAGATATCCACACTATCGTCCCCTTGCTTTAACCGTTGGAACTCATTTTCCATAGCAATACGTTGCGCCGCTGGGACATGTTTCGCCAGAAATAATCGAGAGAACTCCTCGATCGATACTTGTGTTAATTGCCTGCCCGCCAAATGGTGTAGCTCAACCTCGTTCCACCACAACCGCGCCTCCCCTTCAAGCATGAAGGTGGCTAAGGTGACCTTGAGAGTTTCCTCCGCCCTGATCGCTGTCATTATCCTCTTGACATGCGATAACCAATCTTCCGCTTGCGTTGGGGATCCCATTCCCGCAAACGTAGGAGGACTGAAGCTCATGAATTGCTTCAACTGTCGGTCAGCTGCTCGTGGATCTACAGCCTCAACCGGCTCGGGTCTTACATCAACACGAACTGGCACTACCGCCGGCTGCGCTTGCCCGGTCGGCTGAATCATGGCAAATAGCGCCTCAGCCACTAAGCGAACAGTTTCCGCAGATGGAGGAGGTGTTGGCACCTCAGCTGGTGCCGCACTCTCATCAGAACGCTGGGGCTCAGACTGCCCAGCACCACTACGTGTCACCTATAGGTGGACAAGACACACATTAGCGAACGTATGCAAGCAAAACAACACAAAAAGGAACGCGCAGATTCCTCAAACAAGAGTTTGTACATTCCTTAATGGACATTCCAGAGTTCATTAGCGTTATAGCAGGTCGCACAAACACGTGCTCGCCACCCCACAAAAGAATTCGACCACGAATTCGAAAGAGGAAGACCGAGAAAGGCTGATACCAAAATGTAACGACCCCATCCGTTAAATGACGTATAGTAGAAGGTCCGGCCGGGGCCCCACACTATATGCCACAAACAGACGGTGAGGTCACAGGATATTACCAAACCAAATACGAATCCTAACTCAGAGCATTCTAGCGGAAGCTTTAAGTAGTACTTTGAACTCTCAACCGGAATGTCCAATATATATCACGGAATGTACACAACCACAAGAGTTTGGCCTTAAGGCCTTACAGTTCCTCTGAACATACATCATGATTTACAAACCTCGGCGCGCAGGCCGGCCATACATGAGTAAAAAGAGAAAACAAAACAACGCCATTCGCTGAGCCTTCCAGGGCTAGCCGCAGCAGCAACAGCAACAGCAGTAGGGCTTCAGCCCATCACTTACCACTTGGCTCTCCAGCACCTGCACGGGAACAAACCACCCAACCGGTGGCAAACAATGCAACGGTCAGCATTCAGCTAACCCAATTATAACAATCCTACCCCTTTCTCGGGGCATGAGCATTCTTTCCCTGCAAGCATGGCATCATCAAATAGCAATTATGTGCGCGCAGGCATATTCAAGCCATCACAACCATTGGCCACCCGGCCCGACAGTCCGTGCACTCAGGGCACATTTTCGGTGTACCGGAATACCAGGGTCAACACCACCATCTACACGGTATTTGAGCATTTCAGTCTTTCCGGCGCGCGGGCCTAAGACTCTCATTAGGCGCTCCAACAAAACCTATACCAGGCTTCCAAGTCGGACGGACCTAACGCAGGTACGGATCAGCCACCCCCCGTTGCTCAAGTCGCTGAGCCACCTCGAATACGGAAGTATCCATGGCATTTTATAGGCGCGGGTCGGTTTCACCTTTCCTGTTCGGCAATCTGCCTTTTCATCGAGTTGCAGCCCAACGGCTCAACTACTCACAAAGTGGCAACGCACGGCCACAAGAGTTGCCGCCAACCCTCTTCATTTCCTGGACATCGTCCAGTACTTCCTGCCGCACCAAGCAACAGGTAGGAACAAGGCATCACAAGCCATAGGCATCACAAGCCATTATCACGGAGCCTTCTCCGATATGCAAACAAGCATCACCAATCCAGATTACATCCAGATGGTCTTCACACAGCATGCCTAGAGCCATACTCCAATTTCGGCCTCTAACAAGGGGGACTTCACATATCTACCCCAAGGGACACCACAACCCACCGCACACTCGCGGGGAAGGGCTTTCCCTAGGCAATGCAGAAAAGAAGGACTTCACATGTCCAAGGAGGGAGATCGTTACCATTGTCGATCTCTTCGGTGCCATCGAAAACTAGCCGGTGAGAAAGAACCGCAGCAGCCTTGCCGTCACAACGCCGGCTTCGGATCACGAATCGAACCACGGGAGCTCCGCCGGTGGCTTGCTCTCCTCCTCCTTCTTCTTCTCTCTTTCTCTCTTCCTTAAGCACAAATGAAGAATGAATCTTCATCCTTCTCTCACGACTTAATCCAGCCCAAGAAACCACCTGAGCCTTTGGATCAAAAGAGAGGAAACTGAACGGCCAAGATTTCCCAAAACTTCACTTTTTGGCCGACACGGCCTGTGACACGCCCGTGTCACAGGACGTGTACCCCTTAAGCGGTACACACAGCTTGAATCGACTGCACAACACGGGTCATCGACACGCCCGTGTCGGACCTGACACGCCCGTGTCAAACCTGAGACACGCCCGTGTCTCCTGCTCCATCGAGCTGCAACCAGTACACGGGTCGGAACACGGCAGCTGACACGCCCGTGTCCAGCCTGACACGCCCGTGTTCAAGGCCGTGTTCAAGGCCGTGTCCGGCTCTGACTTGAATAGGCTAAATTCGCAAAATAATTCGAACACGCCCTGGGACACGCCCGTGTCCCAGGCCGTGTACACCCGACACGCCCTGGGACACGCCCGTGTCCCAGGCCGTGTAACCTGACCTGCTACTCAAACTTCAAGTTGAGTCTATTGGGGTCTTTTTGGGGTGTTACACCGTTATCTTAACAATTCAGTTCACTGTTTTAGTAGAACTGGAATCAAGGGTGGATTTATGGGGGAGTCGCCCCCTCCCCCCTCCCCCCGCCAAGATTTTTGGTAAAATAGATGATGAATTTGGAATCCTCTCGTCGAGCCAATAAATTTTGTCTACTTATACGTCAAAAATGGTGTTCGAATAAGGGAGAAAAGGGCCCGAAAAGGTGGTGATGTTTAATTTATTTTCTGTTGTAAGAGGAGAAATGTTGGGTCCATTGATCACAATATCCCAGATTTGAAGAAGGATCACAAGTCAATAGTATACAAAAGTTTGTATTAGACATATATTCTAGCTCAATGTATGCAGGTTGTCCTCTTTTCATTGATTAGACTGGTTGAAAGGGTTAGAAGGTTGGTTTTCCTCAAGAGGATATTAGAGAGGAAGAAATTTGGCTAAGTCTAGAAGCGTTGAGTGAGTACACTCCACTCAACACCACAGGCCTAAAAGCGTTGAAAGAAGCTCAGGAATTCATAGCCACCGTTGTGCTGGACTCAAATCCAGCTAAGTCCAGAAGTGTTGAGTGTAGAAGGTTCCCTCAACGCATCATTCAAAAATTTTGTACAAGTCCAGAAGAGTTGAGTGTAGAAGGTTCACTCAACGCCTTCAGTCAAGAAAACTGCAAAGTATAAAAGAGTTGAGTTAAGAAGGTTCACTCAACGCCTTAAATTAGAAAAATTCTACTAAGTTCAAATGCGTGTAGTGAAAAAGGCTCGCTCAATAGCTTATCAGTTAAAGTGCCAAAGGAAATAGCTTTGAGTGATGAAGGGTCACTCAATGCCTCAGAAGTTAGATAGTTATTCAGCTAAGTGTTTTTGCGTTGAGTGAGGACTTACCACTCAATGTCTCAGCAGTTAACACTTAAAGTTCGGATGCGTTGATTCTTAAGGCAACACTCAACACTTTTATGCATTGAGTAATAATACTTCACTCAACGCCTATGCATACTGTATGGTAAAATTTGCTAAGTCCACAAGCACCGAGTCATGTTGATGTCATCCAAAATTCAAATGAAGCGGATTTTGCACACTAAAGTACAAATGGCCCCGCATGCCTTCTGTAGTGCAGTTAATGAAAAAGCTACTTTACAGCTGCCCATACCACTTACCCATACAGATCAAAGAGTAATTGAACTGTGGGATATAAAAAGTCAGAGCAGAGAAATTAAAACAAGTTCTTGACATAGATTATCATTCCTGTTGAAAAAGTGGTTGAATAAAAAAACCCCAAAGAGTCTTCTGCAAGAACTCAAACCCTAATTTTTCTGCAAGGGGTTAGTTAACAGAGCACTCAATATAATTAATGTTCTTCTTCAAGGAAACTACATTCAATTCAGATATACTTAGGCTTGAAGGAACAGAGTTCTGCAACAGTTCTACTCAGCACAAGCAGAAAAACTCTAAAGATCTATATTCTTGTTGTTGTAAAGAGTTAGGGTCATTTTCATCAGAGTCCAAGAAGCTGACTCAGAGGTATTTTTCTCTAGAGTCAATCACCACAAAACCTTTTTCAAACTATATCACTATGTGATCTGAGCTGTAAGCCTATATTATAAAGGTTGAGTGGTAGGATATGTTGTCACTGAGTGGGTAGGTCCCAAGAGTGGATCTAAGGTAGGATCCTGAAGGATCTAAGGTAGGATATTGGGTATATCTCTGAGGTAGGATTGCTAAGCCTGAGGTAGGACTATATTTAGTCTGAGTTATAGGAGAGTATTCTCTCTGAGTTGTAAGATCCTTAGGGTTCTGAGGTGTAAGCTCAAGGAGCACAAGATATAGGAGAAGTTAGCCAAATATAGCTTACTACCATATAGGTAGAGAGGGAAACTGGATGTACCCTAGATAGGGGAGCCACTATAAATTTTGTGTGTTATTGTTATTCTTGAAAGCTTACAACTAACCCCAGCACACTCTAAGCTCATAAACTCAAAAGATTCAAAAGATCCTAAACAAACCTATTCCCTCCCTCCCTCTAGGGGTTTAGCTACCCTTGAACAAAGACACTCAAGTGGTATTAGAGGGAGGTTGTTCAAAAAGGACTTAATAGTCTGAACAAGATCTCTAAGGGTAGTAGAAGCTTATCTCCATGGCTTCAAGTGAGAACTACAAGGAGTTGGGCTCTATGAAACTTCCTATTTGTAGGAAGGATAATTTTGGGATCTAGAAGGAGAGGGTAAGACTGTTCATGGAAGCCTCAGACCCTAGGATATTCATAAATATTCAAGAGGGACCTTCCATTCCCATGAAGGTCTCTACTATAAATGCAAATATCCAGACTCCCAAGAAATATACTGAGATGATTAAGGATGAAGTAATTTTGGCCACTATGGACAAAAGGGCTCAGAATATTTTTGTAAGTATCAAAGATGATTCTACTTTCAAGAACTTGGCTTACTGTAGAACTGCTAAAGAGATGTGGGATTCTCTGATTGTGTATATGGAAGGGGGTAGAGGAGGTGAGGGATGACAGTAAATCCCTCCTGAACAAGCAATATGATGCCTTTAAACAAGGCAAGAAGGATTCCATAGCTGATTGCTATGAAAATTTTTTCAAGATTGTGAACATCCTGATCACTTATGGTAGACAATTAACAAAATATAAGCTGAATGAAAATTTTTGAGATCCCTCAACAAGGAATGGGATATCAAGATCTGTACCATCAGGGAGTTTAGTAACCTAGACAACACTTTGCCCACAAACCTATTTGGGAAGCAACTATCTCATGAGCTGTAGCTAAACTCCATAAGAGTAGAAGAAGATGTTATCATAACCCTCAACATAATGAAGGAAGTGGCCTTCAATGCTGAAGCCACAAGGAGGGGAAGTGAAAAGACTCCTCCTCCAAGGAGAGCTGCTGAGTCAGAGTGCTTAGATCCCAGCACCTCAGGCAATTAACTATCAGATGGATAACTCACATTGTTCTCCAAACATTTCAAGAAGATGTTGAGTAGGAGAAGACAGTGGAAGAACAAGGGCTTTTCTAGCTCTAGCTCCAGAAATCCATATACAATATGGAGAAGTCCATAAAAGACCCCTCTAGGGAAAGGTATGATTCTAAATAGAACAAACATTTTAAGACTAATGTTGTTTGCTATTATTTCAACAGATCTGACATGTCATTGCTGACTGTAAAATCAAGAGGAAGGAGAACAAGAAATCAGATGACAAGAAACATCACAAGGACAAGAAGGCTGAAAGGAGCTTCTTCGCCAAGAAGAAAATCAGCTTGTCATAGAGTGATATTGAGTCTTCAGAATCAGAAGAAGAAGTTGCATATATTACTCTCATTTTTATTTAAGAGAAGGATAATCTTCTAACAACCATAATAAGCATCATGGCACCATTATCCTCTGTTGACAGTGATTATGAAGATGATGAGGAATTCAACATCATGGCCCTAACTGAAGACAATCAGGACAGTTTTTTTTTTCTGATGAGGAAATCTCTCTTCCAAACTCTCCTTTTATCTATGAGACTGGCTCAGACTCAGAAACATCCACTTCATATAGTGGGGATGATAGATGTAATACACCAAAATGACAGCAGAACCTTTGGTGATATCGGTGGGAGACAGTGGGGATCGCCGACGGTGATATCGAGAACACTCAACACTATAATGTGTTGAATGAGCTCATCGCACTCGATGCCGGGGAGCGTTGAGTGAGATATTGCATAGCGATAGTGGATATCGCCACGTGATAGCAATAGACTCAACGCACTCAATGCCTTGAAGCATTGAATGAACTCGACGCCATGAAGCGTTGAGTGAGATGTCGCGTGGCGATAGTGGATATCGCCAGGCGATAGTTCCAGTCTGCTAGACACGTGTTAGATGGCCGGATGGCGGACAATGAGCGGTGGCTGACCGGGGTCAAAGCGGGGGAAAAGCCAATGTTACCAGGAGACAGTTGATATCGTGCGGCGATAGTATTTTGTTTGACTTTTCAACCAAAATCGTGGCCTTGGCTCCCTTTTGATGAAATGATCCTGTGGTTGGGATTAATCCCAAGGCAACTTATGCAGAGGAGTGGAGGAATGAGAATTCATTCTCTTCTTATCACTCTCCCCCCTTCTTTCATCAAAGTTTTTGAGAGAAAGAGATAAGGGTTGGAGCTAAGAGCTGGAGCTGAGCTTGAATAGATTGGTGAAGGAGTTCCAGTAGTCGGAAGCAAGATCCGAGGCTTTGTCAACGAAGAGGAAAGTGCGGTACACTGAAAGATTGGGTAAGCTCTGAATACTCTAGAGTGGGGGGGGGGTGAATAGAGTTATTGAAACCTTTTTGAATTTTTGCTGTATTAAAGAATCTTTAATAAAATAAGTTACTATACTATAAGTGTATAAGTGTACAAGTGCAGCAGATAAACTAGAGATATATATCTAATCTACACAACACATATGTATCACAGTACAAGCACAAATAAAAATCACAGCAAACACAGACAACACAAGAATTTTATAGTGGTTCCCCAAACTTGGGTACATCCACTCTTCTACCACCCTAGGTAGGAATCCACTACAGGTTTTGATTAGGTGATGGCCACCAATGAGCTTTTGACCAGGTGCTCAAAAACCAACTCTCAAGTCTTTTGGAAGGAGACTTGCAACTAGAATAAATTTGAAGGGAATTAAAACCCTGTACAGAGGTGGGGAAGAGAGTTTGATGAAAGTCTTCTTTTCTCAAAACACAGTGAGAAGACTATGTGGATTTGTTGTTGTTTATGACAAAGCTCCCCTTGAGATCTTGAAAGGCTCAGAAGTGGAAGCTTCTTAGAAGGGTGAGTATGCCTTCACTGATTTGAATGTTGATGTCACTTGAGATCCTTGAAAACAAAGAAGGAGAGGAAGAAAGACTCTTGATGGTCATGGTTGTTCTTTCTTCTTCTCCTTAGAGCAGTAAAATTTTCTGAGAGATCTTTTCACTGCACTTTTGTATTTTTTCTTTTCTGTAACTCTGTTGTTGATCGATTGTGGTTTTGTGTATCTGTTCTCTCTCTTGCTGTTTTCTTAGCAGGGAGATTTCTATCAGATAACTGTAACTTGGTCGAATTTCAAAAAAAAAACTTTGCAATAAATGTTCAGCCGAAATCTTGGGAACGAAAAACGGCAAGAATGCTGTCAATTATTCTATTCTATGTCTGTCCCGAGATATAAGCAATTAATTCCATAGAGGTTGCTAGCAATCAATGCTGTCAGTAACGGCTCTATTAAGAGAATATAAGTGCATTGATTTACAAGGGAATTAATATCCTATAATAGATATAAAGTGATGAGACAGAAAGAGAAAGAATAAATAACAAAATGTCTTACAGTTTTCGTCGACCTGAGATCAGCTTTCGTCGACCTGTAATTCCGTCGACCTGAGATCAGCTTTCGTCGACCTGTAATTCCGTCGACCTGTGATTTTGTCGACCTGAGCTCTGCGAACAACTGCACTGCATAAACAGAATGATTCGGTGCTCTGAGTTCGTTGACCTGAGATTAGCTTTGGCTTTGAGTGAATTATGTCACTGAGTCCATTATAGCGCTGAGTTATTATGGCGCTGAGAGATGATGTATTAGTCGACCTGAGAATATAGATCGTCAAACTCAGATCAGAGAGTTTTATCTCTGAGTTAGTTGAGTTGAGTACGACTATCTTTGACCTGAGATCGATGAACGTAGATCTCTTTTTCTAAATCTTGATTTCTCTAAGTCTTGAGTCTCTAGCAATGATGGAGGCTGGTCCTTTGTCCTGTTGACTCTAAGGACATGTCCTAAACTCTAGAAATACATAAAATTTGACCCTTCTATACAAAATGGGTCACAACCTAAGAAGATAACCTAGCCCAAATCACCTAGGGGTTCCAACAATCTCCCCCTATTTGGGTGAGGTTACTTCAAAACAAAAAATAAAGATCACAAGACAAAATGAAGTAAACATAGCATGAAAATTGAGATAACTGATAGAATAAATAAGCTATCAGTACCTTTATAAAGCTATGTACCCAGATTGTTCACAGAAAACACAGAAAATAAACAATTTAAATATTCTTGTGAGAATCAGCAGACTTAGCAAATTTGATTATCCTGTTTGGATCTTGAGCTTGCTTCATAGTCATGGTCATATCAGCATCCCCGAGAGTCTTTTGAGAGGTGGTTCTTGGAACCACAGCTTCAGGATGTAGACTCATGTATTCATCAGCATTGAACAGTTTCCCTACTTGATATCTTTCAAACTCTTTCTTTCTATAGCTTGACATTGTAGAGAACTGAGAAGGATCTTGGCTTTTTTCTCAGGCTTGCCTGATTTGAGAAAGAGCCACAGATTCCTTGAATATAGCCATTCTCGTAGTTGGACTAGCTTCAGGATCATAAGCTGGAATCGGAGGTTCTTCAGGGTTATTAGCTTTTCCAGGAGATGGAGGAGGGAAAAATGTTGGCTGGGGAGAAGACTGCTGAGCACTGTAAGAACTTCTAGAGGACATCTGATGTCTATGTTGATGCTTACTACCTCTAGAAGATTGAATTGGTCTTCCTTGCCTTTGATATGTTTTAGTAAGAGTAGGCTTGGAGAATGCTTCTGAACTTTGAGATAAGGTTTCTGAGGCTCCTGCAGCTGGAGGAGAAGGAGGAGGAGGGTCCCTTTTGAATTTCTGAGATGGAGGAGAGTATCTTCTGCTTTTCTTTCTGTATTTTTGTTCATTCTTGGATAGCCACATCCAAGCTTGCATACCCTTATAAGGAGTTATGTTTTGCAGAATGTAGTATGGAATATCATTTGTAGACTTAGGTTTTGGAGCAAGAGGAGGAGGTGCTTTCGTTTTCTTGGAGATTTGCTTCCTCTTTGGAGCATCATCAAAGTCATCATCATCACTCACATCATCAGAAGACAAAGGATTGTCATACATAGCATCAATCTGACTTAATACATCTTGGGAATTCTCTTTACTAGCTAGAGTGGGAACAATTTCACCTTAAGCTGCTTCAGCTTCCATAGCCATATCCTGATTTATAAGATCATCCAGATAAGGAATGGGGCTATCATATATGATATAAGTTGGCCAAGGAGGGCTAGATCTTTGTTCATATAATACTACTGGAGGAGCTATCAGACTTTTCTTTATAATATCTAATACTTCTGAACTTGCAGGGGAGGTGTAGCACACAATTGCTTTTGATGATTGAGTGGGAAAGGAGATGCAAAAATGAATATAAGATCCAAAAATTTTCAGCATAGTATGTAGATTTACTTTTGATTTAATAAAGTAGACCCTTCCAGACAGAACTTCTGGCAAGCTGGTCTCTTGAGCATTGGATACTACAATATCTGTACATTGATTATCTACATCTGCTACTGAGTCAGTTATCTCTATATCATCTTATTCCATATCAGTATCAAGACAATTTTGAAAATCAGTTTCCATGTCAACATTTGTTCCTGCTTCTGCTGCTGGTTCTGCTGTTGCTGCTTCATCATTTGTTCAACATGTGAACATTTGCTGCTGCTGTTCTAGCTGCTGCTTCATCAAAGTATCTCCACCTACTATGGTTTTTAGTGGGAAACTGATTTCAAAATTGTCTTGATAGTGAGGTGGGGTAGAGTATGATATAGAGGATAGATGACTCAGATAGCCAGATGTAGATAATCAAGTAACAGATATTG